>CM060958.1:65578972-66178972 GCA_030765055.1 Mantis religiosa
GAAGGAAGGAAGGAAGGAAGGAAGGAAGGAAGGAAGGAAGGAAGGAAGGAAGGAAGGAAGGAAGGAAGGAAGGAAGGAAGGAAGGAAGGAAGGAAGGAAGGAAGGAAGGAAGGAAGGAAGGAAGGAAGGAAGGAAGGAAGGAAGGAAGGAAGGAAGGAAGGAAGGAAGGAAGGAAGGAAGGAAGGAAGGAAGGAAGGAAGGAAGGAAGGAAGGAAGGAAGGAAGGAAGGAAGGAAGGAAGGAAGGAAGGAAGGAAGGAAGGAAGGAAGGAAGGAAGGAAGGAAGGAAGGAAGGAAGGAAGGAAGGAAGGAAGGAAGGAAGGAAGGAAGGAAGGAAGGAAGGAAGGAAGGAAGGAAGGAAGGAAGGAAGGAAGGAAGGAAGGAAGGAAGGAAGGAAGGAAGGAAGGAAGGAAGGAAGGAAGGAAGGAAGGAAGGAAGGAAGGAAGGAAGGAAGGAAGGAAGGAAGGAAGGAAGGAAGGAAGGAAGGAAGGAAGGAAGGAAGGAAGGAAGGAAGGAAGGAAGGAAGGAAGAAAGAAAGAAAGAAAGAAAGAAAGAAAGAAAGAAAGAAAGGCAATTTTCCAATTGTAAACCCTTTCAAACAAAAAGCAATGTACTTGTTTATAGGATCATCTGTGGTATCAAAACTGTACTCTTCGCTTTGCTTGTTGACTGTTTCTCTGTCCTCCAAATCAAGAGAAAATGGCGTCATTATATTGAGTTGTTTCTTATTTATATTTTGAAACTGGAATGAGTTTTATTCAGATCTTTTGATGTACTAGAGGATTTCTTCGTTCAACAAAAGCAGAATTACTACGCCCAAGGTAAGGTTTAAGTAAATCAAAAAGTGTACACTTACATTGAATTAGCAACAGCAATGCGGCAATGAACAAGTTGCGATTGGGAGTACTGTACCTTGGAATAGTTCAAATCCATTTCGGCTTAGTGATACCTATATCAGTTTTTTAAACTAAAGAAAGAGTCGAGATATGCTGTTGTAAATATATGGTTATTGATGACACCAAATGCATAAACACTTCACTCAGATATTTATAAAATTATACTGTTAACTCCAAATATCATGGGGAAACAACACGTTAAAAATATTACTGTTCGCTTTAGTATTCGCTGTTTTACTTTTGTTATGAATACTTCCCCTGGAAGTGGTTATCTTTATGTTAAATTTTGTTAACCTAAACTGGAAATTGTATGTGAAAGTCTTCCAAGATACAGAAAGTAAACATAAGTTGGTTCGCTGGTTTAAAAACAATGGGTTCAGTTCTCTGTGGCTAACAGTACTAAAGTTCAGTATGATGGATTGTGAAGTTCCGGAATAAAGTATTACATCTGTTAAAAGCAGTACATCACTATGGCACTTGAAATGCACTCATTTCTTACACAACTCTTGGAAATTATGTGTTTCAAATGATATTAATACTTTCTCAACTTATTTTGCAAATAGTTGGAATAGCAGAAAAATAAAAGTGGAGTTTTGACCTGATATTTTCTGTTTTATGTGTATACATTACTATTACTTCATTGTTCTGTTAGCATATCTCAGTGACCAAGATGATGAGATTTTGCACTACACAGTTCCTATAAAGAGAGCACAGGCCACTCCTTGAAAGAGCCTAGGGAACAAATATGGAGTATATACCTGTCTGTCCACCACCTCAATGTCTCTGGCAAAAATGCAGCAAGTCAGTTCATCAGTAAATAATTCTATGTGTACAGTTATGGTATAGATTCTAGGTATACATTTGAAGTTGAAATTTTGCATCTGGTTGCAATTAAGACAACAGTGCCAACCTTGCAATATGTATTTATACTAGACTAAGGCAAAGAAATTGCCAAAAATAGCAAAACTTAAATGTTATTCATTTCATGCAATATGTTTTGCCTATAAAAAGGCCTACTTCTATAGCATGGTGGCAGCATGTGTGCCTCACATTCAAGAAGTCCTAAGTTTAAATCTTGCTCAGGGTGCAAGATCTGGATAAGGTTTTTGTGTGGTTTTACCTTACCCTGAAAGATAAATGTAGGATAACTCTTAAGCTGTGTTAACTTTGGGCTCATTTGAGCATCATTTCATTCATCATCTATTGAGACTTATGTTGAAGGATATTAATTTTAAAGAAAGGGAAACCTATAAAAACAATATGCTTACTTCCAACAAGTGGAGTAGCCAGCTCTTTATAGCCAGATTCATTGTTGCTGCAGGAGGAGGAAGAAGAAACCAAATCACCAGTGTCATCTCTCAGTAATTATTGTCTTATTTTTCTACATGTTTGCAAAACCTCTGCCACTCTATTTTGGTTACAAGTGTTAAATGGCTATAATCCACCTGTTATATTTATTTCTCTATTTGTTTCACCTTGGCCCAAGATAGTTCACTAGAATTTAAATGCATGCAAAGGAACCACAGTTCGATCCAATGAAACTAAAAATGTGTGCACTGTAAAAACCTCTATAAGTCAGTGTCTTTCAGTCAGTCTATAAAGATCGGTTTTAAGCACAGAACTGTCAAACTGAACCTCTTTGTTCTGCAGTCACAATATCACAGCAGATTTCATAGCACTCCTAGGTGGGGGATTTATCCAACTCATTAGTGTGATAAGGAGCTTGGTCTAACACTACAACAGAAGAAGTTGGCAAATTAGGTGCCAACTTTTCTTGAATCTATTTTTCAAAATTCTCATCGTTAATTTGGCCATAGTATTCACCTGCAGTTGTTCCTGCCTTGTAAACCATAAGAAAATTTTCCGAAACCCATTTACACTACCATCATCACGCTATTCCATGCGTAAGTGTTTGAAAGCCAAATTCTTCCTGACTTTGCAGGCACTTGCCAAATGTGTGTACTAACCACCCAAATTTCATCACTATGAAAGATATTTCTTCCATTTTCTCACATATGTTTTAATATGGTAACCGTGCTTTCAAATCCTGATATGTGGACATTCTGTAAGTTTGTAACTTTTTTCTGACATTTCCTCCATTTAAAGCCCAGTTTTGAAATTACTTTTCATAGAAAGTGTATATTTTCCTTAACAATAGGTAGCAATTTATTAAATTTTAGATGAGTCGCATTTTTTACACATCTGCTTCACTTTCGTACCTATTTTGAGGACATGTTTCGCAAATCTTCGTTTGCATCTACGGCTCTTGTGCGACATTTGTAGTATGAGCATGCTTCTTAGAAGTCTCTGAAACGCACTTCTCTCACTGTTACTATAGAGTGTGTAAATATTGTTTCCCTGCACCTTTCACTGCTTACACTTAATTCTTCCATTTGTTTGTGAATTCTTTTTATTGTTCTTTCAGAAATGCCTGCATATATATGGCAGCTCTTCAATTGCATGATTCAGAAGTCCTCTTTATTCTGGATAACTGAGAAAGCATAACAGATAGACAAAATCTTACTGCAAGTAAATTTAGATCTAGTAGTTATCTCTAATTCAATTTTGTGTCTATGTGCACATGGTCTTGTTTGTTTTTTAGTAATAATTTTTTCAACATGTTCCATTACAGAAAATGTAATATCACATGGATATGTGCTACATAATTGTAGTTACTTAATAGTACTGTACAATGGTTGCTGATTTCATACAATTATGTGCTGACAGTTATTTTTAAAAGTTCAAAGTCTGTATTATTTACATACTTGTTATAGTTGCACTACTCCAACTGTTACCCTGGCTTTATTTTTGTTAAAAGAAATCTCTCAGATAACACACTGATTGTTCTTGTAAGAGTGAGAGGGGAACTGGGGCACCTTCCGGTTATGGGCTAAACACCAATGTACGCATCACTTAAGCCAGTGGAATCTGTAGGAATCTCAAATGACAGATGTATCTATTACCAAATATAAATCCATGGTAACCTTAGGATTCTAAGTAGTTTCATGTGTTTCTCCACTAGTTCTTGTTTGTTAATAGACCACTTCCTACCTTATTGTGTAACTGCTTTTTTAAAAATAGTTTCTTTCATTCTTTAATCTCTCTCACTTCCATAGGATAAGAGAATTTTCTTTCTATATGTTGAATCATTTGTTAACTTGAATCTATGGAAGTATTAGTCAAACTTTCTGTGGCCTGTAGTTTGCTGTAAAATTGTGTTACAGCTAATTTCGTCTTAAATCTTTTCTTAACATTAGGAAAATGCTTATTTTTAATTGCACTATTCCTTATGATTTTCCACTCATTTTTCCACCATCTTAGGCTTTCTTCTCATAGTTCTTTTTTCATTTTGCTAATAAGTATTATTGCTGTAGGTGAGTTGATTGCAGCTTCTTTAGCTAATGGTAACAAGTTAAAGGGGATAACATCTCAATTATAATGTGATGTTTCAGTGCAGTTGAAAGCATTTCCGAGTGTGTATTATTATTATTATTATTATTATTATTATTATTATTATTATTATTATTATTATTATTATTATTATTATTATTATTATTATTATTATTATTATTATTATTATTATTATTATTAATTATTATTATTATTATTATTATTATTATTATTATTATTTTTATTTATTTATTAATAATAATAAAACCAATATGCTCCATTGCATTGTGCAATACTACATGCTTGTGTTCACTTCTTAGTACATTGGTGTACATCATTTCGAACCTAGTGCATGATTTCATAGTATAGTTAAACTTAGTACTATTAGTAAACAAGTTTTCCTATTGTAATTTACAGGATCAACTAAGGTTTTGCTTATTTCTATTTGTTTACATGTTTTCAAAGCATAGTTCAACTTGTTTCTATTGGTTTTTAAGAGTTCTGAGAGTAGTTTCATTTGTTCTTTTGGTTACATAATTTTAGCACAGTACGCTTATATCTATAGGTTTGCATTATTGCAAATGTGTATAATGTATGATTTTTGTTATATTTATATTTTTAATTACAGTTTATCAAAATTAATATTATTGATGAATTTTATGAATTACTTTTTATATTTACCAATGAGTTTGTTTTTGTTTGGTGGCCACATTCCTCTAGCTGCTGTGATGGATTTTTTTTTAAATTTTTATCATTTAGGTTGAGCAGGTTGCACTCATTTATTAAGTTGTCAATATTTTAAAATAGTTATGAATAAAAATGTTGTTAAAAGTGAAGATAATTTTATAATATGCTTTAAGACTTATTGAGTCATGCTTTATTAAAAGTGAAAACATTCAGAAAAATTGGCAGTTGCTTTTCATTTCTGGAACGATAACCGCCACATCAGAGAGAAGATTAGATTACTGAAACCGTTAACAACAAAACATGAACTTACAACTTGGGAGAAGATTTTTATTGTAAAAATCATTTTGCATATTTTAAATTTTGATGTGTTCGATGAGTGGTCCAATGAACTTAGGTAAGAAATTTTCTGAGAGAGGGAGTCAATTACGAGAGAACCACACAACAACCGATTGTGAAGATAGTGGTCAATTGCCTATCAGCTGAGGATGGCACTGGGGATACTCCTGAAATTATTCCTGTTTTTAATAGTAACATGAATGAAGTTTTAATAAAGTATGACTCAGTAAGTCTTTTAATAGGTTAATAGTTTGTTCAGATTGATTGCACTTGCACATAGGATCATCAGTTATTTTAAATTGATGGTAAAAAGATTTAGTTTTTCCATCGTGTATTAGGAAGTTTGTCACATTTGCTGTTAAATTCTGGTTTGTTTTCTTTCTATCTTGAATGGTTGGTAAGAAAGATTTTGTGGTGTGACCCTTGGATGTTGCCTGTTATTCATTATTCCATATTTCATAATTTATTTGTGCTTCTTGGTATTTTATTTCACTTTTTGGATCTTAATGTAGCTGACTTCTTTGAGTGGATGTTTGTGCCCTCCTTCGTCAGTTGGTCTGCCTTTTCATTTCTATAGTGACCTGCATGTGCCTTTATTCATCTGAAGTAGATCTTCTAGTGATTGGCTTCTGATGTTTTTATTAGTTGACATTCTTTGTATTAGTGATTTGTGATTATGGCTTTTTATGGAGTCTGAGGGATATTTGACTCGGTGTAAAACACTGAACAACAAAACTGACCTTCAAAAATTTTTTGCTTAAAACATATCATTCCTTATGTATTTTGATATTCTGATTTAAATATGGCCTTGGTTTTTTTTTTTTTTTTTTTCCCCTGCACCTTCTAGAATATATAAAGTTACTATAATATCTAGAAGAATCCTAAATAATAATAGTAAATATTAACCAATTAAATGTAACAAATTAACATACATGGAAATATTGCCACCTCATTTTTAAGTCCATACTCTGCTGCTGTCAGTTAAATTTCTGTAGTTTACTGCTTCTTCTGTAATTTCTTGTGGTTCCTCTATAATGACATTCCAACGTAATCTGCAAATATATTGGGTTACTAGCTTCCTTGATACCTCTTCTCCATTTCAAAAATAGCTTGGTGAAATATTTCTTCATGTTCATCACTAACTGGTCCTAGATTTGTTCAAATGGGAATGCAGGAAGTGCATTTTGAGAGACATGTTGCAACCTAGATTTCTATAGACTCCTAGTAATTTTTTAATTGTGTGTAATTTTGTGTCTAATATTACCGAATGGTCTTGAATGGTATCTATGCTTTTAAGTTCTACATGATTCAATTTACTTTCACACTACTGATCTTTCATTAGTTCTCAAATTTGAGGCCCAACAAAGATGCCTTCCTTCAACTTTCAAGCACCGATTCTTGGAAATTTGTCTTCTAGGTATTTGAAATCTGCTCCGGATTTGTCTTAACGCCTTCACAAAATTCATCAGGTCTAATTTAATATGAAGTGGAAGCAAAAAAATTTTTTTGATGTATCAACTAATGGTTCAGCTGAAATATTCTTCTATCCAGGTTCAAAATTCATCCGGGGAGGCCATATTTTAGTGTCGTAATGTTTGGAATTGGCACAGTTATCCTATTTGCACAAAAGGCAGCAATATTTCGTATTTTCACTTTGCAGCCCTAACAGCATTCCAATCATTTTGAAATCATCACAGATGAACCAGTTGTATACTGCACCTCTTGTAATAGTAGCTGCATATTTTGGTAACTTAATTCTTAGGAGATGCAGAAGCACCAAGTAAATTGTCCAAGGCAAAATTATCGTCACACCACGGCCATGCTAACTAAAGCAGTAAAATATTTTTAAAAATGTTTTATCACTGTTAGATCTTGTTTACTATGTCATTCACTATAACTTAAGTTATAACTGTAAGTCCACTATAACATAAGATGTTCACTTTAGTGTAGAAGTTACACTGCCATGTAATATGGCCGCTCTTGAACCAGTCTTCCTCATCTTTGCTTCTATCTGTATAAATATTCAGGGTGGGCTCTTCTGTACATTACTAATCCCGAGTGTATCGTTTGTGATGGCCAGTATTTTGGTTCTTCGTCAGTATCCAGCTCATGTGATGTTTGTTTTTTTTCCCTTCATTCTGTTTTACATACTGGAATGTTATTCAGCTTTTGTTATAGGTGTTAATCTATGAGGATGCAAAGTGCTACTTGGATGTAGTTAGGAATGCTTTGGTTATTAATAAATTTATGAGTGAAGTGTGAAATGCTTCTACTGACTTGTCTTCCTGATTGAGCATTAGCATTTCACTTTCAGAATGAAAGCCATAACCATTAACCAAATCCAATATAATTGAAAGGTGTGATAGATCATAACAAACTGACAACATTGTTTTTTTGTTGTAAATTACGTCCTCCAACATTAAGTCATGTCGGGCGATGAATGGAATGGGTGAAATGATGCTCAAATGAGCCTGGGGTCCATAGAGCTTAGAATTACCCAACATTCCTCTTTCAGGATAATGGAAATGCCGGAAAAAACCTTATCCAGGTAACTCACCGTGACTGAGATTCGAACTCGAGACCTCTTGAACGTGAGGCAGACATGTTACCACAACGCTACCGAGGCGGGCAACAACATGGGTGAACATCTTAATATGGGTATATAAAGATTGAGTAATTAACTTTGAAATTGCACCAGTCAACTTGATAAAGAAGTTCATAGTTCCCCTACAGAGAGAAGAATGCAAGCAACAACAGCTGGGTCTTCAGGGTTGAAAATGGAAGCAACAGCTCCCAAAACTGGTCCCTCGAAAAATCAAAATATAATGTAGTGTGAAAAACCATCTGCCAATAGTTTTATCAGCTGAGTTGGACATCACTGTTATTCCTCTGTAATTCCTCCTAACACATGTAACTAACTAAAGTATGTTTTATCGTATTACTGATAAAACTGATGTATAAGCAAATCACTACTGTTGAGTTAATTGATTGAAATTAATCATTCCTCCATACCAGCCATGTTTTTCAGGTTGACTCTATCTAAAATCATTACTGTTTCTGTGTCTTTCATTTAAAAAAAAAAGAAAAGAGTGCTCCATTTGAAGGTATAGTTCAGTAAAATGTTTTGTTAGAGCGTTCATTAATTCCCTTGAATTTTTCCAAATTCTTTCTTTCACTTGAAAATAGACATTTTGTAGCATTTCAGGGCATGTGATTTCTAACCTCTCTTAATGAGTCAGTGTTCACTGAATTTTTGTAATGTAGACTAGCTATGATGGAAGAGCCAGAATGTTTATATTTTATTATGTTTACTGGTATTATCAATTTAATTATTATCCAGGACAAATATTCCAATATAAATCTTACAATGATTATATGTTGATCAGTAGTTTAGAACTAAATTTTTTTAATAATTTTTTCTATTTGTGTTACAGACAAATAATGGAAGATGATGAGGTAGTGGCACGTGAGCTAGAACGGCTACAGGGCTTGCAGGATGATCTTTATTTGGATGATGTGGGAGGGGATAAACCAGATAGAAGAGGTAATTTGAAAAAGCATCCAGGATGGAGTGCTTCACGTCTTGGGAAATTTGTTCCCTTGCGTGGACGTGGGAGAGCTAGAGCACGGGTGAAATGGATTGCTTCTGGTCGTGGCAGAGGCCTCCGTTTTAACAAATCTATTAGTGGAGGAAAAGATGAAGAAGAATTCTTGGAAATGGATCCTGAAGATCTTGATCCCAATGATCTAGATGTTCTTGACAGCTGGGATATTGAACAGGATGATAGTGAAGACATTGCTGATGATTTTTTGCTTGAAGAAGCCAGCTTAAGGCATGCAGCATCTAGAAGAAATAGAGGCTCAGCAATCCGGGGTGCTTTTGCCAAAAGGGGAATAGTCAAGAGAGGATCTAAAATGCCAGTTATTCAGAGAAAAACTAAATCTTCAAAGCTTATAGAGGAATTAGAAAACATGCATGATAATTTTGATATAGAAAGTAAACCAAGGCATCAGCCAGGAAGAAGTTCCTATGATGGCAGCTGGCCTAGGCCTGGTTATCCCCTTAGTGGCACACGAGATGAAAGAAATAGAAGAGAATTTGAGGATGATCGAAGCAATCAGGCAGAAGGTTATATGACTTCAAGAAAAGAAACTCGTAGAGAAGGGAGACGAGCATCTGATTCACCTTCTGGTAGCAGTGCCCCAAGAACAAAGCAGTTAGATATTCCAGCATCTGAAATGTCAGAAAGCTTGTATGGTCCTGGACGAATGGTCTCTCAGCAGCCGATGCGGAGGGAGGATGCACATTTATTATACGATGCAGCCAGGAAGGACAGCAGGCTAGTTACGGGGAAGCAACGTAAGTATAGCTTTGATTATTTGCGTTTGATTTATGAGTCACTAGGTTTTCACTCAAACTTCACTTGTTGTAGTGGAAGAAGAGGAAGGTTCATTTAGTCACCAAACAGCTGAGGATGAGATCGAATGATCTTGAAAACGTTTCAATTATACAACAAGTAAGTGAAGTTTGAGTGTAAACATAGTGACTCATAAATCAAACTCAAATATGAAGAATACTTCACTGTTAATAAAGCTTCTGCTTTTAATATTTAGAGTTTTGATTGTCTGTAAAAGTGCTGGCTAATTTTGCTACAACTGTTAAAAAGGAAAAATTCCACAGGCAGTGACACAGCTGTTGATGATGGAGATCAGGGACGTAGAGGGGAACATAGTACTCGCCGAGGAGATTTAAGTCCATCACCTGCCTGGCGCAGCCCATCTCAAAGATGGGGTCAAGCTACTTTGGATCGTAGGCATGAACATAGTCCCAGTCCAAGGGAGCGAAGAGAACGTAGTTTGAGTCCAAGGCACAACAGAGTCAGAGCTCAGTGGGAGAACTTCACCAGAGAACACAGTCATGGGTTTTCACCTAGGCGAGAACGGTAAGTTTATTATAAAATGTGTTTCCTTTTATAAAACACAAAATAATTAAAAAAAACATGTAAATTTGTTTATCATTAAAACAATTTAATGCAAGTAAGAATGCAAAAAATCGAACTACAATCTTGGAAAACTGTGTAGAGTATGCTAGCTTTACTCGTCATCAAACCTGCCATTCCAACTGAGGCACATAGTGACCTCTAGTGAGATTTCCTGCAATCAATAAGTTCTCCACTGTTGAATAGTTCAGTATTTGCAGATGGTGCTTGAGAGAAGCATGCACTCACTAATAAAGTATGAAATTTTCTGACATAAAACTTTTCTTGGGCTACCAGCTAGGTAAAAACGGCGATGAACTAGCCAACATGAGGGGAGCCAACATGGCTCCCCTCATCAGGACGATATGCAGAAAGGTGCGATTTGTCTCCTATAAATACTAAAAGCTCAGAGATGGGTGGTGACAATTTCTAGCCAATGTGCGGCTGAAGCCCGGTGATTGGCACGGTTGGAGCAGCCAATAGCTGGAGGGCATTACTGATTGGTCTGGGCTGGAAACGGACTCATGACAAAACTGCTGTTGTTGTTGAAGATCCAGGGCAGTGAGATAGCTGCATTTATGAAGCAAAGAGGTTCACATGCTATTCACTTGCATTCCGCCATCTCTATTTATATTATTGGGCTCAGTTCTTAAAGCCACAGCATCTCTTATGGCATGCTTCCAATGTTGTGAGGCTTTGGCAAGTATGCTGGTGTTAGCAATCATTGGTTTGTGGCCCTCATTTATGCAAGCTCCTCTAAGCCAGATCTTTCAGGATACTTCGGTCTGAAATAGCTTTCATGTTCTTTGCAGCAAACTTCAATTGTTCTGCCTGTTTGGCCTATATATGCTTTCCCACAACTACACGGGATATGATAAACTTCAGGTGTTGTAAGGCCAAGGTTATCTTTTACGGGTCTAATTAACCCTTTGAACTTAGCGGGGGGCTTGTAAATTGCTTTTATGTTATGCTGTTTAAGAATGCGTCCAATTTTCCCCAAAAGATACATGGCAGAAAGGCTTTACGTTGTTATGCCTTATTAGTATTTGTACATGTCTCTGTATCAGGCTTTTCTGGTACATTCTTTGATCCCTAAGTTATGATTTTCTTTCTTATTTCCCTGTTTATAGATGATCTGCTATAACCATTGGCCTGAAGTGTTGTTTTTAAGTGCTCTAATTCCTTACGAAGGGCTTCTTGGTCTGAAATTGTGAAGGCCCTAGGTAAGACGTGTTGCAGCAGTGCTTATGCACTGGAAAACATGGTTGTGCAACTGGAGCTATATAGGGCCAGTATCGGGCATTTTTGCACCAAGTTATGTACGGTGAAGAACAACATTGTCAAAAATGGAACAAGAGATGCTGCATAGACCATTTTGGTTGTGATGAGATTGTTAGTGATTGGAAGAGTCGAGCTAAACCCTGGACTCGCAACAATGAAAGTGCTGGAGGATATACTGAAAAGGATGGGGAAACTGGATAAAATAGAGGTGTTAGTGAAGAAAATAGAATGGAGAGAATGGAGAAAAGAATTGAAGGAAAAATAGCTGAAAAGATGGCGGAGAAGAATGTTTTGTTAAAAAGGAAAAATGACGAAACAGAGAAAGAACTAAGAGAATGTGACCAGAGAATAGAGGCAATAGAAAGAGCGGAGTACAGAAGAAGAAAACAAAATCTTGTGGTATTTGGCACGAAAGAAAATCTAGACGGCAGGACTTGGGAACAGATAGAGGAGCATTTCCAAGATAAGCTGGGAATTGCATTAACGGGATGTGAGATCGAGGACGCGCACAAAATTAGAATAATGGGAAGAGGACCAAGGCTGATTAGTGAAATTGGCTACGATAAAGTTGAAATGGAAAATACTGTAGAAAGCGAGTCATCTGAAAGGTTTGAATATTTTTATTGAACAGGATTACACAAAAACGGAGCAGGAATTGAAGGAAGAATTGATTAGAAGAATGAAGAAGGCCCGGGCAGACGGGAAAAAAGCATTTGTTAAAAGCTTGAAACTCTACGTAGAAGGCGAAGGTTGGAGCCTTGCATTGCAGGGAATGAATAGAGAATAGGAAAGGAATGCGCCAAATCCACAAAATAAAACATATGGACAGGTCAACACACCGAGTGCGTACCAGATAGGAATACTACAACCGATTAGGTGGCAGAAGTTGAGTAAATCACATTAACCAATGGAGGGGAAGGACAAGGGACAGATGAACGGGAAGACGACAGCGCAGCACAGATGCAGAAGGATAGGACAGAAGAGAGGGGAAACATAGCAACAGGTGCTAATAGTGTATGCGTGGTGGATCAAAGTGAATCATTCTCTTTTATGAGGGAGAGTGTGTCAAATGATACGGGGAAAAGAGAGGAGATGGTGGTAGTGGGGAGAGGGGAATACAGCAGTGGTCAACCAAGAAGTGGAGAGAGAGGGACGGAGACAAAGCAAGTAACAAGGCAAGAGAAATTAGTGGCTAAAAAAAGCAAACTTTCCTTCTTTTCAGGAAATAAATAGCAAAAAACGTTATAGCTGAAGTTCTGGAATGCTGATGCCCGATTTCACCAACAGATGTTAAGACTTAACACGGTTTTAACAATAGTTAAAACAAAAATTGCATTTCACCAACAAGTGTTAGCGTAACACTCGTGTTAAATCTCTTGTTAAACTAACAAGCCAAATTTCTGATGTTAAGTCCTTAACAATTGTAAATAGTCAAGATGGTGAGCATGAACTCAGCTGTTGATGTCAATTTGCTATATTTAAGACCATGTAAATGGCATTCGTAATAGAGTACAGCCTATGAGACGAAATTATTTTGAGGAGCTATCTGAAGAAAATTTTTTACGGAGGTATAGACTGTCGAAACATGTTGCTATAAAGGTTAGTGTGGAAGTACAAGAGAGGTTAGAACATGCATCAAAAGGAATATGTCGATCTGGCCTTTACTTAAAGTATTTAGTAACTTTACTATTTTATAATTCACTGAATTATGTGGATAATACATTGTCCACCTCCCGTCTTGAAACGTTGAAGTCACTTGCCCTTCTTCGCTCCTCGTTTTAAATGTACGTAATACAGAGTTAGAACATGCATCGAAAGGAATATACTGTTCTCGCCTTAGCTCAAATATTAATAACTTTGTGATTTTATAATTCACTGAATTATGTGGATAATACACTGTCCACTTGCCGTCTTGAAACGTACAAGTCACTTGTCCTTCACACCTCGTTTTAAATTTACGTAATGAGTTAAAATATGCATCAAAAGGAATATGGCGATCTCGCCTTTGCTTCAAGTATTAATAGCTTTTCAGTTTTATAATTCACTGAATTATGTGGATAATACACTGTCCACCTCCCGTCGTGAAACATTTAAGTCAATTCTCCTTCGCACCTCGTTTTAAATTTACGTAATACTGACAAGTTGTTTGGTGCTTGTAGTAGTGACACATGCATTTGAATTAAATTTGTTTCCAATTTTCCCCCTGACATCTTTCTCTTTTATAATCACTGCATCCGTCCTCTTATTTTCCACGATATCCTTACACTTTGTCACCAATTCAATTAGCAATTCTTTCTCCATCAATGAGAAGTTTGTCGCACAGCTTTATTTATGAATTTGTGCATCTGCCATTTTTCAGCTTGTGCAGACGAAAATGAAAACAAAAGTGCATTGCAGTACATTCAGAAAATAATACGACTCAACCATAGCCTTCTATAGCAGAGATATTTACAAGTTTCTTGGCATTAACACGGGTTTGTTAACAGAAAACAGGTTGGTGAAATTCAAGAAATTTAACAGCTTTGTTAGCGCTGTGACAGTTGTTATGTTAATTTGTTAACGTCGATTTTAACATCTGTTGGTGAAATCGGGCATGATAGTTTAAAAAGTAAATTAACGGAGAGTTGCAGAATATAACAGCTGGGCAAGACATAGTTGGAATTGCAAAAAAGTGGCTAGGAAATAATGAGTTAATACACTTAAAGAGGTTTTAGTTATATAGGCACTGGAGCCACTAAAAGGAAAGAAAGAGGGAGAGCATCAGGGGGAGTAGGTGTGTTTGTTAGATCAGAGTTACTCAGTAGTAACAGAATAGAGGCAGTGACAAAGGATGATAGGAATGTAGCCTGGTTAATAATCAAGAAAGGACCAGAAATAGAACATAGTATAGGAATAGTTTATAACCCTCCCACAACATCAAGCTTCTTTGGTAATAGAACATTTAATAAACTAGAGGACGATATGGAGAAGCTAAGGCACAAATTTCAGGGCATAGTGTTTTTGTTAATGGGGGATTTCAGTGCTAGAATAGGTGAAGAGAAAATTAGATCAATAAGGCATGATGGGAAATAGGTTGGGAGAAAGCACATGAATGCATAAGGAGTAGCAGGACAATGTTCTCAGCAAAGAGGGAGTAAAATTGCTCCATTTCTGTGCATTAAATAATTTGTTTATATGTAATGGGGCAGTAAAAGGAGATGAGGATGGTGAATATACATTTGCAAATAACGATCCAAGTGTGGTTGACTAGAACATGTGTAGCGAGGAGCTTATTGAAAGAATTAATAATTTCAACAGAGCAAACGAAATACTGAGTAGTGGCCACTTTCCTTTAGGGATAGAAATAGGATTGTTAGAAGAAGAAAGCGAGAGAAAGGAGGAAGGTGAGCTTAAAGTAGTGAATGCATTCAGATGGAGAGAAGAAATGAAGGAAGAATTCCTGATTGAATTAAACTCAGAAACATAAAAAATAAGAGTAGGTGTAGAGGTTGCATTGAATGAATGCAATATAGAAAAGGCTTAGAGTTAATGAATCTAATAGTTACAAGGGCAGGAATGAAAATGAAAGTAAAAGGGAAAATGAAACGAATAAGTAATGGATGGTTTGATGAGGACTGTGGTAGGGTGAGAAGGGAAGTGTTTAAAAACCTGGCTTGTTGGAGAAGAACGGGGAAGGGTAGAGATAGGATGATTATGGTAATAAGTAGAGAAGCATACAAGAAATTATTAGAAGGAAAAAAGAATGAGTGACAGGATAGTATTAGAAAATGAAAGATGCCGTACAACAAAAAGATAATAAAATATGGGGTATGGTAAGAGAAGTGAATAAACAGAAGGGGGTGAAAAATTTACTATCTGTAACTGGGAAAATGTATACAGGCATATTAGCGTACAGACTAATGGATTGGGTGGAAAGAGAAAATAAAATATCAGAATTTCAAGCTGGATTTAGGAAAATACGGCAAACTATAGACAATGTAAAATTATTTGTGGTTGGTTTATTGACACTCGTCACTTACTTTTTCATATATTTATGAGAGACTAGTTTCAAAGGCCCTGGCCTCCATTTTCAATCTCTTCCCAACTGGCAACTGTTGTTATCTGCTCTCTCTGGTGGTGGAACTATGAACTTTTTTGTCAAATTATCTGCTGGCGGGATTTCAAAGTTCATTACGCGATCCTTATTTTTCCAGATGAATATGTTCTCCCATGTTGTCAATCTATTTTGGTTTATCACTCCTTTTAATAATTTTGGATTTGGATCAATGTCATGGTTTTCATTCCAAAAATGAAATGCTACTGCTGACTTGTCTTCTTGTTTCAATCTGATGTTTCTAAAGTGTTCTTTGACTCTGGTTTTTAAATTTCTTTTTGTTTGACCTATGTAGCATTTTTCACAATTCTTGCAATTTATTTGGTATATTCCAGATTTGTTACCTGAAGGAATTTCATCTTTTGTTTTTGAATTTAGTAATTTTAAAATTGAGTATCTATTAGTAGGTGCCAAGATGATATTTTGTTCCTTGAATATCTTTTTAAATTTATTAAATGTTTTTGGATGATATGTGAATGAACTGAATATGCTGTTGCTTTCTTTTTCTTTAATAACAGTTAAAAAAATGGCTAGCTACAATTGATATGGAAGCAATAGAAGCAGAAGAATATATTTCTCTAACAAAAATATGCATTGAACAAAACTTCTTTAGCTTCAATGGAAAACACTACAAGCAGAAATCAGGACTATCAATGGGCAATCCACTTTCACCTTTTTTGGCTAACTTATTTATGAGTGCATTTGAAACACAAATTAAAAAGTCCTTCCCATTGATCTTCAAGATTTGGTATAGATATGTTGACGACATCTTTGCAATTGTACCAAGTAAACATTTAGATGATGCATTAAAATTACTCAATCTGCAAGAAAGGACTATCAAATTCACAATAGAAAAGGAAATCAATGGACAACTACCTTTCTTGGATCTAAATATCATCAGGAATGATACAAAAATAAAATTTGGAATTTACAGGAAGCCAACACACTCAGAAAATTATATAAAAAATAATAGCCACAACCCAATTACACATAAACATGCAATAATAAACAGCCTTACACACAGACTAGTCAACATACCCATGGAAAAAGAAGAATATTTCAAGGAACAAAAAGCAATAATACACATAGCAGAAGAAAACGGATACAACAAAAGTTTGGTGTTGAAGAAAATTAGAAAATCTAAACTAAAGAAAACCATTAAGGAAACAACCACATTTATTAAAGAAAAAGAAAGCAACAGCATATTCAGTTCATTCACATATCATCCAAAAACATTTAATAAATTTAAAAAGATATTCAAGGAACAAAATATCATCTTGGCACCTACTAATAGATACTCAATTTTAAAATTACTAAATTCAAAAACAAAAGATGAAATTCCTTCAGGTAACAAATCTGGAATATACCAAATAAATTGCAAGAATTGTGAAAAATGCTACATAGGTCAAACAAAAAGAAATTTAAAAACCAGAGTCAAAGAACACTTTAGAAACATCAGATTGAAACAAGAAGACAAGTCAGCAGTAGCATTTCATTTTTGGAATGAAAACCATGACATTGATCCAAATCCAAAATTATTAAAAGGAGTGATAAACCAAAATAGATTGACAACATGGGAGAACATATTCATCTGGAAAAATAAGGATCGCGTAATGAACTTTGAAATCCCGCCAGCAGATAATTTGACAAAAAAGTTCATAGTTCCACCACCAGAGAGAGCAGATAACAACAGTTGCCAGTTGGGAAGAGATTGAAAATGGAGGCCAGGGCCTTTGAAACTAGTCTCTCATAAATATATGAAAAAGTAAGTGACGAGTGTCAATAAACCAACCACAAATAATTTTATATTAATTTTGACGTCACTGTTACTAAATTCCTCCAAACACACATTATAGACAATGTGTTTATAATCAAGACAATTGATAAATACTTGAGCAGGAAAAGGGGGAGATTGTATATGTTTTTTGTGGATTTTGAGAAAGCTGCAGATGCGATAAACAGTGGGGCCTTAAAATGGAAAATAAGAAGAAAAGGGATGAGCGAGAAGTTTATAAATGAAATTAATAACATTTATAGCGGGGTAAAATTCAGAATAAGATGTGGACTGAATGTATTATCGTAAGAGGCCGAACAGAAGTTAGGCTTAAAACAGGGGTGCAAATTGAGTCCTATTCTATTCAATTTATTTATAGATGACATAATAGCAAGGGTTAAGGAAATCAATGCCCATTGCCCAATAATAATAAACAAAGAGATTCCTGGTAGGTATATTGTATGCGGATGATTTAACGGTAGGAGCAATTTCGTAATAGGTGTACAAAAATAAATTGCGGCAATTCATAGGTTTTGCACTGACTGGCGATTAAGAATAAACATCAAAAAGTAAAAAATAATGGTATTTAAAAGAGGATCAATACTGAGGAAAGGAAAGGAGTGGTTTATAGGAGATCAAAAGGTAGAAGTGGTAAAGGAGTGTGTCTATTTAGGTGTAAGGATGTGTAGCAGTGGAGGGTGGGCTGCACAAGCCAGAAAAGTGATAACTAATGGCAGGGCGTCAATGACTGGGGTAGGAATATGTAAACATAAACTGGAGATGTCAGATGGTTAGAAAGATTGTATGAAGCGGTCGTTGAATCCAGATCAATGTATGCAGTGGAGGTATGGGTCACATCAGAGATAGGTACACAATTAGACCAGATGTATAGATTGTTTTGCAAAGAACTACTAGGGCTGCCAAAATCGGCACCAAGAGAATTGGCATTACTAGAGTTGGGTATCACAAAAAGGAGGGGAATAATAATAGAATACTGAAATTCTGGTGTAAGTGTATTAAAGGACAGTGAGGAGAATTATTGAACCTGTGCATGAAGCAACAAAAAACTAGGGCTGCCAAAATCGGCACCAAGAGAATTGGCATCACTAGAGTTGGCTAACACAAAAAGGAGGGGAATAATAATAGAATACTGAAATTCTTTTAAGTGTATTAAAGGACAGTGAGGAGTATTATTGAATCTGTGCATGAAGCAACAGAAAAGCATTAAGAAGAAATAGTTGGTGGTCGGAATTGGAAAGAATTGTATCGAAGATAGGCATGGGAGATTTATGGAGAGCAGAGGAGTCAAATAATAGCAGATTTTGGAAGGAAGTGAGAACCAGAGTACAAGACATAGATAGGCAGGAGATATGGGAAAGTAAAGAAGAAAAGAAATCTTTGAAATTTTATAAGCAACTGAAGACAGAATGGGTTAGGGAAAAATATATAGAGAAATGTGATAAAACTGGAAGAGAAGGCATAGCATGGATAAGAGTAGGAATAATACATCTAAAATGGTTGAGAAATAATGAGGTAGGGGTATGTGAATTTTGTGGAGATGAAGAAGCACTGTTCATTACCTGATAGAATGTAAGGAGTTAACAAATCACAGGAGAAAAATATGGGATAAGAAATGGGACAGTGTGAGCAAAGAGGTAGTGGTGTTATGCATGTTAAAGGGGATGGGTGAAAAGAAAAATAGTTGTATAGGAGAATTCTTATATAGGTTAAGAGAATAGTGGATTAGGGTAAAAGAAGTGAAGGTCAAGAAGAAATGACACCAAGCTGCTCAGGAAAGCCAAAGACCAGGGGACCTGAGTCTGCGAGTAAATCTTGGGTCAGCAATTTCATGTACAGGATGTATAATAGTGCATGTTCGATGTTAAAGTCATTGTAGTGAAACTGTAATGGAAACCCTACAAATAAATATAAAATATCAAAAATAGACAAATTAATGGGTAAGAGCAACTGGTATAAACTTGAAAGAAGCGTAGGGACAGTGAAGCACAAATTAATACAAAATTGAATCGAGAATATATTGACACATTGCTTCACTCACACTGTTTATTCACAGGACATGTTTCAAGAGTTCTTGCTCCTATCCTCAGCTGATACTCGACTAGTGCAAGTTGTAGTGGTTTCTTCTTTCTCCGTATTGTCAATAGATGGCGTGATGTACTTGTCAAAGATGTCCGGTGGTGGAGTTTCAAAATTCATGACTCTATGACGATTTTTGTTAATGAAGATTTTTTCCCATACGGAAAGGTCTATGGGGTGATTAACGTATTTTATTAGAGATGTTTCCAAATTGATGTCATGTCTAGTATTCAAAAAATGAAAAGCCACTGCTGATTTTTCTTTTTCACCATTTTTAATGTTTCTCATATGTTCTTTAGTTCTGATGTTAATATTTCTTTTTGTTTTTCCTATATAAATTTTAGGGCAAGTTTCACATTTGATCTCATAGATTCCTGGTTTTTCTTTGGTAGTGATTAAATTTTTGGGAGGGCCTTTTAACAAATTTCTGATATTAAACCTATTTTGAGGTGCAAGAGTTATGTTGTGTTTTGAGAAGATTTTTTGGAATTTGTTATAGGCTGATGGGTGGAAGGTGAATTTTTTAAAAAAAAATTTCTCTTTTTCTCCTGTAGGTTCTAGGGTGGTGGTTTCTTTTATTTTCTTAGCTTTGTTGAGTCTGTTAACTGTTTTGTCTACTAAATTTGGGTTGAAACCGTTGGATATAGCTACTTTTTTTATGTGTATGTATTCTTCTTGATAATCTTCTCTGTTTAGTGGAAAGTTGATCATCCGAAAGATTAAACTGTTGAAAATGGCATGTTGGTGTTGTTTTGGGTTGAAACTGTTGTTCTTAATGTAATTATCTGTGTGTGTCGGTTTCCTGTAAATACCAAAAGTGAGTTTGTTGTTCATTTTTTTGATCTTGATGTCCAAAAAGGGGAGCACACCATCCTCTTCTGTTTCACCATCTTCTTCTGTAAACATTGGAAACAGAAGAGGATGGTGTGCTCCCCTTTTTGGACATCAAGATCAAAAAAAAAAAAAAATGAACAACAAACTCACTTTTGGTATTTACAGGAAACCGACACACACAGATAATTACATTAAGAACAACAGTTTCAACCCAAAACAACACCAACATGCCATTTTCAACAGTTTAATCTTTCGGATGATCAACTTTCCACTAAACAGAGAAGATTATCAAGAAGAATACCTACACATAAAAAAAGTAGCTATATCCAACGGTTTCAACCCAAATTTAGTAGACAAAACAGTTAACAGACTCAACAAAGCTAAGAAAATAAAAGAAACCACCACCCTAGAACCTACAGGAGAAAAAGAGAAAATTTTTTTTTAAAAAATCCACCTTCCACCCATCAGCCTATAACAAATTCCAAAAAATCTTCTCAAAACACAACATAACTCTTGCACCTCAAAATAGGTTTAATATCAGAAATTTGTTAAAAGGCCCTCCCAAAAATTTAATCACTACCAAAGAAAAACCAGGAATCTATGAGATCAAATGTGAAACTTGCCCTAAAATTTATATAGGAAAAACAAAAAGAAATATTAACATCAGAACTAAAGAACATATGAGAAACATTAAAAATGGTGAAACAGAAAAATCAGCAGTGGCTTTTCATTTTTTGAATACTAGACATGACATCAATTTGGAAACATCTCTAATAAAATACGTTAATCACCCCATAGACCTTTCCGTATGGGAAAAAATCTTCATTAACAAAAATCGTCATAGAGTCATGAATTTTGAAACTCCACCACCGGACATCTTTGACAAGTACATCACGCCATCTATTGACAATACGGAGAAAGAAGAAACCACTACAACTTGCACTAGTCGAGTATCAGCTGAGGATAGGAGCAAGAGCTCTTGAAACATGTCCTGTGATTAAACAGTGTGAGTGAAGCAATGTGTCAATATATTCTCGATTCAATTTTGTATTAAGAGCAACTGGACTGAACCAGGAGATCTGTGGTTCAAATCCCGGCCATTGCATTGAATTTTTCAGTTTGACTCAATCCAAAATCTTAGCCTACACATGGCTCACTAGCCATGTGAAGGAATGTGAAGGAATGATTAATTTCCATCAATTAACTTAATGATAATGCACTAATTCATTAAGTTTGGAATGGGCGTCATTAAACCACTTAGTTTTGTCACAAACTGTGCATCCTGAAAGAAGACTGACGGTGATTTATACATGTGGAGTAGTTGATACATATACCATCAATAGTTCCACATGTATAAATTCATCCTGGCTCCTTTCAGGTTTGGTAACAGATTAATTCTTTTAGTGTGCATCTTTACTTAGCTGCCACCTCAAGTTAATTGGAGTGTATATGCAGCTTTCAGAATGCATCATACATTCCCACCGCTAAACTCCATCTCTTAGGTACATTGGATAGTGAACTTTTGAGGCAAAATTTCAAGCTTTTCTAAGACTGTGCAAAGAAGCAGGACTTGTCACTGTGTTTGGTCTTTTGGATCTTCCCTTGTGCACAGTGCAAGTGGTGCCAGGCATTTCAACTTGTCATGTAATTATCAAGCATGTTGAAGATTGTGTTGCGTACTCACACTTCCACTCATATTGAACTTCAACAGCATTTTCTAACTTGAACCATCACTTTAAATTGAGTTTCATTCCTCAAACATCAAGTTAAACCCTTGCCATTTCAAATTTATTATATGTTATGTCAGTCACAAGAGCTGTATAGATTTCAACCTCTGTTGACAGAACACCATACTTCAAGTTCCAAAGGATCTCTGAAAACAATACAAAGGTGTACTATCTATTAAATTCTGTCTTATTTATCTCTATGGACCCTGTTAATGTTTGGTAATTAAATTCCATTACTAACACTGCATATTTTACAAAGTAGATTACAACTACACATCCTATTTCTACATCTTAATATCTTATTTTAACTTATTAGCCTTTAATAAACCAATTGTGTATTTAATGAAACCAAAAATTATAAGGCATAACAAAAGCAGTAGCTAGCATATTGTCAGAATGTACTAAGTTAAGAGTTTCCAAAACTATTAAAGTGAAAATTTGCATGTGGTTTACCAAATGGTCTTGAGCCAAGGTTTTTAATTCATTCATATTATCTCATCCAGAGAATTCTAAAAATTTTATGTCAAGAAGTTTTTAAAAACATTTCAAATTGTGCTGCAGGTATATTTATGACTAGTCTTTAAATTTGAATGAATGTTTCTTATGGGTTGCAGAGCAGTGACTACCTATTACAGTCATTGCTTAGTAGATATTACAAGCGGCACATCAGAGTTAAAAATAACAATAAAATAGATTCCTACACAGCACTAATTTTCATGGCTAGTGTCGAAGAACGATTAAGTTCCATCGTTTAACAAAACAACATTTTAATTCATCTATTGATATCTTTTTCCTGCAGATTGAGCTATCAAATTCAAATAAAAAAGGAAGTCAGTGGACAACTCTCTTTCTTAAACTTAAATATTGTCAAGAATGACCCAAAATAAAATTTGGAATTTATAGGAAGCCGTTACAGTCAGAAAATTACTAAAAAAAATCATAGCTATAACCCAATAAAATGATCCAACAACTTCAAAAACTACAGAAAAGAACTATATTACAATGGATACCTGCACATTGTGAAATTGCTGGAAATGAATCAGCTGATTTTCTTGTCAAAAATGGTGCAAATTTAATTCAGAGCAAAAGTAAAAACTTACCCTTTACATCCATAAAAAGATTAATCAAAAGCAAATATAAAAGCAAACAAAACCAATCAATATCTAACAAAGCCAAAGATAAAAAATGGAACATTTTAATTAAAAATTCAGAAATTATTCCAGAAATCCCACATAAAGCTGCAGTAGCAAATTTTAGATCACTTACGGAACATGATTATTTAGCCAAACACTTACACAGAATAGGAATTTATACAAGTCCAAATTGTCCTCTGTGCAACAAAGAAGAGAAAATGACTGAAGAACATCTTTTAACCTGTGAAGCCCTACCTGCCGAACCCACTACACAGAAATATTGGAGAGCAAGAGAGCTAATGGCTTCATTGCCAAAGCCTAGGATTTGAAAACAACAACATAATTGGTTGTGATGAGAACCAATGGTAAAATGTTGACTTCCATATCAACGGAAGAACTATATAATCAAGATTGGATAAAGCCTTGTTCTTCTGCATTCAGACATCATAGGGAACAGACCTGTGTGAGTATCTGTAAATTTGCAGAAAGGACGTAGTGCATAAAGTATTGCAAAAGTATTGTACATAGTTTTTTTTTAATCTCAAGTAATATCAATGTTAACAAAAGTGTTTAGTGTTGAAAAGATTATTTTAAAAAGTTTATTCAATTAAAATTACAATTTGAAAAGAAAAGAATGTCATATTTATTTTATCTGCACACAACCCTATCATTTTCTCTCATCTGCAACCGCGCCCTGAAGGTGAATCTCATAAGGATACAAGAGCAGCCAAAGAACTTCTAGATAATCAACACAGAGATAGTCACAACATCACCATCACTACCTCCAATCTGCATATGTAATTTTGTTACAGATGTATGCAGTTCCTCATCCTTTTGAAAATTATCATTGAGGGAACAAAATTACCACCTTTGCTACAACAGTAAATTGCTGTAGTATTTACTCTTTCTCCTGTAGCTAGTTAACCAATTCCTGTTTTTTCCTTTTTCTCCCAACTATCTTGAGAGATTTCTGTTGGACTGTTGAAGTTCCTGTTTCGTCAATGTTATTAATCCTCAGAACATTTAATGGATTATCATCAGTAATAACTTTTTGTAGAATATCAAAGAAATTCATAATGTTGTGGTTGCAGACTCCTTTAGCTCTAGCAACAGAAACTCTTTCAATTGTCTTAAACTCAGATGAGGATGCCACTTCATAAAGGAATAGTACCCATTAGTACCTGCCATCTTTCTTTCATGATTGAATGGATCTTTTTAGATTTGTATTTGCATCTAAAATGTTGTAAGTTAGTTTTCGTACTTCTGTTGTAGTTAGATACATTAGCACAGACACAAAACTAAGAATAACCTCTTCTAATTATTTTCTGGCTTCTGTGAGGCAGAGCCGTTTCTCTCCCATTCACTGAAGAATGAGGTTAGCATTTAAAACCTCTTGCTGCTTCTCCATAATACTGCCAAATAAATTTTTTTTAAGATTTCATATTTTCTATTTGAGTTGCACCTGTTTGGAGGAATTTAGTAACCGTGACACCCAAATTAATTGATAACTATTTTTAGTAGTTTTTCACACTGTCACTTAAATTTTGAACTTTTAAAGGACTAGTTTCAGGATTAGTCTGATTTTACCCTTACTGAAATCCTTTATTGCCAGCTCCATATTTTGTTGCATTCATTTGCCATGTTTTCTCTTCCCTACCATTGCAAACTGCAATCAAAAGAATTATAATGGTATCGTTATAACATGGCACAGTTGTAATAAAATTTTAGCAAACTGTAATAGTGCATGGTTTTCTCTCTGCTACCCCTAACCACATGTAATTTTAACTAACACTTTATTGTAAAACTGCAGCTAAAGCAAGCATATGTCAGTAAAAATATAGTAAGATTATGATGAACAACTCACCAATAGCCAGGAAGCTTAGACAGTTGCAAAAATTAGAGAAATATCAAAAGAACTTCAGATGTATACAGAAATAAAATGAACACCAACCTCACCAAATACTGCACAAGCAGACCCATGTATAATAACAAAAGATAACACTTGCAAACAGACCTATTGTTTACATGGCTAGTGTGAAGGAATGATTAATTTGCATCAGTTAACTATTGTTTCTGTTGAGTGTTATAAATGGTGCAGTTTAGGCATGGTGCAATTTATGCATCACCCAATAAAATAATTTGTTATTGTTGCTTTACAGAAGGGAATACAGCACTTCTCCTAGAGCAGGAAGATCACGTACACCGTTAACACCACCACACCGCAGTTCCTCACAAGATGATTCTTGGAGAATGACATCGCAGTCCCAGTATGCTCCTCCAGTACAGACTTCACAGCAACAGTCGTCATTTAATGTCATGCCTCCGCCACATTCTCAACCCATGTACACTGAGGTATTGTAAATATGTTTTTATATTACCACCACCACATTTTTTTTAAAAAATTGCCTATTTTTAGTTGCATTTATGATACTAACTTTTTTAATTTTGATGATCTGTATTGCTTACAACCTTCACATATGTGAAAGAATACTCTTTTAGCCCTCAGATTCTTGAATGACTGAAAATGATGATTTAAACTGAAAAAGTAAGTAAATGAGAAAAATCTGGCAACAAAAGTTATAACTTAATTTTCTATTAAGATTCTTATTAATTAGGATGGGATTGCCCTTTCAAAGCAAATCTTAATTATAACCTATCGCAAAAGTTAGATGGGACATTGCAAGTCCATTGTTGCAGCCCTTCAGACTGCATAATAAGAAAAGGAAAAGTTTAAAACTGTCAGCATTATATGTTCAATCATCAAAAACCTCCGCCCAAGAAATTGTTTACAGTTTTACAGTTAATATAGATATTTCCAGAAGGAGGAATAGAATGCTCTAGAAAACAAAATATCTCAAGTCAGAGAGCTTTGTATTATGGATTACATGTAGATATAATTGCTATTATTACTTCAAAGTAAACTGTCATAAAATGCTAAAAGCGAGTGGAACAAATATTGCACGCACTTTGCATAAGAAGTAATGCAGAAGTGGGACATGTTATGCCTTTTGAACCCAGAGAAACAAAGCAGCTAAGCTGAGTTTTGCAAAGTTTAGAACTATAAAAGAAAAATGGTAAATTGTTACCATAATTTGTCCATATAAAATCTTAGCAAGTATAATGAACATTATGGATCTCATGTAGCTCTGTATGTAACATAATTTTTTTTTCTATTTGTATAGCATTATTTAATTTCGACATGAGAGGCTTTGATGTGATAAACTCATATAAAGAAATAATGAAAAAGTTAGGTAGTGACATTAAATCAGGCATTAGGAAAGTTTTGTAAGGGATATGAAGTAATTGGAGGCGCAAGAAGTGGCAGAAAATTAAACCTAACTGCCAAGGACTGTCGCAGAATTTCCTGCCTTTTGAGACGGAAACATGAGGCTATAAGCAACTGTGAGAAAAAGTCAGAATATCTCTTCCCATGGCCCCGAGGGTCAAAACTCTGTGAGTAAACAAACTGAACTTGCTTAGATATAGGAGGGGGTGAAAGACCAGGAAAGGCTGCGACACTTCATTTTGGGTCATTTCGGGAAGAAGGCGGCGTAAAGTGACAAGCAAGTGTGTTGGGGAATAAGCTGTGATCTAAATGTCCTATAAATAAACTGGTGGTTAAAGTGAAGGAAGCCTAGTGTCGAGATTTAACTGTATTGGAACACCACAGTGAAGCGAAATAATTATTAATTTATAGATGAGTCGTATTTATTACACATCTGCTTCACTTTCGTGAAGACTAGTGTATTTGCTTTTAAACGCTGGACTCTGGGACAGAGTTGCTCACCCATACCGACAACTGAGAGAAATTCGCTAGTCCGGAGCAGAATCGGTCTTTCCCTGATTCCAATCTACACCTATAGGATCCTTGATATCCACCGATTACCGCCTCACTTTCTCTATGTTTGTCAAACTACTGCAAAAGCTCTAAGTACTATCTTGAGAGCTTCTGGACTACAAGTTTCATACTGTACCATCAAATAAAAACTTTGTCTTAAATGGCCTTCAAGCAAAGATTTCAAGAAAGAGATCTTTTCTCAACCTAAAGCAAAGGCAAAAGTGTATGGAGTGGGTGGCCTTAGTGCACAGGGTGTGCGTGGAAGAATTGTAATGATAAAACTAAGATCAGCATCTATGAAGTGATGGCATCAGGTCATGTGTTGCAGAACAGGGGAAGACGCTTTACACGAGTGCACTACCGTCACTGTGAAGCATCTTGTCAGCATCATGGTGTGGGGAAATGTGACAACTTTTTTTTTCTTTCTTTCTTTCAATTTATGTCCTCCAACCTTAAGTCATATCGGACGACAAGGCATGATGGATACCTGGTAGTGTTAGAGGGCAACATTAATGCCAAAGAAGATATATCGAGAAGAGGTCTTAGGATTAAAGCTACTTCCTACTGTTCATGATTTATTTACATGTGATGTTGAATGGTGCATCATTCGGCAGGACAGCACTAAGTGTCATACCAACCGAATCAATCAGAAATGCTATTAGAGGTCATGTTACTATCTTTCCTTGGCCAAGGAACAGTTCTGATTTCAACCCAGTTAAAAACTTGTGGTCAAGGCTGAAAGATGTGGGGTCATGCTGGAAACACAGTAACGAGAGAGATCCTAGAGGCTACTATCAGATTGTAAGTTTAGAGTGATCACCATGGAAGATCTCCAGTATTTGGTGGACTCAATGCCACTAAGAATCAAGGTGCAAATTAAATCAAAAGGATATCCAATAAAATGATGTAAATCCATTAAAATACCTAATCCATATGAATGGGTACAAAACTTATGAATAAGGAGAGTTAGCTTTTGATATGTGATTAATCTGAAATTTTAAGATACAATTTTTGAAACATCAAATGTTAAATGTCTAGTTTTGTTTAATGAACAGCTGAATTTCAATTAAATGCAAAGCTGAATGTAATATTAAAACTCATTAACTTCCAAGACTTATAAGGTCATATTTTATGGAAACTTATTCCCTTCAACTATTAAAAACAAGAACATTTTTGGGACTGTCCCAGTCCCATCCTCAGCTGATTGGCATCTAACCACTATCTTCAAAATCGGCTGTCGATGTGGACCCCTTGTAATTAGTACCATCTGTTGCAATATTTCAGACATAAGTGCATTAGACCACTCACCAAAGGCATGTTAACGTTTAAAATATGTGGAATGTTCTTTACAATGAAAATCTTCTCGCATTTTGGAAATTCAAATTTCATTGTTAATGGTTTCAGTTATTTAATCTCTCCGATGAGGTTCTCGTTGCAGCAATGAAAAGTTTCTGCCATTTTTTTTTCTTCATTTTTTTTTATTTTTTTTTTTTTATTTTATTTTCCTTCAGTGTTCTGTTAATCTAGTTTTTAAATCCCTTTTTATCAATTCATAATAAATTTGTCTCAATATGTCTTTTAATATGAAATTAGCTTCACTTTTAACAACCCTTTTAATCATAATTTCAGCTCAACTGTAACTTCAAGAGCATGAGAGGCTTAATAACGTTATTCACTATAGATGCAGATTTTGTTCTCATTTGACAAATTTTTTTTGTGACATTGGAATCATAAAAAGTTTCTTGGCTCAATTTTAGTGTACAGTCCATCAAACTATAATTAAAATGTCTGGCTGCATGGAATGCCAGAGCTTCTTCTCCAGCTAATACACAATGTACAAGATCTGATGTCGATTGCAGTTCAAAGAACATTTTATCCAGTGCATATGTTGAACTGCTTCTTTGCAATTTTTGGAGAAACTTTCTTTTGTGCGACGCAAAAATATTTTCTAAGTCCAAAGGCACACATATATGCATGTGCAAGCAGACGAACAGCTGGTTCTGGCATTGCAGCCAATATGAGAAAGATATGTAAAACTTGTAGCCAACCCCTGCAAAAATGCCCCAGACATAGGTGACACAGTCCATGTGCAAAGGAACATGGTATGAGCAGGCTAAGTTAGTGCCCTGTCAAATTTTGTTACTCATTCACTGCTTTGCACATAAACAATCCTACGACACGACGATAATGGAGTGCTCCGTAGGAAATACATGTGTGAGCTCACGGACTGTATCGGATTGGTTCGGCTACTGCCGCAAAGTGTGCATGATGTCAAATGACACTAAGTATACTGCAGGGGAGGAAATTGGCGGCTTCGGTCACATCGTTCAAATCAACGAATGCAAAATAGGACGACGCAAGTTTCATCATGGGCACGTCGTACAGGGCATCTAGATCTTGGAAACGAATGAGGTGCGGATGATGATATGCCCCAACAACAGGAGGGATGCAAATACGCTCTACGGTCTAATTGCAGTGCTTCATCATTTAACTCTTATTATTTTAGTTCATTGATGGAAATTAATCATTCCTTCACACTAGCCATATATAGGCTAAGGTCTTTGATAGAGTCAACATGAAAAATTCAATGCCATAGCTGAGATTTGAACCATGGATCTCCTGGTTTCCGTCCAGTTGCTCTAACCCATGATGAAGCCTGGGACTCAAGTACTTATGATAGTAAGTCACCTTAAACGGTGTATCTCGAATGCGAGAGCCTCTAGTGGTCTACTGGGGAAATATGAGTCAAATGGAGAATTTAATGTAATGACGGCAAGTTGGCCATGGTAGCTCAATGGTATCTACAAATCTTGACTTATACAGCGTAATTTTAATTACTTCAACTATTGTTTTATACTGTAAAGATAAATATTACATTCAATCTTCACAAAAATCTGACTACCAATAGAATAAAAAATTGAATGACAAGGAATTGCATTGCTACAGTTTATTTCAAATAAGTAACTTGAGACATAACTAGAAACACATCTAGTTTTCATCAGAAACTCCCCCCCCCCCCCCCCCTCCTCTCACTCTAGTTAGCAATATTCACCACCCTTCCTTCTCTTCACTTACAAGCTCAAATTTGAGGTGTAGTATGTGTAACGTGTTGGTCTACTTAAATGAAAATCTCTATCCCAGGAAAATGAGCAGGAATTCATTAAATAGAAGAAAATTTAAATAAGCTTGATTTTCTCTTCCAGAAAATATATGTTACATAAACACATATGTGTTCTTTAGTTACAATGGTTACCCTTTTATACATTCCCCATTTGACTGAAAATACATTTAGAAGTTCTTCTGCACTTTCTCCCATTGTGTTTTAATACAAAAGGGACTTTATAATAATTTTGTTTAATACTCACCAAAAAGGTCTAGAAATGAAGAAATTTCAAATAGGTTGAAATTCAATTATCCCTAACACAGTAGTCCTATCGCCTCTGTTGCCCCTATTAGATGAGTAGAATGTCTCTTGGAGTACAATCTCAAACTGAACTGCAGTTACCCGCAGTTTCGGGTTGTGTTTTTTTGCTATGAGTGCTAGTGATGTGCCAAGACTACAGTTGATCCACTTGTCGCTGATGACGTGTCACATTCCGGAGTATTTCCAGAGAAATGGTGGCAACCCCAACTGGAATCCTTTTGAGGGGGAGTGGACGAAATGGCACATAGGTTGCCATGTTATATTCTAGTAACAGAACAGAATGCTTATTTCTGATAACAGTTTAATATTAAATTAATTCTATATTTAATTCTTTTTTTTTTCTTTTTTTTTCCCTGTAGTTATTAAAGAATCTGAGGGTTAACTTATACAGAACCTTCTGTATTTAATTTTTGTGATAACACCACAATGTGCTATGAATGCAAAATATTTATGGAAATAAATGCTTTCTGATCTACTGTATTTAAATAAAGACAGATTTTAAACTCACTTAAAAAAGGTTAATCCAGACAATTTATGCAGGCATCAGTCCAAGGTAACTACCAGACATCTGCACCACAGTCTTCAACATACTCTGCACCTGTAGCAGCAACAACTGAGACGTCTGCTTATAGCATGCAGCAGTACAACTATGATAATTATTATCAGCAAGCTGCAGCATATTCTAGGGTAAGTGAAAGTCAACATTCATTTTGATTATGAGAGCATTCAGTATGAATTAGAAATAAGTTGAAGCAGTTTTGGCAAGACATCCAAAACTCATAGCATTAATAAAATATTTTAAAACTGCTCTTGGAAAAAAGAATTTAATCCATAGGTATGAAAAGTGCTAAATGAGTATTCACATAAAGCATGCATAACAGGAAGCAACCTTACATGCAGGCGACCGTATTCTCAGAAAGAAGAATGAGTGCATCAGTATTAAAACTTAATTACAGTGGATGAAATAGTGAAATTAAATCATTAACGACCTAATTTGTTAGGATATATTTATGAACATAGCAAATTAGAGACATCAAAGCATTGCATTTGTCGTTCAAATGTTCGTCTGTACAATCAACAGGAAGAGCTAATAATCATTAATCGGATACAAGCACATATCAGTTGAAAGAGAGTAAACATTTTATTTAATAGAATTTGGAGCCAAACATACATTCATTAATTTTTGGTTCTTAAATACTATACATTTCATGAGCTGCTGTTCACAATATTAGCTAGCATCAATCAATGAATGAATCAATCTCTTAAGTTGATTTGATCTCCACTTGGAACTTATCAAGGTGCTTCTCTTGATGCTCAGACAACCTTTAAAGTAGGAAAAGCACTTGTGTATGCACTAAGGGGAGAACAGATTGACTTCCATTACAGTTATAAAAATTTTAAATATTTTCAAAAACCTATATGCAGTTTTTACTTACTTTAAGCATTGTTCAATGTATATAGAACTACAAAAATTTTATATTCCAAATTATTATTATTATTATTATTATTATTATTATTATTATTATTATTATTATTATTATTATTATTATTATTATTATTATTATTATTAAAGAAGCGTGTAAGAAGTTAGACTAATTAAGCGGCTTAAGAATACAACCTCATATTTTATATTAATTTCTATTTTGTCGGGTCTTTCTGTGTAATGGCTATCAGTGTTAATAGAAATCCTTTGAGTTAAGTGCAAGTGGCTTTTCTTTTCTTTTCTTTTTTTGTGGTGACCCTTTTATCAAGTTAATAGAGTAAAATTCAAATCAAGCTTCAGCTGCAGAAAGCAACTATCTGCAGGAAGTACCAAAAATTGAAAAGTAAATGCTGATCTTTGCAGATGAAACTTGGTGCCATGGGGGAAGGATGCCATTGGTAACGTTTTAAAGCTATTAAATAAAATGCATTCAAAAATACATTCCAAAGTGGTTTTCAGTCACTTTTCAAAGAAAAAAAGACATTAGCTGTATTAAAGAATTAACCATAATAATAATAATAATAATAATAATAATAATAATAATAATAATAATAATAATAATAATAATAATAATGCAAAGTGTTAAACACGTTTAATTCTAGTGAATATAACATCTTCCAAACTTAGATGCTGTGGTCAAAGACTTTTGTGTTTCCTCCTCCAAATTTCATCAATTTTATTATTTGATTATGGACTTCTAAGCTTGGAAGGTATATTTTGCTAAAACACCAGCTTGAAAGCCTATAATAATATGTGTAATTCCATTATCAACTTGTTTATTCGTTCCTATCAGTTAGAACTGTAATAAAAAATATATGTGAGGTATTTGTTCTAAAAATTTCTTGGCTTACTTTTACAGTTATGTACAAATTGTCAAAAGTTCTTTTTCATTTTTCTATATATTTCCTGTCAGTCTAAAATATTCACGCAATAATTTATAAATATGAGTTGGAAATACAAACACTAAATATCATAAAAAAAAAAAAAAAAAAAAAAAGGTAGCTGTACAATTTCAGTAACTAAGGACATACATTAGAAGGCTCTTTACCTTAATCTAATTTAAAAATTGTTCAGAAACATCAACACCTAACTTTCATCATCTGCAAAAAATCAACCAACATGGACAGCTTCATTAAAAAAAATAGCTTCAATCCCTTAGGTCACAAAATTGCAGCTTTCAATAGTTTGGCATATAGACTAAAGTAGCTGTAACAATAATGAACATCGGCTTAGCCAATACAAGTGCTCTCTTTTCATTGCCAGTTCCACAGCAAGCTGGATACACATATGAAAGATATGTCTGTCTTTGTAACACCAAATCTGCCTAGTGAATGAAATGCTTTATCGCTCCAATGATGGAGTTACAAACCTATCATTAAATTCTATATAAAGAAAGATATGAAAGCCAGGAAAAACAAACTATATATATATATATATATATATATATATATATATATATAAATGTTATTATAACTAATTAATAAATCTTAACCCTAACAATAATGTGCAAGGTGCTACAAAGGAACTGCCAGAATGTCATTCCTGTTATTGCCCTCATTTTCTTCATCAATGGTGTCTGTACCTGATTTGTCATCCCTAAGATTTATAATTGTTCTATGATATCCCTTTCAGGTTGTTTAGCAAAGTCATTCTCTTGCAAACTCTCGGCAATTTTCCAATCCTGTATGATAACCCTATCAAGAGTCTTGTTCATTAATCGCTCAACATCCGTAAGCCAAAATGTGCCTTTGCAGCTTCACCCTTTACTTTAGCCCAAATAAGCTCAATAGGCTTATACTGACAGTGATGAGGGAAATGTGAAATGTGTAGTGTTTAACGCCCGCTTTTACTACATACGGCACCGCAGGTGGTGACACTGACGATACATGAGATGAAGATGGAGCACCGGTGGAATGAGATGGCTGGGGAAACTGGAGGTCCCGGAGAAAACCTGCCCCAGCGCCGTGTTGTCCACCACAACACGGCGCCTGGGATCGAACCCGGGCCGCCTTGGTGAGAGCCAAGCTGTCTAACCACTGAGCCACGGCGTAGCCAGTGATGAGGGAGCAACCAAATAACTTAGTTAATGCTATCTGATCTAATTCATATTTGTTTTTCTGACTTCTGTAAGGAGCAGTTAGATTAATAACTCTTGTCTTAGTTTTGTTGCATCACAAGGAATACGATGAACATATAACCATTCCTGTATATTTAATTTGGTGGTGTTGGGTAACTTTTCTGTGGTGTCATAGAATGATAGCTGACATTATCCATTATGATTATGGAACCCTCCTTGAAAACACTTAAAAATGTTACTAAACCGCAGAACTGAGGATAGGGAAAAAGTTCCCAGAAACAAGTCTTCATTAGAAAACTTGTAAGTGGAGAAAAGTGTATACAAGGTTGACTCTTTTGCCTAATTTTAGTAATAATGGCACTCCACTTTCTCATATATTTAGTTTTATTCTATATACTTAAAAATGTGTTAATAAACCTTTCAGTACGGTAATCAAGATGTTTGTTTTGTGTATGTGAGTGAAAAACCTTTACAGTATAAAACCAGTTTTTGATGAATTGATGATCCTCCATGAGGAAAAATAAGCCTTCCATCTCTTCCTAGAGGTACTTTCAAGTTTTACCCCTTCTAGATGATTTTTGCCATGCATTCTTCCTGCAGTGATTTTGATTAACCCAGGTTTCACTCAAATAAAAGATGGTACTGGAATCACCTGTACTTCTAACTTATTCATTGTGTACAGAAATCTTAGTTTTACAACAACATTATCACTTCTTTCAAGCAGAAATTTGTAAACATCGTTGGTTTTCCTATATTTGAATGCAAGATATTTTAAAATGTTATACATAGGAGATACAGAACCTGTATGTTCTTTCTCCCTCTTTAAATAGGTCAGCCTTTTGGCAGTTAGACCCTTCTAATACAAATCATAAATTGTTCTACATAAATTGTTCTTTGAAAGTCATCTAAGTTGGTAGCATGTTTTTTCATTGCTGAATGTTTTCCAGAGACCTAAATATGGCAACTTTTCCTAATTTAGTGAACTGCTTACCGTCATTAACAAGGTTTGTCACAAATAAGCATTCATGGGACAAGTTTGTGTTATTAATTCTTGGCTCTGAATGAAATTTATAATCCAAAAACCTTTTTAATTGACAGCTGTTTGAAAAGCAAATACACACAAGAAATAATATTTCTACCCTGCTTATGTAAAATCTTATGAGCTGCCTCGTAATCACTCCTATGCATACTCATACTAGGCTTGCTAAGCATCATATTTACCAGCTTTGAAAAGCATTCTGCTTTCTTAAAAGAACATCAATTAACCAAATGCAAGTAGCAAAATGCATTCGCTGCATAGTGTGTCCTTTTTTTTTAAACAGACAATGACAGGATTCTTATATATGAAGCTTAGGTCATACATAGAAGAACATGAACACATCCTCACTGCTGCAGCTAATAATGGTTACAGCAAAGATTCAATAGATAGGAAGTACAAAAGAGAGAAATAAAGAACAGACACAACAAAACTGAGCCAACAGCAATACAGGAAATTCATATACTGCCCAGGTGTACATTATTAATTCAGCAAGATTTTTGAGAAATTCAAGGTAACTTTGGTTCCAACAATTACAATATACAAAAAATGCTCTTTAGAAATAATAATCCACTATACTACATTGTAGTTGTAGGGTCAGCCTCATGATGCACCAAGTTGTAGCAGTTCCCATCTGTTTCACACCTTAGCAGAGAGACCTATTTCAGGTATGTGTGGGTGTATATTCTAAGAAATAATGACACCATAATCTACTTTAACACATTTCGTAACAGTATTCACTTTAACGAAGAAGTTGCCATCCAATGGAAACATATATATATATATATATATATATATATATATATATATATATATATATATGTCCGTAGTTAAAAGTACTGCTTTGCTCTATCAGGTGATAACACGCGGTTCATCCCTTGAGGCAAGAATGAAGCCTAATCCAGTTACCTCTTGTTCTACCAGCGATCCGACCAAAAATGTCCAATATTATACCCCAACTGTGTCGCTCAGCTTCAGTATTCTCCTAATAACCTCCACTTTTGGTAATGACTAAAACTCCCACTACTAGCTTCTAATATGATGTTGCCACTTCATTTCTACATTTCTGAAATTTGCTTCTTTCCATGCTAAACATCACTACAAATTTCTAAGAAATCCTCTCACATATTCCAAGAATTCCAAGCTAGCCTGCCATACATAATCTGGCAACTTTGGATACTTTTGCCCCTCACTAACCTACCAAAACTTTCTACAAATTTGTCTGAAAACCAATCATTGCTAATTACCATACTTCATGTCATCTTGTACTCATCTTCCCAACCTACAACTCCTTAATATTTAACTCAAATGCACAAAATCATCTTATGAATTTTTATATGCTACCTCTGAACAACCTTTGGAAGTTTGTTCCACCAACAAATCCCACCATTTCAAGATTCCTCAATCAAGTCCGTCAACAGCACCAAGAATCATTTGGACATACACTGGTGATGGGGACAAGTCCTTAGTCCTCAAAACATGTTAAAAGTATGTTTGTTTAGTTAGTGATTTTTAGTGTTCTAGTTCCAACTCATGTTTATGAATTATCACTACACCATTGTTCCTAATACAGTAATTCATGCGATGGTTTCAATTAGTTGTACTGTGATTTATATGCTGAGACTAATAAATCAATGTCAGTGATATTTTGTTAGCTTTATCACTTCGCTTAAGATCATGAAAAACAAAGGAAGTAAACATCAGCTGTTAAAGTGCAATGTTTACTCCATTGCCCCCGTTATGGTATTGGCTTAACAGAACATGTTGAAATGTATTATTCCTAGAGCCCAGATTTCTAAGCAAAATGCTTATAAATAAATGCTTTTTTTTGCTTAAATACGTGGTTTGCTTACTTATTTTGTAATTTTTAATTAAAATAGCTTATTTTATTCAAATCATGTGAATTTGGTAGTAAATTTTCACTCTTAGTCATCATTTTATCATTCAGGCAATTTGTACCTATTAATGTAAAAGGAGAAGCTTGAGAATTTTGTGAAATAACACTGTGTAGTTGAAATTACGAGAGAAACTTGTGTTGCACTGCTCAATGTTATGTACACGGTGAATTCCCCATTTCCCAAGCCATTAAGGTACAGCTTGCTGATGCAATCAGTATTAAGGTACAGCTTGCTGATGCAATCAGTATTCTTTCTTTATTTGTGCAATGCATGTTGGTGTGACAAGGTGTATATGATCAGTCAAGTAGTAAGTTAAGAAATGCCACCCACAAAAACATCTCAATCAGCCTTGTTGTTTAAAATTTTTTTACTTGCTCCATTTATACCCCGTCTTTAACTACAATCGTCATATCGGCGGCCGTTCTCCTTTGGAATATATCGAAGGTCTTAACTCGTATTCATTAGGCTTTTGATCATTATATCACGCACACATTTACACCCTCATTCATACTTCCAGACTCTGGGGAAGATGGGGAATTATCTTGGACGGAGAAAAATCCCCAACCCCACTGCCGGGAATCGAACCTGGGACCTCTAGCACAGCAGGCAGGTGCTCTACCGACTGTGTTTAAATTTGTAAACGAGTTCAGAGTGATATTTTTAGTGAAGGCGGTAGGGTCTTGTTTGGTTTGCGAAAAAAATGTTTCTGCAAAGAAAAAAGAATGACATTGTACAGCATATTAACACAATGCAACATAATGAGCGATTTAAGAATTAATCTCACTTTAGGCGAACAATTGAGTTCACGTGATACGTTTTTCAAAGACTTGTGCTTAGCATTAGTGAGTTCAGACAATTCATTGTTGAAACTAAATAATGAGCCGTGTCGGACGAATGTACATTGCGAAAAAACTACTTGCAACCATGTTTTTAAGATGTAATTTGTCATCTTTGGCATCAACTAAAGCACGAAAAAATACAGATTCTTATTGATGAAACCACAGATGCAGTTTGACAATGTGTATGTAGTGCTATAGTTGGTACTAAGAAAGCAGGTAGTAGATCATATCTTCTTAATATACAAGTACTTGACCGAGTAAATCATTCCACAATTGCAAAAATTTTTCATTGACTCGCTAGCCATCTTGTGGCCAGAAGGGGCACGGATTGACAATGTATTATTAATCAATGATGCTGCTCCATATATTGTTAAAGAAGGAACTGGATTAATTGTCCTAAGTTAGTTCACCTGATGTGTCCTGATAAAGTTTACATCATCTTGCTGAAACAGTTAGGAGCCAATATAAGGATGTGGATCTTCTTGTCTCTAGCATAAAGAAAGTCACCAATTAGAGTTCAAAAATTTCATGAAATCCTTCCAAAGTTTTCTTTACCTCCTCAGCCAGTTTTAACTCGATTGAGTTCTTGGTTAAAGGCTGTGTCGTACTATGCAAAGCATTTCAATGTAGTAAAAGCATGTTGTACTCCTTAGATGCAGAAAATGTAAGTAGCATTGCCACAGCACAGGAATGTTCTGCTAATATTGGCATTGAAGATAAGATAGAGTACATACATAACCATTTCTCCAAAATACCTCCTATTATAACACAGTTGGAAGCTCGAATAATACCTTGGCACATTCACTTTCTTCGACGTTTTCTCTTCAGAGACTCACGTTATTGCTAAAATTGCCTTTGAGAAACTTAGTAATATATTAATGAAAAACTCTGGTTACGAAACAGTGTTGAAATTTCTAAAAAGCTTTCTGGTACAGAAACATATCTAAAAAGAATTTATTCAAGAACATGTTTCATTTAGGCTGTAATTATTACATTGAAAAAAAAATGACATCACTCCTAGCTTGCTGTGGAAATATAAGCAAATGTTAAGCTTAACCTTCAATTACTTTCTCATAGGATGATTATTGTAATAGAAAGTTCATGCAATGTTAAAAGATCCTTTTCACTGTATAAAAAATTCTTCACTGACAAACACAGGAGCTTCACACAAGAAAATCTCAAGATAGCCTTCCTCAAGTACTGTAACAAGCTTATGTAAAGTAAGAATTCTATGTAACAATATATTTATGAGTACATTTTTATTTTTATTTGCTTATTTTTGGTACTTATTTCTTTCATTTATTGTGCTTATATGCTTATTTCACCAGTTGATTGTGCTTACAAATCCGGGCTGTAATTATTACATTGAACAAAAAAATTACATCACTCCTAGCTTGCTGTGGAAATATAAGCAAATGTTAAGCTTAACCTTCAGTTACTTTCTCATAGGGTGATTGTTGTAATAGAAAGTTCACAATGCACAGATATTTTCATTAAAAGCTATCTATTAATTTAAATATAAAATACAATTGCATGCTTAGGCTTAAAGTAATCCATAATAAAATGTTAAATTGGAAATATCCCTCTTAAGTTATGGCTATCTTTGTCTCGTACTTTGTCAAAATTATATTACACTTTTTCCTTGAATCTGCAAGGAAATATTAAGTACTACAGACGGCATAGTAAGTGCTCTCTTATTTTATCTTATAACAACTTGCTGAACCTCGAAAACATGCAAGGTTGACCTGGTCACATGTCTGCTATCTTCTGTATACAAACTAAATTACTACTTTAATTATTTTAGATAAATCCTAATCAAATGCAGCTACAAGTAAGTATATGCTTGATTGCATGTAAATTGGGAATCTTGTGTAACTGGATAACATTATTTTTTATAGTACAAAAGCATGCAAATTTGAAAAAATGAAAAGGTTTTACTTAAAAATAAAAAAACATGTTTTTGTATGGTATTAAGACGACTTGGTAGGAATTTAAATATACCTTCATTTAAGTAAGTGTAACAAACATTTCAAGCTGAAAATTTAAGTAAGATTATATAAATATGAACAATTGTAATCAATTATTGTGTTTTCAATTTAAGAATTTCGCATTGAGCAGTGTATCAGGCTTATCTTCAAATATACAAAATTCCACTTTTTAAAATTGCAAGTTAAATTTTGTTTTTATTGTGAACTATTTCAAATAGCCAACGTGCACCTCTTGGCAGAGCCAGCTGGAAAAATGGTTATCCAAGTAGTATATTTTGCATGGAGACTTTAAGTCAAGATAACTACCACTCCACAGAGGACTCATCGTTATGGGAAGAAAGAAGGCATTATTGGATTGTGAAGTACAATGACTGCGTAAAGCTTGAAGATGCTAGATTTAATTTTGCAAATAATGCACATAAAACTATTGAAGTGGTTTATGCCCTAATACCATAATTATGAACAGATTTATTATATTTGTCTATCTTTAGCAGTATCCCATCACGTGTGTATATTTAGCATAACACAGCTACTGTGAATATTTTCCTTAGTCGCCCAATTCTTGGTCAAGCAACATATTGATACCTCTGAAGCACAAATTGTAGATATTTCCATTCCATTAGAATTATTGCATACATGGGGATGAAAATAATGAAGCATAACATTTTTGTGGTATGAAAACAAAGTGAGATTTATAGAAAAATATTTAAATGTGGTTATCTACATTTGCTCTTAAAATGTCGGTTCCATCAAGTAATGGTGAGCATATTAATGGGTATATAATATGCTGAACTGTACCACAAGAATAAAATATCTATAAAATTAAATTAAAAGGAAAATTAAATACCAAGGCAGTTGGTATATTTCTAATCTTCAGATTTCAGTTTCCTTGTTATCTTTATTAACACCTTCATAGTCTACTGATCTGATTGAAAAAGAATATTTATTTTAATATAAACTTAAATTTCTGTTTTTCCTGTAAGAAAGAGTATTCACCTGATTTTTTTGGTGAGGAACTTTGAAACGTTTCTACAGTTTGCTGCAAAACAAAAGTAAAAAAACTATAATTTGACTACACAAGAGTTTTTTATGTATGTTCACCAAGAAAAATTTACATGCAAAGGTAAGTTCTGGTTGTAATATTAATTGTATTAAGTTGATGTGTGATATTAGCAGAACAGTTTTTTTGGTATGCAGGTTTCAATTATAATGTTGCAGGATTATCCTCCCACAGCACAGCCAGCCCCTGGTTGGACAGAGCAAAGAATGGTTTATCCAGATATGAATCAAGCTCCACCTGTTGTACCTTCTGGTTCAGGTAAGCAGGCATTTAACATTTTTATTCTCCATTTTATTTCTTCCTGTGGAGATATTGAATTACAAATTAGGTCATACTCAATTCATCTTAAATTTAACTTAAAATCTTTATTCTGTGGAGTAAAACTGAATCAGTAGCATTAAAAACAAAAATGAAGAAAAAAGAGGTGGTAAAATAAGTAGTTTGTATCAATAATTGATCATAGGAGTTAAAGAATTATCTTAAACATGTATTTCATTGCAGATTTTTATTTCAAACAAAATCTGATGAACTGAATGATATTGTTTGTGTTGTGCAAACAGAATTTTCAGTCGAAATTTAGCTTATTTCTTGAAATTAAAGATAATTGTACTAGTTACTGTTCCTGCAGTGGGCGGTACTTTCTAAGATCATAGATAATCTAAAATAGTTTATTGGCACATATACAAATTTACTTAAATTTTTAAAGCTGGAGTTTTGCCTAATATTTTTGCAGATTTGGATTTAATAAAAAGCAGAGAATTCAGAAAACAGAAACTAAGGAAATGTAATATCAGTGACTGGTGCAATTAAATGAACAATCAAGGCTTGAAAGATAAAGGGAACAAATTGTTGATATTCTAATAATAATTTTTGTTTCTGAAAGTAAATAGTTACTGTTCATTTTCTTTTCATTTGTGTGCAAAATTACCACAACCCTTAACTTTCTTTAATATAACTGGGTATTGCTGCAAAGTTTTAAAAATGGTGTGAAATATTTCAAGTTCAGTAAAAAAATAATGTAGATGTTTAGCAAAACAGATCAGAAAATGCAAAACCTTAATTACGACTTGGTATTTGACATATTGTCAAAGGTTTAACTGTTTAAACATGCCCAAAATTACGAAATTACAATTAGATACGGTGGATCACAGTTTTGTATCCAGATAATTATATCAAGTTTGTGTTCATCAAAATGCAATTTTCCGCATATTATTCTCCTTAATAGTTCCAAAGTTAACTAAAAAGCAGTTTATATCTCATCTGAACTTAAAAGGTTTGAATTCCATTTCATAAGGCCTTTTGGATATACTGTCTTCCAGATCTATATATTATTTCTTTTTTTTTTTTTTTCTTTTTTTATATATACATAATTGCATAAACTAATTTGTTTAACTGCAGTAAGTGTTAAACTAAATAAGCAAGTTACTTGACAAATTATTCAAGGTTAATAACTTGTTCTATTATGTACTCATTGACTGTCAAAACTTAAAGTAGTCTGTAACTCATTATTTTAATAAGTTCTCAAGAATAGAATATTTGAATAATGAACACCAAACTAATATAATTTTGAGTCAAACTACTATCATAGGGACCAAACTAATGTTTGATTTGTGCATTAGGCTCTCAAGCACCACCCCCTGCATCTTCTGCTCCACAACAGGCTACTGTGGATCCAAAATCAGAAGAAGCTAAGAAAGAAGGTAGGATAAAATACTGTATCATTATCAAGTATTTTATGAAGGAGGTAAATAACCTGAAGGTTTTTGTATACAGATTGCAGTGGAAGTCTGATCTAATGACATGCAGCATTTTATCTGGAGTAGTAAAATGACTTCTCAGAGGTTTATAAGTATTCATGTTATCCATTGCTCATTAATTTTTATTTTGACAGAATCTTAATCTGAAGCTGTATTTATTCTGATTATTTCATAAATAATGTAATAAAAGTCAAATGATATGTACATAAAAAGCACTAACAAATAATAATAGTATTCATATTCATATGAATAAAAGGCGGATTTATGCTTTTGAATGCTTAGTACAGCAATTGAAGATGCAGGTTAAGATTAAAATAGTTTACAGATAATACAATTACAGCATTAAGAAAAGTACGATGATGTAACCACATGTTTTTCTCTACTCACTGCTGTACAAAATATTCTTTAAAAAAAAACGTGTTTTTAGGTCTACTTCATGTTAGAATAAGCCTTTATCTTCTTCTTAAGTGACGCGCTTAAAATCTTCGGTGCGGAGTGATAACGGACGGATAGAGTATCAAGGAGATAATTCCGCATACCCACAAAGTAACAATTTGCAGAAATTCTAAATGTTGTTTATTTCCGTAGACGACACATACACAATTACAATCTACCAAGGTCGTTGACCACAATGTGGACTTCAGCCCATTTGTGCTCAAAATTGTTAATACCATCATTTCTTTGGTCTACCTGGTGTTTGTTTACCTTGTGATCTAAAATTTAGAACTGCTATTGGTTGGCATTCTGTCCAAGTGTAATTTTCATTTATTTATCTTAATTATGTTATTTACTTCTATGAGTTCATGAATATTTGTTGGTGTTTGTATATCCGGCTGTAGATCTCAGGAATCTCATTTCTTCCATTGGTATATTTTGCAGATGGTTTGTATTACACAATGTTTTGGATTTTATTTTTGTGAGAGCAGGTATTCCTGTAAACTTATACAGTTTAGTTATTGCATTTGGTTCAATGTTCCAGTTTTGTTTGTTTATTTTTCCATGCATATCTGCTTCATTAATTTATATTTTACATACAAGAAACCTGTGTATTGGCACTTGTTCCAGAATCTTGTTTTCCAGTTATATAATCTTATTATTTCATCCATATATAAATTAAAAATTGCAATTAGATAACAACTTTGTCATACTTCACCTTTAATTAGTACTAGCTCTCACTGGTTAATTTTGATTTGTGTTCCTTTATACATGTTTAGTATTACACATATTAAATGTAATGATATTCCTTTCTAAGATATTCAATGATGATTTGCGAAACATGTCCTCAAAATAGGTACGAAAGTGAAGCAGATGTGTAAAAAATACGACTCATCTAAAATTTAATAATTCAATTGTTTTCTTGTCAGTAACTTACTAAATGCTTTGTTGTAATCGACAAACAATAGATGTGTTTCTAGGCTATGTATATTGAACATATTTCACAGGCTTGGTCAAGTGGGTTTTAAAATTTCCGACATTCCACCAAGGAATGCAACTTGATATCTTTATAGAAGATCCAGTAGCTGGATGAAGATGCCAAGCACAGTCCTTGGCAAAATATTAGGAATTCTGAAACCTACTAGACCAATGTCCCAAAACCCAGGAAATATGTCTAATCTTTAAGATGCCAGCTGTGAAAACTTCAGCTTGTACATATTTCCAGCTTATATTCTCTACATTTTTCTATTTGTTTTAGGGTAAATATGCTGTCTATACAGTTTCTTCCTTTTCTAAAGCATGATTATTCCTTTGGGATTATTGCATTTGTTATTTTCTTTAAAACTTAGAATCATGGCACAGATCCTATAAGCTGCTCTGTGCAGCCTACCTCTATAATCATAGGAATAATTTCTGTCTTCTTTGTTAAATATTACTTCTATTTTCCATTCTTTTGGGATGACTTTTATCCCCAACCCATATATCAGAAGCATAACAAGTGTTCCTGAACTTTCTGTGGTGAAGATTTAATTAGTTCAGTGTTTATATTGTCCATTCCAGGAGCTTCTGCGTTTTTTCAGTGGCTTGTTTTAGCACGTGTATCTCTATACCATCTGCAGATGTTAAACATAGTACATTGTTTTTATTGAAATTTCCTCATTAGTCTGTCAATCTTTGAAATATTTTTCTAATATCTCAGATAAGACATGTAATTTTGCCTTGCCTACTCTCTTCCTTGTTTAGATTTCTTATGAATTTAAATAGCTTTCTTGTTGTCCATGTAAATAAATAAACCTTTGTAGAAATATTTTTATCGCATATGTACTCACAGGTACAGGTGTGCAAAACTACAATAGCCTTATGCAATTGTAAAATCTTACAAGAGTTTCCTTTAATGAAAGTGTTGAAAACAGTGTTATAATAAATTAAATTTAAGGGTGAGTCGAGTAATGACACTAAACAACACTTACTTTTAAATTTCCCAGAACATGTTTTGGAGGCTATGTTCCTTCATTGTAGATGTCCAGTTGACTATGGAGAAAAGTAGCCTCTGAAACATGTCCCGAAAAATTTAAAAGAATTTCAAGAAATTATAAATTCCTTGCAGTACTAAATTTCTTGAAAAGATAAACGAATTTTTTGACAAATTATTATATATTATTGTAGTATTTTGTATTGCTTTACGATTATTAGCTTCAATTTTTATATGTTATTACTAGTTTGTTATTCAACCAACTTTTTTTTTAATATGGTGTTTGCACACAGCCCTTTTTTCTTTATTTGTTTTTCTTTCTTTCCTTCTTTCTTCATGAGACCTTAAAATGTTTACTACCAGTGAAATATTAGTACCAAATTTTTAGGTGGAATTTAATAGCCTTTCAACCTACTAAGTACATGGTTGAGAAAATAAAGTTACAATTACACTTAAAGTATAAATATTGAAATTGGAAAACTATAACTGGTCCATATTCAGAGGGTTACAATCCCAGAATTGGCCACTAGATACATGAGTGATATAGTTGCGGTAATTCTTTGTTGCCTTTGCCTGCCAGTGTAGCATATGTAGCAGCATGTCTGCCCCACATTCAAGAGGTCCCGAGTTCTGATTTCAGCCAGTTTCTGAGATAAGCTTTTTCCAGTGTTTACCCTTATCCTAAAAGTTGAATGTCGGTAACTCTGAGCTCTACGCATCCTGGGCTCATTTCAGCATCACTTCACCCATTTCATTCATCCGATATGATGGAGGATGTTAATAATAATAATAGAAGAAGAAATATGATTTGTTCTCTTTTAAATATGTCTTTTAAATTGCTTTTGATTTATTAGTTGCAGCTCAATGCAAGAGACATTTTCTGCAAAAACATATTTTAAAACATAACAGATGTGGAATTAACCATTTCTGAAACATTAATGGTTTCAGATTTCCAATGCTCTTACTTTTCTCAAATGGGAATTACCTTTTTCTTTTAGTTCTTTAACTCTGATTATGCAAGGAAAATAGAATTTCAATGCCATCACATAACGACCAAGTCTTAAAATGTTTGACTGTCACTAAAACATGCTATATTTCCATACTGTCATCGTACTTACAAGGAGATACATAGGAAAAGCATTTCTACCAATGGTCATGTCTCAGTTAACATGAGGTAGACACTAGAATAAGCTTTTAAGAATGGGTAGAGAAACTCATATGAAAGTAACATTTTATTCTTTTTTTTTTTTTTTTTAAAAAAAAAGGAAACGAAGACTATTACTACTTGGCAAATGCAACAAGTCATTAGACTGATATCCATTAAATAGGGGGTGTGTTTATAGTTATAATATAGGAAAGTTACTTTGATTGCCATAAATAAATGTTACAATGCATTTTATTTGTTTTAGCAATTAAAAACGAGATGATGCAACAAAAGCAAACTTTGTCAAAACAACGTGAGGAATATGTATGCAAAGCTAAGATAATATCAAGAGAGCTGCAACTTCTCAAGGAGCAGGAGGAAGATCTCATGCAGGAGAAATCTAAAGATAATGACCGTATTCTGAAAGAAAACCACAAACTCCAGGTGCTGCATCCTTTTTATAAAACTGCATTATTTAGTTACTGTTGAGAACTTACCTTAAAATTAATTTAACAAACAATTTTGTGTTCATATCTGAATGTGCATGGAAAGACCCTTTATTAAATGCATTATATTGTTACATGTATACAATTCATTGCTGTGGATCTAAAAATTGGTGAACTTGCAGTCACTGAAGCCTGTTAGGCATGGCCTTAAATAAAGCATTAGTTAAAAATGAAAAAAAAAAAAAAATCCTATAAATTCTTGTTTAAACATTTTTAACAATTAAGATAAAATAATTGTCCCGATTTTTAATAATGGTTCTTGCAGATTAGATATAAAATGACAGCATCTGTACTATACCTTCCTGGCTTTTACAACTTAGTCTTTGTTCTGACTTCTATTTATGCATCTTAATATTATAATTCCAGTATCAATATTCTTAATGAGTAAGGTCTGTGATATAGTGAAGCAGAAATTTAATATAATTTTGCTACAAGCTAGTATTCTATGCCCCATATATTGCTATAGTTTAGCTAGAATGCATTTCATTGGAGCCTTCCTAACATTGAGTCAACATTACTTGAAGAAGTTAGGAAAGTCCTAACGAAATGCACTCTAGGTAAACACTAGCAATATATGGAGCATGTAGTACTAGTTTTACTCAAAATTATATTACCATATTACATATCAGTATTGAGTTGTTAATTTGACTAATTCCTGTTGAAGTTTTGTTGAGTCACACTTGTTTACACTCACCTTCACTTATTATTTTTAAAAAACGCTGGAACGTTTTCCAGGACATTCGCCCTCTTCCTCAGCAGTATAGTGACTGACTCTCCCCTTTCCTTTCCTCTTCCTTCTCTTATATCCCTGTATCTGATCCTGTTGCCATCTGGTGTTAGGAGTGCAAAGTTATAACACTTCATTAAGTGGTGGGATTTCAAAATTTATAACATGTTCACTGTTTTTAATTATGTGGATTTTTTCCCAGATGTCTAATTCTATTGGTGATTCTAATGGTTTCAACAGTTTTATATTTTGCCCAATGTTGTGGTTTTCTTTCCAAAAATGATGTGAAACAGCGGATTTGTCTATTTGTTTTAGTTTTATGTTTCTCTGGTGTTCCTTTAGCGTGATCTCCAAGTTTCTCTTCGTTTTGCCTGTGTAGTACTTTTCACAGTCCTCTCAATTGATCTGATAGATTGCGGATTTCAGTGTGTTTTGAATTGTATTCTTAAGAGGTTTGTTTAGGTTGTTTGTTGAATTTATTCTGTGGGGCCAGTTTTATATTGAATTTTTTGAAGATTCTTTCAAATTTTTTAAAAGCCCAGGGGTGGTAAGTAAATTTTTTATATTTCCAATTTTGGTTTGAAAGGGGTGTTAGTGTTGTATTTGACAATATTTCTTTTTGAGCATGTTCCTAATGAGATCAGGGTTGAATCCATTTTCCTTTGCTACTCCTAATATATACTCTTGTTCTCTTTGAAAATCCTCCTTGCTCAATGGGACACTGTATAAACATTGGATCAAGCTTCTGGCAGTCTTCAGAGACTGAATCCCTTTTTGGGATTTCCACAACCAGGTGGCGCCTTCATTGTGGACACCGACGCAGCAACCATTGCATTGGAGGCGTCCTATCACAGATCCAGGACGGCCATGAGCAGCCTACTACAGCAAGATGCTATCCAAGGCAGAGAAGAACTACTGCATCACCCGGCGAGAATTATTGGCGGTAGTAAAGACCTTGGAGCACTTCCACAAGTAACTGCACGGTCAGCCATTCCACCTGAGAACTGACCATTCTGCCCTAACCTGGATATTGAGCTTTAAGAACCTGGAAGGCCAGACAGCACGTTGGGTTCAGAGGCTGTAAGAGTACGACATTAACCTCGGAACATCGCAGAGGGAAGACGGTAACGCAGACGCTATGTCCCGAAGACCCTGTCCAGAAGAGTGCGGCCAGTACACAAGAGTGGAGGAGAAGGAGCGTGCCGCAGCAGTTCTAGTAGTCACGGCAGTGCCTGCGGATGGCTGGGATAGCGCAGTACTGAGGAGGGAGCAGCTGACGGACGCAGACTTGGGGCCACTTTTGAGGGAAGTGGAGGCAGGGACGAGACCAACCTGGGAGGACATCGCACCGAGGAGCGCCACCTAACAGTCGTACTGGGCCCAATGGGACTCGTTGAAGACCAGAGAGGGCGTGCAGTTCCGGGTATGGGAATCACCCGGTGGGAAGACGCAGAGAAAACAGCTGGTGCTTCCCCGAAGTAAGGTCCCGGAAGTCTTGGAGGAAGTGCACGCCAGTACTTCAGGAGGACACCTGGGAGCGAACCGAACGATTGACAAACTACGGCAGTGCTACTACTGGCTGAGGCTCCGAGCAGACGCTGAGAGATGGTGCCGTCAATGTCACTTGTGCGCAGCGAGTCGCGGCCCCCAGACTAGGAGCCGGGGTCGCATGCAGCAGTACAACGTCGGAGCGCCATTCGAACGGATCGCCATTGACATTGCTGGACCGTTCCCAGTTTCCGACCGAGGCAACAAGTACCTAATGGTGGTCGTGGACTACTTCACCAAGTGGCCGGAGGTGTATGCCATCTCAAACCAAGAGGCGAAGACAATCACAGACTGCCTCGTGGAGCAAGTGTTCTGTCGATTTGGGGTACTGTTAGAGCTGCACAGTGACCAGGGCACCAATTTTGAGTCCAACCTGATGAAGGAGGCACTACAAAGGCTTGGTGTGAACAAGACCCGCACGACGCCTCTACATCCCCAATCGGATGGCATGGTCGAAAGATACATCAAGACCTTAGAGGAACACCTGAGGAAGGTCGTGACCAGCCATCAGCGAGACTGGGACGTCAAGGTGCCTCTGTTCTTGCTGGCCTACCGCTCGTCTACACACGACACAACTGGGATGACACCAGTCAGCTTAATGTTTGGCCGAGAGTTACTCCTCCCTTGCGACCTGGCTTTTGGAAGCTCCCCGGAAGTGAAACAGCCAGCGACCGAGTATGTGGAGAACCTGGTGGACCATCTCCACGACAAGCACAAGATGGCTCGCCAGAACATCCAGAAGGCGAACGACCGCATGAAGACCCGATACGACAGGCAAGCCAACAGCCAAGGGTTCCAGCAAGCTGTCCTGGTCTGGTTGTACCATCCTATCCGGACCAAGGGACGCTGCCCGAAGCTCCAGCAGCCATGGCAAGGACCGTACCGGGTGGTGAAGAGGGATTAACGACGTGGTCTACCGCATCCAGAAGGTTCCCTGAGGGAAGATGTTGGTGGTACACCTGGATCGCCTGACACGCTACGATGGTGCTGTTCGGGACGACCAGCTTTGAGGAGGGAGCAGTGTCACCCGAACATCGGGACTTCCTGTGGAGCAGGCCGGCAGTGGGGCCAGACGGTAGGCGTTCGGCCACGCCCACCCATTTGTCTTATAGCGGTAACGAGGGGTGGTTGGAAAAACATCACTGTGCCGCCTCTTTCCCCTCCCCTTGAGTTCTCGAACATACAGGATATTTCATCTAATCCGGAACCTTCTAGATTGGCCAGTTGGTCCTATATAAGCAACGCGTCGGGCTGGAGGAAAGGCAGTTCTTGGCGAGCAGCGTAGGAGCGCCGTGCTAGTGTACGGACGAGAAGACTGTGTACGTGCATCGGAAGAGTGTACGTAATTGCGAGAGCAAAGTGGAACTGTAACGGACGAACTGGTGAATCGTAATTGTGTGCATTACGTAATTCTGTGTAATTGGCAAGTGTTCAACTGTAAGTCGGTGGAAATAAAAAACATTTTGAGTTTGTGCAAATGGACTTTTGATTTCACGAACCCACAAAGTCACAATACGTAGTCACCTGACGGACACAGTGTCATAGAATATGTTGCACATTTATTCATAAGTTATACAAAACAAACTTATCTTTTCTAGATACATGAATATGAAAAAAGAATCATTAATATTTACAATGTGCAGAGTAAATGAAAAGCTAATTTGTAGTGACAGTACTACATTATGTCTGTGCATGTGCCTTGTTACAGTAAACAATATACATTTTGAAGGTAAAGAAAAACGACCTTCTGTTTTCCAGACAAGCTCTGTATTGGGAAAAGCTTCTCTTTACATCACGTGATTTGATGACATTTAAACTAAAAGGAGGTACTACCCTTTTCTTTTTGTAAATTACAATTTTCTCTAGAATCTTGTAGTTCATCCCAAATTTTACACAGAGTGAAATATCCTCTCTCTCTCTCTCTTTTCTTTCTCTTTTTTAGAATGTGTTTCAGTTTCTGCTGCACCTGTAGAAGTATTCCATCTTCAAATCAGCCTTTTACAATGGATATTTCCTCTACAAGTCTGATCGCTTCTACCATTCCCATTCTGACCTTCTGGAAGAATGATGCATCTTGACAGTTCTCTAAAATTATTAGCAATAAACTGGATATTACTTAGTAGCTGCTCTGACATAAGGTGCTTGGTTGTTTGTATTGAAGCATTGTTCATAGTTAAGGACATTTATAATTGCAATAATCTGATGGAAGTAGCGGATCATCAAAAAGTCGCTCCGCATCTCTGTGTAATCAAGATTCCCCTAGAGTCGGGAATTCTGATGGCAGCACTGGATGCCGCAAGGTTAAAATTTGACATGCATGAAAGATGATGTATAAAAATAATATGCAACTAATCAGTTTAAAAATGTTCACCATTTTCTTGACGAGACAGATTCACTCGTAATTTGTTTTCAAACACTGTAATTAATATCTCCTTTGTTATAGATGTTATGTAATCTTCTGTTGCCGTTTTCAACTCATTGTTTTTGGATTGTCCTTGTAGACCGAAGCTTTAGCTGCTCCCCAAATAAAATAATCAGGAGGGTTAAGATCAGGAGACTGCGGAGGTCACAGTCCATTAGTAATTAGTCTTTCCCAAAAAAATTCCACTTACAGTCCCATAGATTTATCTGATGTGTGAATAGTAGTGTTATCTTGTTGAAAAAAGTGGACCATTCGCTTCATCTTCATTTAGCTGTGAAATGGAAAACGAATATTCAAGCAATAAACATCTAAATTAACTGAGGTGTAAAAAAAATTTGGCCCAATAATTCAAGAGCGAGAAATTGACACCAGACACCAATTTTCTCTGAATGTAAAGGGGTTTCCTGAATAGCATTGGGATTTTTAGTAGACCATATTCGCGTATTTTGTGAATTTATGCATTCTGATAAGTAGAACCAAGCTCATCAGTAAACAATGTCCTATCTAACATGTCAATTCCATGATGCAAAATAAACTTCTGGAACCATTCACAATACTGCACTCTTTTCCCATCTGTGGGTTTTAATTCGTGCACGACTGATACTTTATATGGCTACAAACCAAGTTCTTTTTTGACTGCTTTGTATGCGGAACCATAAGAAATATCACATTGTTGGGCCGCTTTGCTTATTGATTTCTGTAGACTTTTAAGCATTCTATCCGATATATCTGACAGTTTTTCTTCTAAAAGTATAAAATTGAAAGAAGCGTAGAGACAGTGAAGCACAACTTAGCACAAAAGTGAATCGAGAAGATATTGACACACTGCTTCACTCACACTGTTTTTTCACATCTGATGATAAGAGCAAAAGCTCTTGAAACATGTCCTGTGAAAAAAGTGAGTGAAGCAGTGTGTCAATATCTTCTCAATTCACTTTTGTGCTAAGTTTTTCTTCTGTTAGCACACAGGGTCTATCACTCTTACCAGCATTGTGCATGGAACCTGAAACTTAATTTTACTTTCTCGGTTTAGTTTCCACATTCATTAAAAACGTTTTCCACTAGAAAGACTGGTTCCTCAGTAGAATACATTACTGTCACCTCAAACACTCATAAGAACACAAGCACAGTAAACCAAACTAACCAGCACAACAACCCACTGGCAGCCGATGACTACCTGCTGGAAACAATAATATCTGGTTCGGAATGCGGAAAATTAGGGATGCCAATCTTTTCTCGAGCAGTAGGCTAGTACCCCAGTGCGGAGGGAGTTGTTGATGACCTCTTATTAGACATAATACAGTACAGCATTCAAGTAAGTACCCCATCTAGTCACTATAGGTTTTGGAGGTAATGGGATGTCTGGTTCTGCTTGTCTAAAGGTTTGAAAAATGAAACTTTATATTTGGAAATAAGGATCATACATGTTCAGCAACTCTGTACAATGCACATTTGCCAATTTTGGATACAGCTGCTGTATTTTCTTACTCTCTTTTGCATATATGAGGCACCATCAGTAACTAGCAGGAGAACATTTTCCCATTTAACAGCATGCGACCTTGACTATCAGTTGATCTATACCTCGTGCACAACTAACTTAATGAATTTTTGGCTAAACTTCCAGGCCCTAGTAATAATGGATGTACAAAGGAAAATACAACAAGTTTTATCTTAAATCTTCATTCAAATCAGGGAAACTATTTAAAAGTGAACAAATTATTGCTTACAGTGATTCGTTTTTCATAAGAAAGTTAATTATATAATCAAGCAAATTTACCCCAACTTTAACGATAAAATTTCTCCCAATATTTAGAGGAAAATAGTGGTAATGAGATATTTTCCTTCAAATAATTGATTTCAAAAGCATACTGTATATACATTAAGATAGTTTTTGCTTAATCTTTCTCAGTATTGCTAATTCTAAGTCACCCACTCTTTTTCTGAAACATTTATACACCTTTAGTAGATAATATTTGTGGGTATATGGTAACAAGGGAAACATCTGTTAACATTTCAACTAATGGATATAAAAATTAGTATATTATCTTGTATACCTTTGTTTAGAGCATGATTCTTCTCTTAAATATAGAAATATAACTAAATATGAGGAGTATACTATGAATATATAGAGTAACAATCAGCATTTTTCTAATGTTGTAAATATGTACATCTGCTCTCGGGTGAAACATTTTATTTATTCATTGATGAAAATAAAACATTTGAGTATCATATGAAGAGTGGCATATTCAAGGCTGCATAACATGCCCTGTTTCTAATTGCAGATTTTTTGTGGGGATGGTGAATTGGATTTAAACAATTTAAGTCTTTTGGAACATAGGGCCTTCATCGCATAGGAATGGGTACTATATGACATAATACTTGGTACACATTTGCTCAAAACAAATGAAAAGTGAATGGTAGACAAATACGCATCCCATAATCAGTCAAAAAGAGGGAGCATATTGTTATTCCGTACAGTCTTTAAACTATGTACTGAGCTGTATTTGAAAATAACTAACTGTTCCTCTGGTTGCTGTTCCCATTCCCAGGTAATTGTGTGCCAGACTTAAATTGGATATCCTATAATCTTGTAATGATAACTACAACATGTCTTTGTAGATATTGAGCTGTATTTGAACATCTGATTGCTCAATAAATAATTAGTGACTAAATTTCACTAATCTTTGAAGATAAAACTAGCCATTTGCACTTGTAAGGCCATTTATTTATAGTAAATTGTTGTAAAGTTAAAAAAAAAAGTAATCCATGTCATAGCCCAAAGTGGGCCAAAGCTTGCCAACCTGACTGCCGTCCTCATGCCCACACACGCAAGGCAGAGTTGGGCGATCATCTAGCCAATAAGGGATGGAGATGCCATCATCTCGGCACTTCCAGCTGGAAAGACGGCTTTCTAGACAGGGTTTGCTACCTAGCTTAGCTCCTCAATTTCCTCACAATGCTGCGCACTGGTCTTACACCCGGTACTTAAAATCCATACCCCCCAGATGTGGATCAATCCCAGGCACATTCCAGTCACAGGGAATCAAAGCATGACACTTTAGCGCATTATGCTACGGTGCAGGACAGTTAATTGTTGTAACACACACACGATCCATATGTAGTCAGGTTTTATAAGGTAGAATCAGAACTGAAAAATTCAATGCCATTGTCAAGATTTGAGCCATGGATCTTTTGCTTTACACACAGCTACTCTGACCATTGAGCTACCATATTTTATCTGTCCTGTAAATATATTGAGTATACAGTATTTTAATCCGGATTGTCAGAGCAATTTTTATGAAATAGGTGAATTAAAAAAATAAGAAAAAAACATCTGTGGTTGAAATCCGAGTTAATTTTTCAGTTCTGAAATTAGTTGTTTTAATATGTATTAATATCAAGAATAAGTAAAGTTTAGCTGTTAATTGTTATAATTCATTTAATTGTGTTTACTTCATTGTCAACTGCATCAGTTCTTTACTTTTATCTGATTGCTCATGTAGTAAATGTGGAAAAATGCAAACTGGTAATAGAAAATGCATTCAGAGGTTCGCAATAACCTTACTAATTGCTGCTAACCAAATGTACCATAACAGTGCATTCTTTGATATTAGATACTACCATCATTTTCCAGATTACCGTAATTACGTGTTAGACCTCACATTCCCTTATGAAAATTAACTAATTCCACTGTTTGAAAAAAAGATAAATTTGCTAATATTTTCTATGCGTTTCTCCGGATGATATTTTATCTTGTGGCTTCTTTTTCTATTTAAAAAATGTTGCATCATTAAAATTTCCCCTCAGCAAAAGTTCATATAAGAAGTGAGTATAAAATATTGCAGAATATGAGTAGTGTAATGAATAGTAAGAACAGATTTGTTGAACTTACATTATTTCGCTTCACTGTGGTGTTCCAATACAGTTAAATCTGTTATAAAACAGGGTTTACTCCAGCAAACACACTACATAAATATATATTACAGTTAAGTTTCTGAAATAAAACTTTACTTGTATTTAATAAATAAGTTAATTACTGAAGAATGTTTTCAATTATTGTTCCATTATAGCTGGAAATTCAGAACAAGCTGAAAGCTATTAATAATGTGATAGACATGTTGACTGGCATAATTGGAGACCGTAAAGATGTAGATAACAAGCCATCAGGCAAGTCAGAAAAGGTAAGAAGAATATAACTTTAAATAAACTGTTCCTTAGTTGAATTTACTACTTTCTAAGATTCAGTAAAGAATTTAGCTTAATTCTAAGTTTTAAGAATAAATTATTTAAATGTGAAACTGATATAAATATTTAATCCTACAGCATCAGAGTTTACTAATATTTCATTTCCAAGGAATGCCCAAATGAGGATACGGTATGATTTTCAAAACAAAAAATTTAATCAGTGATAATGTATGAATATTTATTTTAGAAATGGATCTTTTGTTAGAAACAAAGGATCCTCTTTCCCAAAAAATGGAAACATTGTTTTTTTGGGTTTATTACAGAAAAGACCAAAAACACCACCAGATACCCCACCAAGGACATCTTCATCTGGTTCTTCAGCTTCTCCGGATCGAAGAGCTATGCATGAGAAGAATGTAGCCCATGTGGATAAATATGATGCCAAGGATAGTGAAATATATAATTATGTATATTATGATCCTGAGCTACATTGGTGTCGAGTTTGCAATGTGTTTCCACGCACTGCAAAAGAATATTTGAACCATCTGCACAGTGCAAGCCATAAGCGGGAGATTCTGGTAATATTTTCTTTTTATCTTAACTCTGAATATCTTTAAAGTTTATTGGAAAAATTATAGTATTGCTATTACATATGTAAAATTAATTTAAAAGATTTGCTATTTCCCTTTAACCCTTAAATTATTCAAGTAATTTAATGCTTGTGAAATGAAATTAGACTATCTGCTGAATGATTTGATAGTTCATTATATGAAAATAACTTAACAAATGGCTATATTAACATTTCTGTCTTCAGTAAATATCACAAATGAAGTAAGTTTAATAAATTAGCTATTGAGGTCCAGCTTTTTGTAATTATATCTATTTCCAAAGTAATGGATTAATTGTATCCCTAAAAATATTAACTCTGGAGGTCTTATAATGTATTGCAACGTAACCATTGCTTAAAATGCACAAATATATAGGAGAAATTCTCCCTATCATCAGAATAGAATACAGTTTGTAGAGTTTAAGTGGGGATGATGGCAGTTTTGAGTTGCTAGGTGAGTAATACTGCATTTTTGCACTATACAGGCATTGCCCTTAGCTTCTTTGGGAATTTTAAGTAGTCAAAATGAAAATAGACAGGCAAAGTTTTCAGATATGTACTCAAAACTAAAAATATAACCTAACTCATCTATTGCAAGTAATGATCTACATGCAGTGTACCCTTTTAGGCTATTGACAGAAACTTCACACCAGTATATCATAACATTTAATTCTGGTTTTGGAGAATTTATTCTATAAACTAAATTTACTTTTGGAGATAATAGAACATTATTTCTCTAAACTTTCATGATGTAATTCATCCCTATAAACTGAGCCACTACTGGAACAATATGAATGAGATGACCACATTGTCCCTGACTAGTAAACCCATGGACAAGCTGCAATGTTTCACGTATGCTGGTTTTCTAATACCTAAACATCACCAACAGAGTAAATATGACGGTAGGTCTGCTTACACAGATAAATTGTTGTTCACAATCAGTGCATACCAAAAGGGTTGGGACCAGTTAGTCAATGCTCTGTGAAAAAAATAAGAATCAAGACCTTGTAAGAAACAGCCAAAAACAGTGGATCAAACATCAAAAAGTATCATGTTGTCATGGATGTATGAACATTCTTATGACAATATTTGACTATTAGTTTAGAAAGCTTATTGAAAACAGTAACTAAAAAATAATCTTTTTTTTTTTTTTTTTTTTTTTCACGTCATGCCCACAATCAGTATTTTTGTGTATATATCCGATAATAGGATGCATAGCATATTCTTCTAAGCTACAGACATTTGAATGGATTTGTTTTTGTATATACTTGTAATAATCACCAGCAGTATACTCATTTATTTGTTCTTGTGTATACAACATTACTTCAGTTATTGGAGGTACAATAATTTATTCAGAGTGCAAACCAAGAGAGAAATAATGAATTAAAAATTGCCTTATGTAGTAGTTTTTAAGCAGGATATTATTACTTAGATGATAACAGTATTGCACAAATTTGCAAAGTAACATTTCAAAGGATCATTAACTTGGACATACCTCATAATTTTTAAACATTTAACATGTTTCACAAGATTTAAATGTCCCTAGCAATGTTCACAGTATAATGTGTTACAAATTAAGGCATAAAGTTTTAAACTTTCTATCAAGTAATGTAGCTTCCAGCATTATGAATTTCACAAAACATATTTGAGGAATGGGGAACTGCTAGAAATGAAAGCACAAAAGAACACAGCATAAATGCCCTTAAGTAAATAATTTGGCCTTTCATAATTTTACAGAAGTGAATTGTTTATAATAATTAAGATTTCTTCTCTGGGCCCTAGATTAGCTTAATGGTGTTGTTCATGACTCCCCATGCTAATGGTCTGTTGTTTGATTCTAGCTTTATGGTGGCTAATTTAGCCAAATCCAAGTATTTACCTCTGGTTGGCTCATGTGAATTATTCCCAAGGCCCAGCATAGTTTGGAGTCAGCAACAAAAGCTCCTCTCATTCCATAGTCATCATCACCATTCCACCATTGGAGATAAGACACTGTCCACAGGGTGCCTCTACTAATAAAGGTTCTTTACAGTAACCCAAGAACAGGAAGGCATACCACAATTTGGTTCGCAATATTCCATTAATGAAACAGAAATTAATATGAATAAGTCTGATGACCATTTTGATAGCAAAGTGGAAAGTCAATTTTGTACACATTGGGATGAGATTTTTAACTAATCAGTGCTGCATTTTCTTTCTCTTTACTTTTTCCTTTTCCCTTTTCTTTCTTTTCCCTGCTTCCAGTTCAGCCAAAGTTAAAATTTAATAAATAAAGGTTTTCTAAATGCAGATCCATTGCTATTTCCAATTTCTCTAGTCGTATCAAGCTTCATTCCTTTTTTGTAATTTACGTCCTCCAACATTAAGTATTATCGGACGTTGAATGGAATGGGTGAAATGATGCTCGCATGAGCCCAGGGTCCATAGAGCTTATTCACCGGACATTCGTATTTTAGGATAAGGGAAAACCCCGGGAAAAACCTTATCCAGGTAACTCACCCTAACCGAGATTCGAATGCGGGACCTCTTGAATGTGAGGCAGACATGCTGCTACCGCGCTACCGAGGTAGGCTTTCATTCCATTATTAATAGCATATTTAGACAACAGTGTGTTTTGAGTTGCATGTAAGCAACCTGCCGATAATGTTTTCACTACGTCCCAGTTTCATTCTCCCAGCTTGCAACTAGAGAGACCTCTAGTGACTACAGTTGGACTTGGTTTATGCGTTTATGAAGAGAAAGATTGCTTGCAACTCATAATTACTTACAAATAAGATTTTGATAATGCATCATATTTTTTAAAAAGAAATAAAGTGGACCTGCATGTGTGAAACTTCACAAACAATAAAGATATGTACGAAGCAAACACTATTTAGAAATTGATACGACTTTAAAGCATTCATTTAATTTGGCTTGTTTCACTTTTGTTGCATTAAATGCATATAACTCATTTTACAAAACATATTAATTAACTTGAAATTTTCACACTGATATATTGCCTACAGACATTTATCACACTTAACATTTCATCCACTTCAGATATTTCAAAATTTGAATCATGAACCTCATTGTCATAGTCACTTAAATCTGGTCCACCTTTTTTGTAATCCCATCATGTTCTTGCCACACATCAGCAATAATTTCCTCATCTTGTAGCTCTCAACACATAGCTAGATTACTAAAATTAGGCAAGTGAGTCAACCTTGTATATACTATTCTCCACTTACAAGTTTTTTGATGAAGACTCGTTTCTGGGAACCGCTTCCCTATCGTCAGTTCTGTGGTTGACTAATGATGCATCCGGTGTCTGCATCTGGCTTGGTGTTGTGCTGCCATCTAATGTCCTGGTAAGTTTGATGACGTCATCTACCGACAAGAAATCCACGCAACCAGTACCACCATGTCACATAAACACCAGACAATGTAGTCAACATCTCTTCCCAAACTTTCACTGCAAAAGAGTAAAAATTTTTAAACAAAGGTTTTAAAACTTGTGTCGGCAACTCGGGCAATTTAGATGATTACATCGCTGACGTCACCATAACCTCTAACTTTTTGGAAAATGGTAGCGAAAAAACATTAGTTAAATCAAAATGCTTAGAAATTCTCAAGGGGATGACATTCGGACAGGAAAATAACTATAAACAAATTATTCAAACATTGAACCAAAAACCAGTTTTATATCTGAAAGCAGACAAAGGAAACACGGTAGTCATTATGGACCGAAATGATTACAACCAGCGAGTCGAACATCTACTACAAAATCCAGAATATACAACCCTAACCAAAAGCCCATTAAAGAAATACATAGAAACCACCAAAAAAGCAATTAAAGAAAATACCATAGTGCCACATAAGATGAAAAACAGCATAATTGTAAACAACCCTAATTTGCCAAAATTATACTGCCTACCTAAGATTCACAAGACAGACAACAGCATGCGACCCATTATTAACAATATAGATGCCCCGACTTACAAACTGGCAAAATGGTTGGTGGAAGAATTTGACAAGTTTGAAAAGTTTGAATCTCTAAGCATAAACAATTCATTTGATTTAGTAAAGAAAATTGAAAACACAGTTATAAAAACTGAAGAGGTGATGGTGTCTTTGATATCAGATCTCTATTCACGAGCATACCAGTAGAAAAAATTCCAAAATTGATGAAAGGCTGGTTATCCAAAAGCAACGTTGCAGATGATAAAATAGAGGAATACATCAAATTAACCACCCTATGTATTGAACAAAACAGCTTCACGTTCTCCAGCAAGATCTTCCAACAAACAGCAGGCTTGGCCATGGGTAACCCTCTTTCACCATTACTAGCTAATCCCGTTCATGAGTAATTTGGAAACATACATTACTAAAGCCTTTCCACATATTTTCAAATGTTGGCATAGATATGTTGACGATGTATTTGCTATAGTCCGTAGAAGACTAACCGAGGATGCTATAAAGTTGCTAAACCTACAAGAAAAATCCATAGTTTTCACCCTTGAAGTAGAGCAGGATGAATGGCTACCTTTTCTGGATTTGAAAATCATTAGAACACCAACAGGATTACAATTTGGAATATACAGAAAAGCAACACATGTTGGCAATTACATTAAATGCAACCCATTCAACCCAATACAACATCAATATGCAGTATTCCATAGTTTGGTTCACAGATTAATCAACATTCCGCTAACTAAAGCAGAATATGAACAGGAGTACACTCACATACACCAGGTTGCCGAATTGAACAACTATAACCCAAATTTCATCAAAAAACTGATCTACAGACACAAAAGAAACAAAAACTTAAGGGACATTACTACGTTAAAAAAACTAGAAAACCCAAACCCCAGATATGGCAAATTTACATTTCATCCAAAATACTTCAAAAAATTTGAAAAGATATTTAAGAGCTTCAACATAAAATTAGCCCCTCAGAACAAACACAACATCCGCAACTTACTAAACCACCCTCTAAAACATAGCACACCGAAAACTCAATTATCAGGCATTTACCAAATGTGTTGCCAGGATTGTGACAAGATATACATTGGTAAGACCAAAAGGAATCTAAGAACAAGAATGAAAGAACACTTCAGAAATATTAAATTCAAACAAATGTCAGCCGTAGCACATCACTTTTGGTCTGAGAATCACAACATAAAACAAGAAATAGAACTGATCAAACAGGCAAAGAAACCTCTGGAACTACAGATTTGGGAAAACATTCATTACAGAGAAACAGGACCTCTTGATGAATTTTGAAATTCCCGCGGTAGAGCGACGTCATCAAACTTACCAGTACATTAGATGGCAGCACGACACCAAACCAGATGCGACACCGGTTGCATCATCAGTCAACCACAGAACTGACGATAGGGAAGAGGTTCCCAGAAACTAGTCTTCATAAAAAAACTTGTAAGTGGAGAATAGTATATACAAGGCTGACGCACTTGCCTAATTTTAGTATCAATGGCACTCCACTTTCTGAAATACTTCTTTTTATTCTACATAGCTAGATTGTCATCAAAATGCACAAAGGTGCATTTAAAATTATCCATAAAGCTAGTTCATTTATAGGCACATCCTTAAGTTACTAGATTTAAAGAAACATTTTCAAATTAAAGAAACAGGTTTGGTTGTGGAGGATGACACCTGCTTCTAGACAGCCCTGCATCAGTCAGTGTTATTAAATATTGAGCCAGCATTTTTCTTTAATGAACTTTGAAATTTGCAGTGATGGTCAAATTAAGTGGCTGTAGACGACTGGTACAATAAGAAAGGAAAAATTCCAATCAAGCGTGAAGGTGAATATGCTGCACATCAATCCACAAAAAAAATGGATCATCTTCTATTTCTTTTTTATTCAAATGCCAGTTTCTTTAACCACTGTACTATTAAAATCATATTCCATAGTTGTTTTTTTTTTTTTTCCTCGCCCTTAAAACACTTGGGTTCCCGGATTTTCCTATCACAAGTGGCAGCTAAAGGGGCAAAAGGAACTGTTGCACAAAACAAACTTACTTTCTTTCCCTCCGTGGCATGAGTTAACCTTTTCAACTGTCTTGCCAAGAACAAGATTGTAGAACAGCCTGTTTCTGCAGGATCCATATGAAAAGTGCCACTTCTAAATCAGTATATCTCTCTACCTGCTGATGGTTGCATTTAGCTGATTTTGCACCCAATTTTAAAAACTCATCCAAAATAGTATTGCTGTCACAAAGCATGATATAAGCAATTTCTTAGTTTGAAGCAATTTTGGTTTTGGTTTTGTGTCTATTAAGTGCCACCTCTCGTATGAATTTTATTTTCTGATGTAGCATATAAAGTTTCTTTTTCCTTTTCTCCACTGATAAAAGCATTTGAGAACTGAAAAACAAAACAGTTGTTCGACAGTAAACACCAGATACTGAAAATTGTCGTTATTGAGGGTACTGAAATATGAGTTAGAAAATTTATTTTAAGGATAATATCGTACTATCATTTTAAGGATACTATCATAATAAAAGAGTTACACACAAGTGTTCGCAGATATGGCTTCAGTTTTATGGGAGAATGAAATTTCAAATTTCACTATATTTGATGACATTACATTCTTTAATGGGCAGCAGCATAGGAAAATAATGTATTTATTATATGTTTTTGCCCTGCTTTAATTAATTCCAATAAATATCTTGCTATATTTGATTGACACTCTAGAAGTCACTCTTTTTCTCAGAAAAAAAATGCTTGGACAGGTTTGAATTTGAGCAAGTAATTTACTAACTTTGCTCCATAGAAATGTAAGTAGAAGAAAAAATAAAAATATGGAAAGCTGGTACTACACTATTCATATCTGACTGTATAGATATTCTTATATTACATTATCAAGGTTACTTGTTAAGAAATGTTGCAAATCCATAGTTTTCTTAATAGCAAGCTTTTTATATATTTTTACAATTAAGCTGCACTTTAAAATTAGATATTTTATAGTTGCATACAATTTTTTATAGGAACGGAAACTGGTAGACTTTCCTTGGCATAAAATTCAGGCTGATCAGGAAGTGCCACTTATTAAAGGAGCACGCTCAAAACGTACGCCTATAAGGGGTAAGTGTTACAGTTTCTTGTACATCGCATCCATTCCTTTAATTTCTAGAACTAAATGCTTAATTTGAATATTTTTTTCTGAATTAAATAATATGGGTTTTAGACACTCCATCATTATTGAAGTCCAAAATAGTTCTATTTATTACATCTCTTTAAGAACTCTCAAACCTTTGCTTATATTATACTGGTTTTTAGACACTTAAAACTTTTAAAAGTATGCAACGAAGCCTATTGTCAATCCAGGTATTCTGTGCATTGCTGAAGTGAATAAATTAGGAATCTTTTAATTTTTCAGTACTGTGAATTGAAATCTCTTCGTGTTATCAGTTTAGTCTAGTTATAATTGAATGCTCCTCAAATATACAAATTTATGTATTACGAAACTGCTGTGTGTTAAATAAGCAAAATCATTTTTGGTCATCCCTAACAAATAGAAGGAACAACATGTTAAAAATGGAGCAATCACATTCTTAATTCATCTGGACAGAATTCGTCACAACATTTAAGTTTGTCACAATTGAAAGAAGTGTATGGATTTTGTTGACTTCTGGGCAGATGAGAAGATATGGTTTCAGCTGGTAATGATGTCAACACTAACAGATTTTCGTGAAAACAGATGTGACACAGTGAGGAAGAAAATGATCTGGACAATTTCTCACAGTTTTGTATCCATACGTAACAGTGCTATTGGAACACACTTCCATAAAAAGTAATATTCCTTGCAGTTTCCTTGCAAACTTTGTTAAAAAATATTAACCTATCATAGCATTATGAATGATATAAACAACAATGAAACTACAGGATCACAAATTGGATTGGCATCATGTATTATACCTGAACTACAAGAACATTAATGCAGGTAAGAAGCATATTGTATTAATTTGAGAAGACATTATATAAGTAGATGTACATTGTATTTAACAATTACAGTCATCTAATAATTTCAGTTGTATGTCAAGATATGCAGAATTTATTTTTGTATCTGATTTCAAATGTATTAATCTTAGTAATAGAACTTGATATAAAACAAGAATTGTTACTTTTTGTTTTATTTGTAATCAGAAATGAAATGCTAACTAAAAGTGAACATATATATCAACATATAGCTGATAAGTATGTATATTTTTAGATGTTGAGTGTGTTAATCATTGTAGAAATGTTTGTACAGTTCATTGTAATATTTTTATTGTATGTAGCTACTGGATTCTTTGTAATAATAGCTCAATAAAATTTTCACAGCCATCTTTTAATAAACATCCTATCCTGGTTTTTCCTTTCATTTATCTTACGCTACTCTCTGTTTATTTTAAGTTAAGCTATTGTATAATTGCAATGAAAATGTTTTTATTTATTCCACAAAACTGCAATGTTTTAAACAGTGTAGTTTTAGTAGCCTTAACAAAGAGTTTAAATTATGTATAAACTAAAACATTGCAAGTGTTAAATAGAGCACACTCAGAAGAGTCCTTTACATGGATTATTCTCTGGCATTTTCTATTAAGAAAATGTTTTGTTTAGATGTAACAAAGAGACAAGCAATTTACTATTAAAAGACTGCAAGTCTGAGTCCAAACCCAATACCAATGTGGTTAGCATACCTATCAGTGTAATTCCCTCCCCCCCCCCCCCCCCCCAGTCCTAGTCTGTGCTTGATACAAATGTATTACCTAGCAAAAAGTTGAAGTATATCAGAAAGAATGTTAAACAATGGAGTTGTTTATGTGAGCCTATCGCACTTACACGGCGAGGCAGTGTAGGTACGCTCTGTTCAGATGCAATCACAGCAATATTTCATATGCTGGCAGGTGCGAGCAATCATATATAATGTGATTGAATATTGTGACAAGGAGAAAGAAAAGGGAATCAAAATCCGTGGTGGCTGCAGTGGTAATTTGCATATAGCAACTGTAAACATTTCCTATCAAACACACAGCTCCCAAGTGCTCTATTTGTATTTTGTCACATACTATACACCAAATTACTAAGATTTTGCTCTTCTAGTAAACAAGATAACAAGCATCAGTATGCCTTGAAACTTTGCTCTGTTGTATAGGAATTGTGTAAATCTATTTGTAAACAGTAACCTAATGTTTTCAAACTTTTAATTCCATCTGTGAAGGAAAATGAGTGCATTAACAATCATAGATACACACATTTGGACACGTTTGTGGAAAGATGGATCTGGCATTGATACTGCTGCATTTATTTTATAATAGCATTGATATTCGAATCTGAACAGTAGTAGAGCTCTTCTGTTGCTGTAGTTGATTTTACAAATTTCTCTCAGAGAGGTTCTAATGCACAATGCAGACATACTGCCTCACATTCAAGAGGTCCTGTGTTCAAATCTTGGTTAGGATAAGGTTTGTTCCAGGGTTTTCCCTTATCCTGAAAGAAAAATGTTAGGCAACTAAGCTCTATGCACCCCAGGCTCATTTGAGGCATCATTCCACCTATTTCATTCATTATTCAATGTAAACTGATGTGACAACATTGGAGGATGTAAATTTAAAAAAAAAAAAAAAAAAAAAATCCATTGTCCTGTCTCTCACTGCTTGAAGGGAAACAAATCACCTAGGTGTCAACAGGCTCTTAAACCTCTCTCCCTCACTTACTCATTACTCACTCAAAGGGAGACAAAACACTAACTGTATCAGTTTTCAGTTTTTAATTCCTGCAAGTATATCACACAGACATATTTTCAACTAGGTGTCGACACATTTTCAGTTCTAGTACAAATGGTGAGGTTCCACAAACTAACATTCAATGCAATTGTCTGTTTACATTCATCGAATTTGTTTGAAAACATTTGCAATTTTCGAGATTTAACTGTATTGGAACACCACAGTGAAGCGAAATAATTATTAATTTTTAGATGAGTCGTATTTTTTACACATCTGCTTCACTTTCGTACCTATTTTGAGGACATTGAGGACATGTTTCGCAAATCATCGTTTGCATCTTCTGCTCTTATGCGACTAAAGCTTGATCCAGTGGTGTGGTGGGTGTGGGTAATTCTGGAGTTGCTGCTGCCATCTGTTGATTTAGTGATGAACTTAAATGTGGGATTCTCTTCTGGCGGGATTTCAAAGTTCATTAGTTGGTTTTTATGCTTTTCTATGTATATTCTCTCCCATATGACGAGTTCACTATGTTTTTGTATGTATTTTAGTAATTCTGTGCTATCTTCAATTTCATGATTTTCAGACCAGAAATGAGCTGCTATTGCGGACTTATCAATATTTTTGTATCTTAAGTGCCTGAAGTGTTCTTTCTTTCTAGTGCCTATGTTTCTTTTTGTCCTCCCTATGTAAATTTTTTCACAGTCTTTACACTTAATCTTGTAAATGCCTGCCTTTTCCTCTGGTTTTATCTTATCAGTATTATTACTGTGAAGTAGGTTTTTAATGTTGTAATGTTTTAACATGTCCTCAAAATAGGTACGAAAGTGAAGCAGATGTGTAAAAAATACGACTCATCTAAAAATTAATAATTTGCAATTTTGTTTGCAGACTAGGTGCTGACACATTTTCAGTACTAGTACAGATGGTGAGGTTCCACAAACTAACATTCAATGCAATTGTTTGTTTACAAACAATCATTGAACTTGTTTGAAAACATTTGTATTTTTGATAGTCAACATGAAAAATTCAATGCCATGGCCAGGATTTGAACCATGGATCTCTCGGTTTCCATCCAGTCACTCTTACCCATTGAGCTACCAGGGCCAACTTGCCATCATGACACTAAATTTTCCATTGACTCGTATACTTCCCCAGTAAACCACTAGGGGCTCTCGCATTCAAGATACACCGTTTGTGGCGACTTACTATCGTAATTACTTATGTTAAGTAAGTGTTTATGGCATTGAGTTTGTAATGTTGACTCTATCAAAAACCTTAGCGTATGTATGGCTAAGAAGAAATGATTAATTTCCATCAATTAACTAAAATTTGTATTTTTGTTTGCAGACAATTGCATTCAAGTTACACCAGACGTTTGAGCTGAGACATGACATAAGGCTAGTTTAATTTATTATAAATGTGATGCACTGAGTTGATAACTGTTTATTACAGCCTAGTTTAGGGAGTTATCAGCCAAGAATTAGTTTCTACATTTGATCAGTTGATATGCAAAATTTGAACAAATTATGCTCTCAACTTGTGTCAAATCTGCATGAAACTCAATTTCTTCCCAAGCACTACCTTCATACACCAAAATGTACCTGTTCAGCCATCTTGGAAGCATTGCATTGAATCAATTTCTGGCACTTTCCTTCATGTACCAACTTCAGAAAATTGGACTACAAAATGTAGGTGTATTATAGAACCAGTATCAGGAAACCTAATTTTTTGAGAAAATAATGATGTATAGAATTAAATATCGGCTTTATTCAAGTGCCTAAAAAGCTGAAACCTCTCTTTACTCTTTATCAAATTTGTGGCAATAAATGTAAAGGAACGGAAGTAGCAATTAGGAATATAAACTAGGCTGCACACCAAACGCATCAACATCTATAATGCAAATAAATATATATGGAATATGACTCTCTTGTTAGTCGCTCTCATGATGCAGATTTGTACCTGCACACTGGAGAAACATGTGTCTGCATTACTATGCTACACATCAGCAGTTGACATGACCCCCTTGAGTGAAGATTTTTTGCTGTACATGTAGATGAAATTGGAAACAAGAGAAGAAAATGGGTTCATGATTTTAATATGTCATGTGCTCACCATGGTGATTATATCTTACTAAAAGATCCTGTAAAATTTCAGTAACATTATCAAATGTTCCCCGAAAGATATAAAAAATGTCTTAAGAGAATTTTTCCAATATTAAGAAAGCAAAACACAAGTTCAGAAATAAGTCCTGATTGAAAAGCTACTTATAAATAAATAAATATATATATATATATATATATATATATATATATATATATATATATATATATATTCACAGATTATCTGTGGACTGAGGATGCAGGCGATTTGTTTGAGAAATCGATTTCCATTTGAAAAGAAGTATCAACACAAATTTTGTAAGATAAGTGAAGCCTTAGTGGCAAATATTTTTATTTGTGTAATATTTATTGCTTCACTGTAGCTAGCTTCATTTTCTACGTAATTTCAAAATAATGCTAGAGAAATTGTTTTCTTTGCATTGTTTAGGTTATCCAAAAGCTTAGATACCCACAAACAGGAAGCTGTGAGATACCACAAGAAATTATGAACAAGTTTTTCTTTGTGGACTAGGGATAACATGCTAGCTGCTGGTTCCCGAAGTCACAGTTCAGACCCGGTGGATGGCAATGGATCTTTTTCAGGTGTAAAAATTATTAGCATGGCTTCCTTCAGAAGGAAAGCAAAAAGCTGGTGGTCCCATGTCATAAATTTACAGCACATAAAAGAATATCAAGTCTGATAGAGGCCTCTGAGCAAAATAAAGCATTCTTTATTATTTCTTTATTCAAAGAATGGCAATCTGAGAACTACAGCAGCTAAAGGGCAGCCATAAATAAAAAATTTAAAGCAAAAATAGTGAACAATACTATAAATAGGGTCATAAGAAGTGCCTTGTTCATTAGAAATGATTTTAAATTCCACACATCAGTCGGCTTTCACTATTTCATCCTTGTAATGTTTCCTTGTTTAATGAAGAGCAAGCTTTGACTCACTGTTTTCACTATTTCATCCATGTGGCTAATGTTTCTTTTTTTAATAAAGAACAAGCTATAACTCATTGTCATTAAGATCTCTATCATTATTGAACAGAGACGAACTACTGCACCCTCCTCAAAGCAAGATACTAGTAGCTATGTTTGTTTTCATGTCAGCTGCCTTTTCATGTGAATGTTGAATGGTATTGTCTCAATCCATAGAAAATGAACTTCATTGCTATTACAACATGCACATGTTGACCACTTCATCCTTCATTTCCAACTGACACCAATGCAATGCTATAGAGCAGTTGCTCAGTTGTTTCAAGAATAACATGTTGCATGAAATGTACATCTCAATTGCACAGATATTTTGGCTGAAAAAATATGGGGAAAAGTATTTCTAATTGCCATTATGAAAGCTTATAAACATTGGGAAAGTAAATGAGCCATTAGAAAGTTGTGTGAATAATGGGAAAACATTAGTTCCAGGAACATAATAGTGAGATTTTGTATAAACAAAACTTTAAAAAAAATATTACCGTAGAGCAACTGGCGGTAAATTAGCAGTTACACAAAGCTGTATGGATGAAAGATGAATAAGAAAGCAGAAGTAACCATTGATTACAAACATATTATTGCCTCTGGCATGTGTGCCTTCCACATCTAAAAATATGCTAATGTGGTTGAAGGACTTCACTAAGCATTTGGCTATATTGAGAGAATAGTATATTTGAAAAATATTGAGAATAGGAAAAACAAAAGATGTATGATGCTTTTCTCCCATGCAAGTTTTTGTGCTATTTAGCACATTTTTATAGCTTAATTTTAAGTGTTAATAAATAGTGAACTGTTTTTTCCAGCTCTATTCACCATCTGCAGTTTAATGAATCTATAAAACAAAGAATACCATTTGGAATAACTCTGGTTTGTAAACAAATAATTTTAAAATGTTCTGTCATATATCTAGATCATTTACTTATGTGAAATTTTATAACTTGCAGGACTACAGTTCTTTATTTCTGCAACAGCTTGGTATTGCAAGCTGTGTGATGTTTGGATTGGTGATCTCCATTGTGCCTCACTGCATCTTAAGTCTAAAAGGCATGCTGAGAATTATAATGTAAGTATTACCTCATCTAGATAAGCTTTCAAATGAAGTATAGAAAACCTACAAATAGTACTGAAAAAATATGTTGTATATTCTTTATAGGAACATAATTTTGAAAAGTGCATGTGCATGCATGCATTCGTGATGCTCAGAATTTTATAATAGTCATTCTCGCTTACCAGAAATAGTACTCAGTACTGAAGAGCATATTATTCTTATAAAACTTTTTCTCTTAACATCAAGATACATAGCCCGCCTCGGTAGCGTGGTGGTAGAATGTCTGCCTCACATTCAAGAGGTCCCGAGTTCGAATCTCGGTCAGGGTGGGTTACCTGGATAAGGTCTTTTCTGGGGTTTTCCCTTATCCTCAAAGGCGAACGTCAGGTAACTCTAAGCTCTATGGACCCTGGGCTCATTTGAGCATCATTTTCACCCATTCCATTCTTCGTCCGATATGACTTAACGTTGAAGGACGTAAATTACCAAAAAAAAAAAAATCAAGATACATTAAAGGATAGAGTCAACATGAAAAATTCAATGTGGCCGGGATTTGAACCACGGATCTCCTGGTTTCCATCCAGTCGTTCTAAACCATTGAGCTACCATGGCCAACATGCCGTCCTGACATTAAATTCTCCATTTGACTCATATATTTCCCTGGTAGACGTGTCAGGACGGCACGTTGGCCATGGTAGCTCAATGGTTTAGAACGACTAGACGGAAACCACGAGATCCGTGGTTCAAATCCCAGCCATGGCATTGAATTTTTCATATTGACTCTATCCATCAAAATCTTTAGCCTATATACGGCTAGTGTGAAGAAATGATTAATTTCCATCAATTAACTAAAATATCAAGATACATTACTTTAATATTTTTTCTTACTGGGTCTGTTTAGTAAGAAAATGATTGAATTAATTTACCAGGGAAAAAATAAATAGCAATAATTTAAAACCTCTTTTACTATATATTCACATATAACAGGAAGAGTGATGTGAAATGGAAGGAAATACGTACTTTGTAAACTGCAGTAATGGGATTTATATTTTGGGAATTGTTTATATGATTCATTTCCTTAGACATTTTAATATGATCATGATCATTTTTTAGAAAGCATGATCATTCTGGCTCATTATAATTGTTTTGTATGCAGCCTCTGTTTAAAATGGATTTTTACTATTTATGCATGTCTTTGTTTATAGCAATACACAGAGAAGAATCCTCATTGGGAGGCTGACTGGTTGGCAGACAGAGAAAAAGCCTTTGAAAATAAAGGATACATGAAGGAAGAGGATCAGGATCTTCTGCCTCCAGGTGTTGAGCAACCTGAAGCAAAACCACAACCCATGCCTGGTTATAAGAATGATACATTCTTTGAAATGCGCACAGGAATAAAAGAAGAAAGAACTCATCAGAAACCCAAGAAGAAGAGCAAGAAAGAAGCTAAAAAGAAGAGCAAGAGTTCTAACAGTGAAAATAAGTCAAAAAAGAAAAGGAATGATTTCAGATTGGGTCAAGAATCATCAAGCAGTTCAGGCTCCTCGTCTTCAAGCAGCTCAGATAGCAGTAGCTCTGAAAGTGAAGGCAACAATCCAACTAATATGGGTGACAAAACAAAAAGCATAAGGGTAACTATGAGGAACAAAGCAAAGGTTTTACAACCTGCCACAGGGCCATTTGTCAAAGCTCCTCGCAGCAAATGGGATTCTCCTGAAAGATCAGAAGAGGAAGTGAATATTGCAAGAGAAAGAGAAGCAAAGGAAAAAGAAGAACAAAAACGAATCCAGTATGAACGAATGAAGGAACTGCAAAAGAAAATTGAACGAGAAGAAAAAAAACCAAAAAGTTTTGGACCAAAAGGTGGCAGTACTGTGGAAGACAGATTGTTGCGAGAGTGGATGACTACATCAAAGGATGTGCCAGATGGGGAGAAGCAGCTTATAAATAGTTTGAAAGACAGACTTAAACAAAAGCAAGAAGCTGACAAAGAACGTGAACGTGAAAGTCGGAGAGAGGGTAGGAGCTACTATGAAAATAAAGGATACTATGATGATCGAAGAGACAGCAGAAGAGGAAGCAAGCGGAAGAGTGAAAGTCCAGGGTCACCACATAAAACAAGAAGGTCACGCGTTAGTGACAGACATGAGAAGCAAGATAACTCTGTAAGAAAAAATTCCCCTAAAAGGGAGAGCTCTTCTTCTAAAACAGATTCAAAGGTAAAAGAGGAAAGTAGAAGGACCCCTGAAAAGAAGCCAGAAAATGATAAAAAGCCTTCCACAAAATCAAACGTTGAAGCAGAGGATGATAGTGCTGAAACCAAGTTTGAGAAACAGGCAGCAGAATCTGCAAAATTAACCAAAAAGGCAAAGAAGAACCCAGTTTTGTCCATTCCAAAATCTAAACTTCCTTTCATAGGAAGGATGCCAATTCTGAAACACTTAACTAAGAAAAAAGTACCAGAAAAGGGAGATGGTAAATCTGAGGAAGAGGATAAAAAAGAAACTGCAGAAGATTCCACTGTTCTTGCACAGTATCGGCTTGAGTTTACTAATGTTGGGGGGAAGGTACACATTGGGCCATCATCAACAAGGAAAAGCAGGTTTGATCAGCTTCCAGAAGGTGTGGTCAATGCTCCAGCAATTGGACCAACACTGCCACCAGATTTGGTTAAACCAACAACTTTAGGGGAAATACACTTACAAACTCTTCCCACCACTTCACAGGAACAGCAGCAAGCAAACACCAAACAAGAAGGAGTTCAAGATATGGACATTGATGATGATACTTCAAGTGATCCTGGTGCTCCTGTGATAGAATCTGAAACTCCTGTTGATAATGTTGTAGTTGGAAGTGAAACTGCTGCTGAAGCTAAGAAACAGTCAGATGAGATACCCTTACCAAAAGATTTCCAGGAAGCTTTGGATATCCTTTTCCCAGGACCAGATGCTCCTGACAGAAAAGATGATGATGTAGCTGCCAATATTTCACAGTCTGCTGTTATAGAAAGTGGACCAAAACCACCATCTAATATGCAGATGATACAAATGGGCCATCCAAATCAGTGGAGTGACCCTCAAATGGGACACCCACAGATGATGCCACACCAAATGGGTGGATATGCACATCAGCAGATGGGTCCATCAATGATGGGACCAATGCATGGCATGCCTGGGCCACCAAATATGCAGCATCCAGCACATATGCAAGGTCCTCATCCTAGAATGTTTGGACCACCAGGAATGCAAGGACCACCACAGTGGGGACCTCGAGGACCATCGGCACCAACAGGACCACCAAGGCCCCCAGGACAACCAAGGCCTCCAGGAATACCAGGCCCTCCAGGTACTTCTTGTATGCATATGCAGCGACCGCAGATGCATGGTGAACCAAGGCCTCCACCACCTGTGCCAAAAGAGTCACAGAGTACATCCAGCTCTGCAGCGCCAAAAAGTATTTTGAAAAAATCTAGTGCAGGAAGGCAAATGAGTGCAGAAGATTTAGCATTGCTTGGTATAGATGCAGAGGATATGGCAGCACAAAGTTTCTGAATAAGTTACTAAAGACTTGCTAGCTTTATTTGAATTTTTGACAAAAAGACTGGTTCTTTCTGATAGGTAAGTTAAGTCTTGTTTCTACAGTGATAAGGCCATAAATGCTTTTGTGATGAGGGTGTTATTATAAAACTAGATTTCTAGTTTGTTTGTATATCTAGAAGAAAGAAATTACCAATTTTGGTAAGTAACATATAGCGACTTATGTACTTTCTACATACCCAAATGTAAAAAGTTTTATGTGATTAGTGAAGTAGAAATAAAAAAAAAGATAAAAAAGAAAGGAAAATAAAGAGGTATTAAAAGTAGTACTGTTCATAAAAGTTAAGAAAAAATTTGTATATGACACTTCTAATGCAAAAATAACAACCCAGTTGTTTTACAACTTGCTAAGCATAAAATAGAATATTCTGTAACATTAACTATAAAATTGCTCCATAGAAATGTTGAAATCTAGTATGTACACATGCATTCAAACTTTTCAAATGTCATTTTCTAAAACTCAGTATTTTTGAGTTTTATGTTGATATATTAGAGGTGCAATATACTTAAAAATAGAATTTATCGTTGTATTAGAATTTTTAAATCACTTTAATTTCATTTATATCTTGTAAATATCATGAACTAGATTAGAAATAGAATAAAATATAAAAATAACTAATGTACAGAATATATCACAATTGTTTCACTGTTTAATCAGACAGGAATTTTTCTTTTGAAGTTGCCTAATTGCTGTGCTGTTTCTTGATTTTGTAATATGGCTGATACAATATTGATAGTATGCCATTAAAATGTACTTGGAAAGCATAACTTATTACACATTGATTTACTTTTTTAAACTTAATAACTTAAACTTAATAACTTGCAAAACACAGATCTATATTTTAATTCATTGTACAGGAAAAGAAACAATATTCTTTTAATTTTCAATGTTCTTATATTTGTTTGAATTGTTAAATGTACTAGTCAACCATGATAGGAGTGCATTCAGTGAATAGAGGAACTAAACAGCTATAGAACATTGCACATTGGAAGTGTAGTCAGAAACATCTGCAATTTTGAATTACATTTAATAGTGAGACAGGATTACAGATATAGTAATGCTTTCATTGTACAACTGTAGATTCTTACAGTGGCTTTGTCCTTTATACTAGTATTAATGGCATTATGCATGGTTAACAAAACAGGGCACCATCTTCCAAGTGCACTCATATCATGCTGACTAAGATGTAGGGGAAATAATTTATGATTGACTACACTCCTCTGAGACAGTGAAGTGTGTGATATCTTGTGGACCAATAACTTCAGTAAGACAGACTTCCAGGTCAGTGATGGTCGTTATGTAGATGATGTGCCCTCTAGCAGGACTTGTGTCAGTCATTAATAATTTCACCCTCAATGTAGTATGTGTACTGTCTGACCACCAAATAAAGGTGAGTTGGAGGAATGTGCTATAGGAACATTTTCTACTGTCCCTATCATGTTTATGCATGTGTCAATAACAGTGTTAGATATACAATACCTATCATTGCAGTTAAACCAAATATTAGATTGGTGGCATGCATGATTGATATACACACATTTCGTAGTGAACAAATCGACTACATGAGCAGATTATCACTTTTGAGTTCCCTCTCATACCGCAGGCCCCTGGTGGTTAGACAGTATACTGGAATAAGTACATGTTTGTTGATTTTCTGTATGATGACTAAACCTATTTAAAATTACTGTATATAAATAACATATATTTAATGAAGAATCTATTAGTAAACTTATAAGCTTTTAATTTCAGACCTTTCTGCCCTTAATTACCCACCATTGTGAAGAACTTACAATCCAATCCCTTGAGTCAGATCCATGTAGAGAAGCAAGGAAATCTGTAACAATGAATCCCTTAATGAATGACTTATCCAACAAAAAAATGAGTGGAAAAAGAAAGTTAAATAAAGACAAAAATCATATAAACATCGTAACATTCCTAGTTATGAGAAAAACATGGAAAGATTGGTTGGCCAATCTCAAGGGATTTGAATGTAAAACCTGAGCCAATTTTCTCTGTAATTTCAGTAAGTAAATGATTAAAAAGGAAAATAGAAGACTGATTTTAGAGTAAGATCAGAGAGAATAAATTAATGAAAATTTTTGCTCTTTGCCTTCTGTGGACAGTAGCCTTCTCCCAGGTAGTGTACAGTTGCAGAACAGCTGACCATTGAAATGCAGTATCCTGATTTTAGAGTAAGATCAGAGAAAATAAATTAATGAAAATTTTTGCTCTTTGCCTTATGTGGACAGTAGCCTTCTCCCAGGTAGTGTACAGTTGCAGAACAGTTGACCATTGAAATGCAGTATCCATTTTATAAAGATAGTATATGCAAAGGGTATACTATATTAATTTATACTTTTTATTTTTTTCTAGATATAACAGGTTACACATCAGCTAATAAGTTTTATTAGTGGCAGCTGAAGCATAAATGCACTGTAGTGCCAGTATTAGCATTTTTTTCTAAATGATTTAACGTCATTTAAAAAACAGGTAGGAGTTATCCAGCAGTGAATGAAAGATTAGGTGAAATGATGCTCAGTTATATGATCCAATATGCACACTACCTGTAGAGACCTTTTTTTATCACTAGACATCAACTGGCACTAATTGCCACCTACAATGAAAATGCTGAACTAATCACATCCATCGGACTCAGAAGTTTCCTCAAACAAATATTGAGCTATCATACAATTTGCAAATAGATTACCAAATGCATATTAGTTTAATGTACTCTCATAGATAACTTAATTTTTCCATGATAGATGTTTAGATAACTTAATGTGAACTAAATCCTCCACACCTTTTTTTGTAACTAGTGGTTTTCATTTCTAAACAAATGCATGGAAAACAGAATAAAGCACTTCTGATTTCACATCCACAGAACAATTTATTTTTCATAAAGATGTATATTTAATTCTTACGCAGTTAACCACCACTTTTATATATGTGTGTGTGTGTGTGTTTATATTGTCGCAAACCCGTTATCTACGATAGCACAACTTATGTGCACAAAGAGCCAGCAAATAAAGATAGCAGAGATAAAAGACTTACCAACACAGATAAGTGAGGTAAATGGAAATTTCTAGTGACTTCTTGATTGATAGAGATTATTCGATTTCTGGTTTGTTTTAGAACAGTCTAGAAATTATCAATGGAGGCATATATAAGAGATTGTCACATGCCAGAGGAGTCGTAGAGTCATAAACAGAGAGACGTAACAGAAGTGCTGTAAACAGATGTAATCAGAACGCTGTTAGTGTGGTCATCAACCTTGGTAGATTGTGTTCTGTATGTGACGTAATGTTGTTACGTGAGAATAGAACAGTGTCTTTCAATGGAAATAAAGAACATTTGGAATATCTGCAACACGGACTTTTAATTCTACGAACCACAAAGTCACAATTGGTGTCAGGTGTGGGATAACATCACCGAGAAGATGGAAGAAATGAAGGCCGAATTAACAACGAAGACGGAAGCTGCAAATAGCAACTTGGCCGCAAAGATGACCGACATCAGGAAGAGCAGCTGGAAGAACGAGTAAGGCCCGGCGTGGCGAGGAGCACGTCGGCGCCATCACCACCATCCCCTCGAGTGACACTGCGCGCCGTCAGCCGGCGTATGGATGACAGCTTCATCGCGGACGGTTGGGTGAGAGGGAAGCCGTACCGCGTGCTCGTAGATACCGGGGCAGCCGTGACCATCATCAGACCTGACGTGGCCAAGGGTTTGCCGTCGAGAAAACCGAGCCGACCATACCAGTTAGTGACGGCATCGGGTGACACCTTGCCTGTGGAGAAGGAGGCCCTACTGAAGTTGACCTTGGTTCGGAGTGCTGTGCATCTGTGGGTGTTCGTCGCGAAGGTGGCTGAGGAGGTGATACTGGGATTGGATGCCCTCAGGAGCCACGAGGTGACGGCAGGAACGTCCTGCGGCTTAACGGAGAAGAGGTCATACTCGGGCAACCTGAAGAGCGCCTTGGAATCTGCAGGGTCATCATGAAAGAAGACATGGCTGTCCCCGCGAGAAAGGAGGTGGTGGTGACAGCGGGACTGAAAGGACAACGAACAAAGAACATGATGCTGGACCAGAAGATGCCTGTGCACGAACTATGTGTAGACAGAACATTGTTGCCGTGCCGAGAGGAGGTGCCAGTGAGGCTGCTCAACCCAGCAGACACCGATCACGACATCCAGGCTGGGACGGAGTTGGGGACATGCGTGCCCATGGTCAGCGTGACAACAATCGACAAGACACAGGAGCTAGTACCGACACAACACCTGGGACCCTGGCTGGAAGGCTTACTGGAGAGGGTGGCCGACCACGTGACCGTAGAACAGCTGGAGAAGGTTCGACAACTGCTGAGACGGTACCAGCGGGTCTTCAGCCAAGGCGACAGCGACTACGGCGGCACGGACCAAGTGCTACACCACATCGACACCGGAGACGCCCGGCATATCCGGCAACCACCTAGATGCGTTCCGCTGGCAAAACAAGCGGTGGTACAGGATATGCTAAATGACATGAAATCCAGGGGAGAGATTGAAGAGTCTGACAGCCCTTGGTGTTCCCCTGTAGTTCTGGTGACAAAGAAGAACGGCGAGCTACGCTTTTGCATGGACTACAGAAAGCTGAATGCTGTCACCAGGAAGGATTGCTTCCCATTACCCAGGATTGACAACACCCTGGACACACTTGCTGGTGCGCAGTGGTTCTCGACCCTGGACCTGAAGTCAAGTTACTGGCAGTTGGCTCTAGACCAGAGAGACAAGGAGAAGACCGCATTCTCGACAGGGCAAGGGCTTTGGCAGTTCACAGTTATGCCCTTTGGCCTCAGCAACGCACCAGCTACCTTCCAACGCCTCATGGAGTCAATGATGAGAGGACTGACTTATGACTCCTGCCTGGTATACCTGGACGACATCATCGTTGGCAGGACCTTCATAGACCATCTGGAAAACCTGAGCAAGGTGCTACAGTGACTGCAGGCAACCAACCTGTAGCTGAACGCGAAAAAGTGCCAGCTCTTCCGCAAGGAAGTGAACTACTTGGGCCACATAATCTCAGCAACCGGAGTAGCCACAGACCCGGAGAAGACACAGGCTGTGAGAGATTGGCCTCGGCCAAAGGATAAGAGAGAATTGCGCAGTTTCCTGGGGCTGTGCAGTTATTACCGCTGCTTCATAAAGGGGTTCTTCAACATCGCCAAGCCCCTCACCCGCCTGACAGAGGAACACCGACCTTATGTGTGGACAGATGACACCGAAGACGCATTGCAGCAGCTGAATTTCCTCAACCAGGCGGCACTTCCATTGTGGACACTGACGCCAGCGACCATTGCATTGGATGCGTCCTATCCCAAGTTGAGGACGGTCATGAGCAGTGAAGTAACTGTACGGTCAGCCATTCCACCTAAGGATTGACCACTCCGCCCTCACCTGGCTACTGAGCTTTAGGAACCTGGAAGGTCAGACAGCCCGTTGGGTACAGAGGCTGCAGGAGTACGACTTCACCTCTGAACATCATAGAGGGAAGAGTCACGGCAACGCAGACGCCATGTCCCGAAGACCCTGCCCAGAAGAGTGCAGCCAGTGCACAAGGGTAGAAGAGAAGGAGCGTGCCGCAGCTGTCAGTGGTTACAGCAGTGCCTGCGGAAGGCTGGGATAGCGCAGGCCTAAAGAGGGAGCAGCTGGCAGACGCAGACTTGGAGCCACTCTTGAGAGAAGTGGAGGCAGGGACAAGACCAACTGGGGAGGACGTTGCACCAAGGAGCACCTAATACAAGCACTACTAGGCCTAATGGGACTCACTGAAGACAAGAGAGGGCGTGCTGTTCCGGGTATGGGAATCGCCCGATGGGAAGATGCAGAGAGAACAGTTGGTACTTCCCCGAAGTAAGGTCCCGAAGGTCTTGGAGGAAGTGCACGCTGGTACTTCAGGACACCTGGGAGCAAACGGAACAATCGACAAACTTCAACAGCTGTGGCAAGGACTGTACCGGATGGTGAAGAGGATTAACGACATCGTCTACCGCATCCAGAAGGTGCCCCGAGGGAAGATTGGTAGTACACCTGGATCGTCTGGCCCACTACGATGGTGCTGTTCGGGACGACCAGCCTTGAGGAGGAAGCAGTGTCGCGAACCCATTTTCTACGATAGTGGGGAATGTGTACACAAAGAGCCGGCAAATAAAGATGGCAGAGATAAAAGACTTACCGACACAGATAAGTGAGGTAAATGGAAATTTCTAGTGACTTCTTGATTGATAGAGATTATTTGGTTTCTGGTTTGTTTTAGAACAGTCTAGAAATTATCAATGGAGGTATATATGAGATTGTGACAGGCCAGAGGAATTGTAGAGTCGTAAACAGAGAGATGCAACAGGAGTGTTGTAAACAAATGTAACCAGAACGCTGTTTGTGTGGTCATCAACCTTGGTAGATTGTGTTGTGTATGTGATGTAATGTTACGTGAGAATTGAACAGCGTATTTCTATGGAAATAAAGAACATTTGGAATAATTGCAACACGGACTTTTAATTCTATGAACCCACAAAGTCACAATATACAGATCAGGAGCACATCTCCCCATGTATTTCAATTTTACCTTGTCTGATAATGATGATGTACGGAATGAACTGGTTAGTAATAAAAACTTCATTCATGTCAGTTAATGAAAATATCACATTGCAGTACTCACACTCAAGAGCTTTTAATATTCTCAGCAGAAGCAATTTCAATATAGCATATTAGTCTTTGTGTAAGTACCATTAGTACTACTGATTGGCATGTGCTGCGAATAAGCATGTCAGGTTCAAAATGGCACTGATTCTTAAAATAGTAACATATAGTGTTTAAACTGAGAACTTCTAGTAACTTCTTTCAGTTACTGTAGTTTTCTGTTGAAGGCAAGACATTTCACTGTATCTTGAACAATAGTAAGCATGACTGCATTAGAAGTATACAAATAATTTAAAATTGTATTTCTTCCCCTTTTCAAGGCAATGTTATGGCATGGAGGCACTCCCCTGAGTTCCATCTGAACCTCATCTTACAACTTGTATGTACTTTCGCTATTACATGTTGACTTCTCCAGACCTTCAACCATTCAGAGTGCCATGTATCATGTCTGGACAGCTTTTTCCAAAGTCTGCAAAATGGAAAACCACAGAAAGGTTTCTTCATAGGAAAAAATGATAAGCCACTAGGAGCCAAGGCCGCACCATGGCTGAGTGTTTAGACTGCTTGGCTCTTGCCAAAGCGGCCTGGGTTCAATCTTGGGCGACTACAAAGTGAGATTTATGGACAACATGCCACTGGGGTGGGTTTTCTTCGGCTCCTCTGGTTTACCCTGCCAGCATTCCACCTATTGTTCCATCTTTCCTCTCACCTCATCTTTCACTTCTGGCATTGGGCTGATCCTCGTCCCAGAATCTCTCTGATCAGGAAACCTCGGATTCTCAACCCATTGCCTAAGGGCCTCAAGGTTGCGTGGTTCAGAAGGTCCTATGTTCCGCTTAAGGAAATATAGGAATTCATTCATTAGCAGCCAAATCTGAAAATATTGTGGTTGAATCCTATCTAATCATGACACAGCTGTTTTTCCAGCTGATATTAGGATATGCAGAAGCACACCTTTGCACATTTTCCTGAATACTTCTTTGAATTGCATAATGTAATTGCCTAAGTGTTGCCATATATGCTGCACTGTTTCTGTTCACTTGCCAGCTGAGAGTATTATTTGACTTTGTGTGGTGAACTTTCCTTATACTTCCATCGCATCAATTGCTGTTATCTGTGGCTCTTGTTAATGGAGCCATAAATCATCACCAGTCAAGCCTAGGCATGAAGTTGGTGGATTTGCTTAGTGTTGAAAAGGCTTTCTGCTGCACACATTACAAATGTCTTTACTTAAACTGCGGTGACAAGTTTTAACCCATCTGGCACATATGCCATCTGACATTATGTGCAATGCACTGCAAGGTGCTTTTAGAAAGTCCCATTCTGTTCTTATTTCTGTGAATATGATACATCTGTTTTCCTGGATGATCAGGCTGACTTTCACTCATTTTCATTTTGGAGCAGATAATCTTTTCTGTCACTATGTGCGCTGTTTTCCAGCGTTCTGGTTTTAAAATTTCACCTTTTTCCATTAAGGTGTGTGTCCTCCATGCCCTGCAACCAATCACTTATGAATTTCTACAGTGGTCACATCCTCTTTCCAGAGAAACTAAGTAGTCAGCATTAAACTTTATGGTTCTCTATGGTGTCCACTTGTACATGGACAGTGGTTGACAAAATGGGTGGTATTATAGTGTACACAGGTGGAGCCCCCCTGGCCAGTGCTGCTTCTAGGTGGGGGAACCTTGCTAGCTAGCCTTGTTTAAGTTCAAAAGGTGAATCATGTCTAGAGGGGAAAAAAGTGTAAATAAACTTACTCCTATATGTGATGTTTATGTTACATTTATGTAGATATTTGCAGTATAATTTATAACTTGCAAGACAACCTGATAACCCGGTTCAAATGCTGCAGATGTGTGGAATGAAATTTCAGATGTAAAACTATTTAGTTACCTTTTAGTTGATTTTCTAATTGTAATTGCACTATAACATAATTTAGAGTAATTAATACAAATTAAGAATATTCCCTTAGAAACTATTTTAATTATATGTGTTTGGAGGAATTTAGTAACAGTGACTGCAAATTAATCGCAAAAACTATTTGTAGTTGGTTTATTGATACAAATAGTTTTTGCAATTAACTATTTTAATATTTATAATTCATTACTGAAATTATGCCACCTCCAAAGCTATCTGAATGAATGGATCACAGGAACAGGCATTCTGCATATCCACTAGAATGTTACGGAATAGTAATGTTGGAAGTACCTTTTCATCCAATATTATTAATCTTTTTACAACTTCTAAAAACCTTTCACTGCCTGCTTCATGTAATTAAGATAAACAATTTTTAGTTTTGTTGCACGTTTTGTTGTAAGATGGGCCACTATATGCTGCTTTGAAATTGCATATTCTCCCCACATTATAAGAAACAACTAAATGGCAACCACTTTAAAAAATTATTAAAAACTTTGAAATCAATAATCACAAATAACTTTGCCATAAAAAAATAGTTGTCATAAATTTCTTATCTTTTCCTTTTTTTTTTCACATTTTATTTTTGTTATTTTTTTAATTGACTTTTTGTATCTTATGGTTTATCAAATTTCCTTCTGATTGAAAAGGTCTTCAAAGATTCCCTAAAAGTTCAAGTTTTATACTTTATATTTCAGTGAATATCTTATGATATTTTGATCAAAATTGGTAAAGCTGGTTTTGAGATGACTAAGTGTTAAAAAAAAAAAATCCTTGTAAAGGGTAGTAGTCTGCTAATCTTCTTAAAATAATGTTATACTTTTCAAAGACACTCACTACATTTAAATATAAGTTTGCCAACTATATGACCGTTTATTTAGCCCACCTCAGTAGCGTGGTGGTAGCATGTCTGCCTCACGTTCAAGAGATCCCGAGTTCGAATCTTGGTCAGGGTGAGTTACCTGGTTAAGGTTTTTCTGGGGTTTTCCCTTATCCTGTAAGACGAATGTCGGGTAACTCTAAGCTCCGTGGACCCCGGACTCATTTGAGCATCATTTCATCCCTTCCATTCATCGTCTGATATGACTTAACGTTGGAGGACATAAATTACAAAAAAAAAAAAAAAAGTTCTTTTTCTGGATTCAGGAGCCTAAATACACTTGCAATGTAATGAAGGTAGCAATGCTCTTCATAAACTGGTGACTTGTCAGTACATAAATAAATGTTAAAGTACATTGGTATTGGTAACTACAAAACTTTTTACCAGATATTACAAAATAAACGAACAGAAAAACATACATTTAAAAATTAAACATCCATTCAAAAATCAAATTCCAACATATATATTCTAAGACCGAATAATAGCCTTTCTCAAGTAATATGTTTTTAATGGTTTTGTTCAAGTTTCTTTTTTTTTTCTTCTTTTTTTTTTAAGTTTGTTAATGCCAGCATGCAATAGAGTTTTCTCATATTGTGCTAAGCTGTGAATAAGTATTTTCACATTATATTTAGTTCTTGTTACATGGTTACGTTGGAATTGGAGATTAGCTTTATTCATACTAAATATGAGCACATGCTCTCTTATGAGGGGTATTTGGAAATGGTATTTTTTGTACCTTATTTATTAATGAACATGAATCAGTGTACATTGGGATCTCTCAATATACTCCCCATTGACGTCAGTACATCGCTGCCACCTTCCTAGCAACTTTTATTGCATCACAGAACCATTGTTTGGGGGTAATATGTACCCACTCATAGCCACTTGTAATTCTTCATTGTTGCTGAATCATTTCCCTCTCAGAACGTTATTCATGCTCTTGAATAGAACATAATCAGATGGAGTGAGGTCCAGTGAATATGGTGGGTGTGATACAACGATGAACCACAGTGATACCAACTTTGCAGTCATATTGCTGGTGTGCGTCTGTGCATTGTCGTGCTGGAGGAGTGTTCCTTTGGACCACTTTACCTTTCGCTGTTGCTGAATTCTGCATCTAAGTCATGTAAGGGAGTGACAGTACACCCTGCTTTAGACAATCGTATCTTGTAGAATCTAGTCCATTAGCAGTATGCCACAAGTGTCCCAAAAGACCAAGATCATCTGTTTAACAAAATTTCTTGGCCAGTCCTCTGTGCAGGAGTTTCTTGACTACAAACCGTGTTTAAACATTTGTAAATATTTGCTGTTTTATCTTCTACCTTCCACAAAAACCATGCAGCCCATCTTTGTGCGTGATAGTCGCCTTACATCTTGGCCATGGATTTCTCTACCTGATTAACAACACTGCCCTTCCACTATACATTGTTCATTAGCATCTGCGTGATGTATTAGTATCAGGTTATCATCCTATGAGAAGACCTGCTCATAGATTGAGCAGTGTGTTTAAAATAGTGCAGTTGTAAATCATTTCCAAATGTTCCTTGTAAGATGGATACCCACATATGTTCTCAAAATGAATTATGTAATGAAAAATCTTTTAAAATCAAATGGTGTATTTAATTGAAAAAGTGAAGTATATACTGTATACTTATTTTTAGCCATATAACACATTTGTTTAAATATTCAAAGACTTTATTTTCTCTAACATGTACCTAGTGGTACATAACACTGGCCTGTGATGCAATTGTGTTATACTGATATACGTTTTTACCGGATGTTGAGGATAAAACTCCACATCTTTATAATCAGAGTGATTTAAATAAAGAAAAGAGTGAACTTTTAGGATCAAGGTTAAAAGAGAAAAATCTTATTCCTGAGAAAAAATTCATATTGTTACAGAAATTAGGAGGAAGAATTCTGACAGTTTTTTATTCACGAAGAGAACTTGTCTTTTGCTGTCATATGTGAAATCTCTGGTTTGATTCGCAGTCTTGGAACTATTTAGCAAGCAAAAGGCTGCCATCTATAAATGCTGGGTCTCCCTTTAATGCAAGGGCATGTTCCATTTGGCGTTCAGTTCGACCTTGTCTAGTGCAGTGGCCCTCAGCGCGCTGTATTGTTTGCCTCTCAGATGCAGACCACTGATATACAATGGGGAGGTATAGGGCAGGATGAACCTATGGCATGCCGAGGCAAGTAGGGGGGAAGGGTGGGGCTTATGGCTGCATAAGGTTGGTTAACTTAGCAGCCAGAGAATAGTGAATTCCAAGCCTTCTTCTGTTTTCAGCGCCACCTATTATTCTCATGTTAAATGTTCGCATCGATCAACTATTACCACAGATTACTATTACCTACCAGAGCATAGCCATATGCTTTGTGCCGTGTTTTGTTAGCTGTGTCGTGCTTTGAGAAGTGAATAAGAGTGATTTATTTAAATACAAATATATTGTGTTATATTAGCAGAAACAATGAATTCCATAAAGTGTCTATTAGCACATCCTTTTTAAAAATGAGCTTAGAAGAAGAAACCGAAAATAAGCGACTTGGAAGTCCCATGCCAAATATAAAAATCACATAGGTACTCAAAACAAAAACAAGATATTTGAACAGGAACTTTAACAACAATGTATATGAGAAATATAATTTGATGTGTGGTTGTAATATTAAAAATAGCCTGTTTTGCTTTCCTTGCATTCTCTTTGGCGGTGAAGATCCGTGGACAAAACATGGCGTGAACGCTTTGCAGCATCTTCATGATCGCGCTAAAATCATGTAACTTAAAAACTGCACATGAAAAAGACAGTTTTGCTATGCTTGGCAATGTAAATATAGCAAAGCAGATGGACAGTGCATATCGGAGAATAATTGAAGAACACAACCAGAAAGTGGCTCAAAATAGGTATGTTTTAAACATTATTGTTAACTGCATTAGGTTTTGTGGAGCCTTTGAGTTAGCTCTACGAGGACACGATGATTCAGCTACGTCAAGCAATCCTGGTATTTTTCGAGGACTGATAAACTTCGTGCAGAGCTAGACTGTGCTCTGAAAACCTATCTGGAGAATGCTGCAGTGTTTAAGGGGACCTCCAAGACAATCCAGAAAGAAATCTTGCAATGTACACTTGAAGTTGCCATGAAGAGATATAAATTTAGCTGCATAAATAGAAGATGTTATGCTCTAGAGTGTTTCTGAAATACGCATGTTGTGTTATACAACATGTATATATTATATGTTGTGGATTACCGTTAACTTGTGTGTACAGCAGTCTATAGTGGCAGGATTAAACAACCGTTTGTTACTTTAAAAAATTGCATGGATAAATTTGTGAACCACCGATTTTCAGAGCCACCAGCTGCCCCTGGTTTTATCATATTAGAGCAGCAAGGGGAATATACAAAGTTCCCGTGTTTTCTGTGTGAGTGGTACTCCTGAGATGGATTGTCACTGGTTAGTGTCTGAGGGGCCCAAGAGGAAACAGTTCATATCTGGAGAAAAGAACGTTATAAACGTTCATTAATTGAGCTTCAAACGGCCCTCTTTACATATAAAATTGGGGATTATGAAGCAGTATGAAGAGTTTGGTACCTCTATCAGAAATTTCCAGTACTGTAAGATGCCAAAATTAAGAAAGGTGTTTTTGTTGACATCCAAATTTGAAAGCTTATGAAGGATTCAACATTCAATGCAACGATGAATGAAACACGGCTTCAGGCATGGGAATCATTCAAGGATGTTTGTAGCTAATTCTTGATTATGTTAAAGATGTCAACTACCAACAGATTGCCAAAAACATGCTGTACAACTTACAAAAATTGAGTTGCCACATTAGCTTAAAATTACATTTCCTGTACAGTCATCTAGAATTTTTTTCTGCAAATTTAGGAGTATTCAGCGAGGAACATGGCAAGCGCTTCCATCAAGATATAAAAGAATTGAAACAAAAATATCAAGGGCGATGGGACGTCTTCATGATGTCAGATTACTGTTGGTGTCTAGTGCAAGATAAACACTACTGAGAAACACAAATCAATACAGCATTCATCCACATCAAAGTACAGCAAACAGTAGTGTTCTTCTAGTGAGATTAATACATTTTGGCAATGTCATGTTACATTTTTTGTATATTCGTTGCAATTTGATCATGCCCCATTAAAATTACATATACTCTCTATTATGGCATTTTCTATGGACATTACAATATGTGAAATTTTGATTTCAAATAGCAAAAAAAGCTATACGTGATAGGCAAAAACAGTTTACATATTTGAAATCAGCACTCCTAAATTAGGGTGAATCACCTCTTTAACCTTTTGCTAGAGAAAAATTTTTTTTTGCAAGCCAGTGTAATCATTTCACCCAAAAATCTGATATCAAGACCACCAGAAATACATGCTTTGAGGCCCACATAATTGAAAATAATTTTAGAAAAAGGCCCACACGTGTGTATATCTGTGGACAACAAACCCAAAATGAAATGCTTGATAAATACCATACTTGTATTTATCTTAATTTTCCAAAGATGCTGCATAGTACCCATTTCAAAAAATGTATACCATGTACGAGAGCCCTTAGTGGTTTACTGGGAAAATATAAATGAGTCAGTTGGAGAATTTAATGTCGGGACAGCACATTGGCCATGGTAGCTCAATGGATAAGAGCAACTGGACGGAAACCAGGAGATCTGTGATTCAAATCCTGGTCATGGCATTGAATTTTTCAAGTTTTTTTTGTTTTTTCTATGCATCCAAAACCTTAACCTATATATGGCTAGTGTGAGAAATTATAAATATCCACCAATTAACCTAAATTCTTATGGCTTTCTTTTGATATTGAAACACTATTGCACCTGAACTAATTCTCCACAGCTTGATACTATGTAAGATGTGTGGATGGAAAAATGAAAAGTATGTTGTTCTTAGTAAATTTTGATCAACTGATGATTGTAATTTCTGAAGTCAAAACAGTAGTCTGGACAATTCAGCTGTTACATTTGTTATTTGTGGGTGTCATGATAATTTACCACCTAAGAACAGTTTTAAAAGCCTCACGTAATTGTTTACAGGTAATTCTACAGAATTTTTAAGATTAAATTCTGTTTTTTCTTTATTTACTTTAACAGACTTCTTATTTTTGAGATAAGCTGTTCTCACACACGCACGCTCGCACGCGTGCACATGCGCACGCACACACACACACACACACACACACACACACCACAAACCTTTCTCTAAGAATACTTTTCTGGATTCATGGAGGAGGAGCCTTAAAACATGTATGTTTGGTTAAAATCTTGTTTAAGTGAAATACAATACTTTTGTTGTATGTAGCAGATAAAGTAAAATAAAACAGTAGTAACAAATTTTGTAGTTCCCACCTAATATAATCTCATATTGAGATTCATTAAAAGTCACACAACCAAATCTAGCTGTGATCTAGCCAAAATATTAATAGCAGAGAATAGATGCATCTACAGTATATGTGTAATTTAAACACCATATTGAGCTGATGACTAGTTCTCCATGCCCATTGACTGCTCAAGAATGAATAAAACCCCTCCTTATAATAGTTCTAAAAGAATGAAAACTTAACAATATTAAAAAGACAGATTTATTATAATCTTGAGCAGGCATCAACTGCACTGTAGTCTGGCTTATGCATGATGTTTACAGCTGTACAACAGTTTTGTGCACATCTCTTTAACTGCTGAGGAACATAACACGAGGAATATCTAGATGATCATTGAAAATGTTGAGAATTATGCATTGCAAATAGAGCTAACAAAATTGTATTATTTGTTTCAGTACATACTTATTAATTTATAGCTTCTTATGGCTTAACAATAGTTTTTTTTATTCTTATTTCAATTGGAAGAAAAATATTTTGGATATACTACATTAATCAAAGTATGAAGTTGAATACTGAAACAAAAAATCGTAATTATAAGTAATTTTCTTCATTAAGTGATGACTATGACAAAAAATTAAAAAATGTTATGGACAGGTGGAGTCAAACTGAAAAATTCAATGACATAGCCGGGATCTGAACATGGATCTCCCAATCTCCATCCGGTTGCTGTAACCATTGAGCTACCATTGCCAACTTGCCAGTATGACATTCTCCAACTGACTCACATTATCCCTGTAAACCACTAGAAATTCTCATATACACATGAGACAACTCCTTAATGGCAACTTATAACATGTAAAGTACTTAAGTCCCAGCTTTATAGTCCAACCACTATTAGGTCTAATAACGGAAATTAAATTTTTATGTTTACAAGTACCTATTTACACTAAGATAAAATCAGCTGTTTTATTGAACAAGATTAATACAGCTTGAGTGCTCTTATAACTAATTAAACCTTAAAAGTAAATTTCTTTCAGCTTCCCTTTAAAGAAATAAATGCATTATACATGTTACAATTATGATGTTGATTCAGATTTTTACTATATAAAATGCTATTGATGTGATTCTTCAATTCTTTGCTTTCAGCACATGCTGTTGCAGCAGTTTATCTTTTAGTGCATTCCATTGTGCATTTAATTCATAAATCCTAAGGCAACTTAAATGAGGTTATTAAATATTAGATGAGTCATATTTATTACGCATCAGCTTCACTTACGTACGTATATTGAGGACATGTTTTGCAAACTATCGTTCGCATCATTGGCTCTGAGCTGCATTAGAGCCGATGATGTGAACGATAGTTCACGAAACATGTCCTTAATATAGGTACATAAGTGAAGCTGATGTGTAATAAATACAACTCGTCTAATATTTAATAATTATTTTGCTTCATTGTGGTGTTCCAATACAGTTAAATGAGGTTGTTTGAAGTCCTCTCACTTGCACTTTTGCTGCCCAAAGCTAGACAAAAACTGTATCAATAAGGTTCCAGAACTTCAGTATGACCTAACTGGTTATAAGACATTGATTAAAAAAGTTCCAAGCAAATCCCCAACCAAGCAGTAGTAATGTTTTACTTTGTACAGCTTTAATGTTTTTTTTTTTTTATTTAGTTTTGGAATTGCTAAATTAGGACATCAACATAATCTGTTACATGTGTCTTGCCACTTCTATTTGCTTCTTGTTTTATCTCTTGATATTATGAAAATTGCTGTTTTGGAAGAGCTCTCTTACTGATGATGGATATAAATTTTACATCCTTTAACTTAAGTAATTAAAATCTGCACAGCGCAAGGCTTAGAAGAGCAGGAAACCTGTGTTCAACTTGTCTATTGAAGTGTGTGCGCATGCGTGCGCACACATATGTGAGCTTTAATGTGAGAAACAACTTGCTGACTGTAGGTACTTAAACACTGGATTTAAATTAATTGTAACTACTTCCAGATTCCACAGGGTAGGAAAAAACTCCAATAAGAGAAAAAGACCCTTTGCCAGCCGGAAATTGAATGTGGGAGCTCCGGATTCAGAAATCAGAACAACCATTCAACTGTAGAAACAGTCCCTGGTAACTTTTAGGCTTCAATAAAGTTCAAAATCTCCAAGCAAGATGGTTCATGTGGTTTTGTCTTTGGCCCACATTTGGGAGGTCCAGGTTTGATTCCCATGGCTAGCCTACCTGACCCATGGGTTTCTTTCAGGGTTTTTCCTGGGTCGCCAGGCAAAGGCTGGGTAAGTTAATTAAATCCCTCGAATTTCCTGTCCATCCATTTCATCTCCATTATTATTTCAAATCACCTCTCAACTGGTGGTTTCTTTCACAGTAGAAGTGTCGGCGGGAGTCTCAATGCTGCATGGCAGGATGATATGCTGCTGGTAAACACTTTCTCCTCTGGCAGGTTGGTCTCTAGGCCTGCCTAGTAGGCCATTTCAGAACCATGATGGGTGGGATGCCAGCTGTACTGGCCTGCCAGGAAGTTTCCAACTAGTCAATAATAGGGACCCTGCCTTCTACACTGTCATGACTCCTTGGATCGGCTTCCCTCTGTCTCCTATCACCTCATCCTTGTTCCCAGGGATGCTTCACTTGGGACTTAGATATAAGAGATCAGACCTGTTACAGTGCTGAATCCCCTCCGTAAGAATCTATCCTATTCTAAGTTGAAGATCCCCTTTGTTGGAGCTTCAATTTCAAGAAGATAGACATCTTCCCTTAGCTTTAGTTCTATTTTTATTATATAGTGTAGCCATTTTATGCTGCCATCACTACAAAATCAAGTTTTAAACAACAAATTACATATTATAAAATACAAGATACATCTTTGATCATCGTCAATACGATAAAATGCAACGGTATATACAGTGTATTAATTACAATTAAAATACAGCATTAATAAATATAATTACCAAGAATTCAATAGTAGAACATTGCCAATATATATAGGTCTATCTGTGATTATCGTTACTCTTATTAGCATCAAAAAAATCTTGAACTGAATAATATGATGTTGAAACTAGCCAGTCGTAAGTCTTTTGCTTAAATCTTGCCGCAGGTAGGATTGTTAGTTTCTGTGGTAGACTATTATACAGTTCTAATCCTATCACTTTAATACTTTTTGCTGTTATTGTAAGTCTATGATAGGGATATTAATTTGATTGCGGTTTCTGGTGTTACATTTCTGAATTGATTGTGTATATTATAAAATTCTTGAGGTATCTTTATAAATCATTATTTTTTACAAACACTGACTTGTCCTTATTTGATGTGACTTGTTAATTTACAAGTATAGTTAATTGCACTGTAAATTCACAATTTGACGTGTCTTATATCATAGTACTTAAGTACAATGTAGGATTTACAAGATGAATAAATTATCTATCTATATAAGTTTACCGCCATCAAAATACCTAATTCAATAAACAAAGGTTTGCAGTGTTCAAGTTTGTGAGCATTAGATATTATACGAATAATCTTTTTTTGTAACCGAAGTATTTCAATCGCATGGCTGCTACTTCCCCATAATAGAATGCTGTAGGGTATTATAGTATGGAAGAAGGCTTACTGGATTCTTCTAATTGATAAGAGATTAGCTGTATTTCAGGAAATTTTTCTTCAAGAATTCTAGGTCATTATGAAGGTCACTCTTACACATCATATGAATAGGTGAAATGTTTTTGCTTACTTTTTTTCTGTGTATGTTGCAAGATAATAGTAGCAATTCATCAGGTTTATGACCATGTTGGAGTGGACATAGGCATTTGCAAGCTCATATTTTTATAATTAATTTTTCATTTAATTGGAACATTCCTAAAGATTCTTAAATTTCTGGAGCCTCAGATGTACATAGTGTTTCTATATCAAGAGTTATATGTTACACCTTTCAAGCAGTTTCTTTCATTGACACAAGGCAAAATAGTATCCTTAGTATACAATATAACCACTTAAGTTATGCTTTTATGCTCTCTTATGATTTTTTATTAGTAAATAAGAAAGTGAATATCCACCCAGATATATTCCCATTTATTATAAAACTAATTATCCCAGGAAATCACATTCTTCTTTAAACAAACATTTAAACTCGTGTCATCAGGTGCAGGAGTTCGCTTGCCTTGGTAGCGTGGTGGTAGCGTGTCTACCTCACATTCAAGAGGTCCCAAGTTCGAATCTCAGTCAGGGTGAGTTACCTGGATAAGGTTTTTCCAGGGTTTTCCCTTATCCTGAAAGACAAATGTCGGGTAACTAAGCTCTGTGAACCCTGGGCTCATTTGAGCATCATTTCACCCCCTTCCATTCATTGTCTCATATGACTTAACGTTGGACGTAAATTACAACAACAACAAAAAAAAAAGGAGTTCAGCCTTAAGCCATGTGGAATGAAAATTAATGTTAATAAATTATATTATATTATTTAAAAATTTATTTCTGTAATAGCAATACCTAAAAATAGTTACATCAAATTGATTTACCAATGCCAAAGGATATTGGATACAAATGTCATTTGTCGGGGCATCCTCATTTGGGTCTCTGGGTATATAAGTATAAGAGGTAATGATATCTTTTTGTTTTTTAAATTAAGATCCTCCATATTGAGTCATATCATCGATGGATGAAATGTTGCTCAAACGAGCCCAAGGTCCATAGAGCTTATAGTTATCTGGCATTCATCTTTCAGGATAAAGGAAAACCCCAGAAGAAACCATAACCAGATAACTCACCTTGACTGAGATTTGAAAGGACATGAGGCAGACATGCTACCACTTATCCATAGAGGTGGACGAGATATGAAGTAGTGGACATATTTATAAAGAGGGGTAGGGACCTTAATTTCATAGGACTCAAGCCTTTTTGTGGAATAACTCCCAGAAGAATCAATATGAGTTTACCAAACTAACAAGTATCACTCATCTTGATAGAATAGAGGTTTTGGTTATCATATGGGCTATAACACTACACAGACGTTTGTACATAGTAGGACTTACACAAAACCCTTTACAGATGGAAAGGAAACTTTAACCTCCCAAGTGAAGTAGAGAAAGGTTTTGCATGTATAAACGTATATTTCTAGTAGAGTCAACATGAAAAATTCAATGCCATGGCCAGGATTTGAACCACGCATCTCCTGGTTTCCATCCAGTCGATCCAACCCATTGAGCTACCATGGTCAACGTGCCCTCCTGACATTAATGTCAGGATGGCACGTTGGCCATGGTAGCTCAATGGGTTGGAGCGACTGGATGGAAACCAGGAGATCCATGGTTCAAATCCCGGCCATGGCATTGAATTTTTCATGTTGACTATCTATCAAAGACCTGAGCCTATATACGGCTAGTATGAAGAAATGATTAATTTCCATCAATTAACTAAAGTATATTTTTAGGCTATTTTTTCTTGGAACGTGAAGATATAAGAAAGTTAAGTATAAAGAATATGACCTGTTTTGTAGTGACTATTGCTCTTAATTGAAGCCCAGTTTAAGAGACACAAAGAACTCTTTAGAGCCTAAATGCATATTTCTAAAGAGGTGGCTCATTATATCCACATCATCAATATCAAATAAAGACAATCAAATTAATGTTTCAAGATTTGGGCTCTACTAAGGATTAATCCTTTATAGCTTTGCAGTGTGATGTGAAAAGTATGCTGTTCTTTAACAGGTTTCTTGAGCAGTTTTGTGTGAATGGACAAGTTACTGAACACAGCAGCAACAGCTGAAGTCATTACTGATGATACAAAGGAATGCATACTTCATTTATAAGGTAGTTAAAATTTCCCTGAGAAATTAAATGGATAAAGTGCTTTTGCTGTTATTGTACTGAAGAGAAAGTGAGGTTATCAGAAAATCAACATCTCATCAGTGGATATGTTTTTTGTTAGATAACAAGGTTTAGTGTTTAGTATTTAGACAAAGAGTTTCACAAATGGTACTATTGCAGTAATCACAATGATAAAAGTGCATTCCAAATGGGTTGTAAAGATACTCTGAGGAATATATTGGTGCTTCTGAATATTTAATTTGAATAGTGTTACAGAAGGAACAGAAGGAATACCAAATAGTACAGATTGCTTAGTTTGAATGCAAAATTATAATATAGGTAAACTCTTTTCTGTTAAAATACAGCAGCCCCCAAAATTAATTTGTTTCCCCTTCCCTGCCAGTTGGAAACTCTGGAACCATTCTCCCTCTACTTAACACCTTAACGTTTTTGATGGATAGAGTCAACATGAAAAATTCAATATCATGGCCGGGATTTGAACCACAGATCTCCTGGTTTCCATCCAGTCACTCTAACCCATTGAGCTACCATGGCCAACGTGCCGTGCTGACATTAAATTCTCCATTTGACTCATATATTTCCCTGGTAAACCGCTAGGGGCTCTTGCATCCGAGATACACCGTTTGTGGCAACTTACTATCGTAAGTACTTGAGTCCCAGGCTTCATCATTTAACTCTTATTATTTTAATTAATTATGCAAATTAATCATTTCTCCACACTATGAGAAATTCTCCACACTATTTCAAATCCCGGCCATGGCATTGAATTTTTCATGTTGATTCTATCCATCAAAAACCTCAGCCTATAAACGGCTAGTGTGGAGAAATAGTTAATTTCCATCAATTAATTAAAACCTTAAGGTTTTATTATTATTTGATAAAAAAGGTTAGAAACAGTGATTTATTTAACATTTGAAAGTAATGAGTCGGTAATTCAAACACAAACAACACTTAAATTATCCTTACTTGGACATGTTTCAGAGAACGGTTTGTCCCCCATCGTCGCAGTTATCCGAGTCATCTGACTTAGGGTTTGCTTGTTAGTTTGAGCCTGCATAAGTCAATTTGCCTACTGGTGTAGCCTGATGTTTCATATTAGTATGAAAACCTTAAATCATTCAACTTGGTTATCAGAATATGAAGTAGCTAGTAGTAGGCAAGTGTTGGGATTCAACCAAAATTCTCGAATTCTGGAAAAAAAAAAAAAAAAAAAAAAAAAAAAGTGAGAAAATGAATAGGAGAAAGGATAAGAGCAAGTTTGGACAATAATTCTTGAGAGTGCTCAGTAATTCGTAATAATGGATTCAGGAGTTTTAATGTATAAAAATATATTGATACTGTGCTAAATGCAGATTTTTGTGTCGCTTTATTTTCATTAATTTTGAAATTAATGCAAATTAGGCCTCCCTATGAGTGATAATAGAAAACCCCTGAATTATACACAGAACTGTATTACTTGCAATGTATTTTATCATCACTTTTGTTCATATAATATACCGATGTAAATTTTAAATCCATTTCCGATATCGGTAAACTACAATACTAATTTTAAACTTCCGCGCATTTTCCAGTCGTTCTCTCCTTACATACGTGCATACATTTCTCCGGCTGAATATTGCAAAACGATTCGGACCATGCAATCGCCGTAGAACAACTCTGTGTTAAGTGAAACTTTTAAATGAAGATTCTCTCTTATTTTAATATATCAGTAGCTGATTACGGTCTTGAATTTCTTGAAAATTAACGTCTAAGAGCATAATTTCAGGTTTGGAACTATACACAGTTACAGCCGATAGCCGAAGTTTTAAATGTACATATAATATGTACGTGATATGTACACACACGAGTATCCAAACCACAGATTGCAACAAAAAGGAATAAAAAATTCTTTCTCTTAATGCAGGATGGTTAGAGGCTCCGGATCAGCAATAATCTCTTTGGAGTTTGATAAAATTTAACTATGCATTAATAAGAGCTTTTGGCATATTTGTATATTTGTTCAAATAGCTGTGAAAAGTTAATATCGTCACTTCTTTTTGAAACAGATTCCAAATACAATTTTACACGACAAAATGTTTAAGGGCTATTTCACTTGGTAATCCGCCACTGATTACCAATGCGTGTGCGTCTTGAAAGCTGTATTTGTTGTGTGCCAACGTGGGGACATAATAAATCTATATTTAAAATACAGTCAATACATTAAGAGCACCCGGACAGTAAATACTTTCCATAACAAATTAATGCTGTAAGACTTGTCAAATATAGATAAGATTTCTGTGGATACTTGTAGTTTTTCCGTAGCGTTGTATCTCTGTTGGCGGCATTGTGAATGACAAGATGGATGTAACATACAGCAGAACGAAGAAAAATAGCAAAATTATATATTAACAAGGAATAACAAGAGTTTTTGGAAACAGTAAGTGTCAAATCTATATTTTAAATTATAGTTTGATTGTAATGACATAAATGGTATGTTGTGGCGCGTCACGTATTTAAATAGCAGCAAACCACTTTTTCTTTGTTTGACATTTAGGGGAAGGGTACCATGTTTTGATTCAGAGAGTAGTTTCAGGGGTATCGCCATTCAGATCGTTATAATGGTTCGCATACGGTAGTTAATGTGTTTAGTGGATATCACTCACATTGTAGTGGTGTTTCTTTTGCGATCTAAGTAGCAACACACTTAATGCAGTACAGTGACAAATTTATTTCTTTAACGATTACTGTACTTTTTTAAAGAAAGAAAGGCTGGATTGGTAATCTTAAATAATCAAACGCGCAGTGTGCTGAGTTGGCCATTAGGAACGAAAGAGTCCGAGTGGAAGGAAGTAGGTTAAAGAACGTGGACTTAATGAGAAGTCTTAAGACATTGCAAGGCGAAGAAATTTAACTGTATAGCTTTGTCGAGTGAATGACTCGTGGTTTTCAAATTTTGAGTTGCTGTCGTAAGAAGATACTTTAGAAGCGCATTAACACGTGGTAAAACAATTGATTATCTCTTTTGAAAACCGTCCAAATAAAATTGGCTGTTATTATAAACAGCTTTCATTGCGTATATTCGCCGTAGCCGATTAAGTTAATGAACTTTAATTTTTTGGGCATAAATATTATTCTAAAGTGTGAGCCAATGACATTTTACACGGTAAATATAGTAATATTATCCACAATGCCTGCTTTTATATACTAATTTGTTAGTGGAATCCTTGTTATTGAGTTGTTTCAAGTTAATTGTGTGTTTGTTCATGAATTAATGCAGCAAAATAAGTTTGATTCGAATATTCAGGGGTAAACTTAAATAGCTTACTAGTGTAAGCACATGGACTTCATGTAATGCTCACAGGCATATGTCACATTTAAACACCATTCCAGTAACGCTATGCAGCTTGAAGAATTGAAGTATGCAATACAAGATGAAAAGTCTGCAATAGATTTTGCTGTGAAAAAGGGATTGTTACCTGAAAGGAGAACAGTCTGCCCAATTTGCTGCTCTGGAAATGTTGGTTGGTACAGGCGCTCCAATGAAGGTTTAAAAGTACCATATTCTCTTCGGTGTTCTAAGAAAAAATGTCGAAAGAAATGGTCAGTCACCAAAAACACTTGGTTTTTTGGCTCTCGTCTTAGTGTGCAGCAAAATTTTTTGTTAATATATCATTGGATTAGAGATGATAGTGTTAGCGAAGCAGCTGAACAGTTGAAATTGAGCAAGACTACTGTTACAGACTATTATCAGTTTTGTCGTGAAGTATGTTATGTTATAGTTAGTAATTGGACAAAACCAATTGGAGGCCACAATAAGTACGTTTCCCTCACAGATTTCTATGTGAATAGAGGTCATCAGAGAAGGCGAATTTATTTCCTTCGTGGTGAAGAAATAGGTACTTCCAATTGTTTTTTGTTAGAAATTCGAAGAAATGACCAACAAACTTTATTATCCCTGCTAAAAACTTTCATTATTAATGGTTCAAAAATAATCACGGACAATTGGGATTCTCACGGAAGAATTTGCAGTGGTGACTTCAAAAGAGAGTTTACCAATACTGGTATAGAATTTATAGAACCAGAAAGTAGTTGCTATCCAAAGCGAATTAAACGTTGCTCAAAGAAAATAGAAATTAATGAACCAAATGAAGCCAGAAATAGGGATCAAATGTTTCAGTGCTTGTATTTTCACCCTATGGAAAATCTGAGTACTGGAGAAAAGTTTGATAGATTTCTTGAAGACGTAGCAAAGGTGTATCCAGGCCCTTTTCGTGATCCTTTGAGTGCAATTGAATATTAGAGGTAAGAAAGGCAACCATACTTGTGTAGATCTTACAATATTAAATTAAAATACCAATATCTGTAGCAGAGTGAGAGTTCATCAGTGGTATTTGAGATTAAATGGCATAATTTCACTACACTATAAAGATAAGCGAGTACATAAATACAGGTTGATCAGTTTTTTATAGATCTACTGAAGTTATACAACAATTTTGTATATGTATTCCATTTTGCGGAGTATTTGTTGTAGCAGTTGAGCTAAATTATTTTATATGTTTGTACAATGTTTATAAGGCAAGCTTTTCTGCATGTTGGTAGAAAATGAAATGCTTACACCACCTCATCCTCTCTTTGTGTTTTGCTATCATTTGTTTACAGCACTGCACCCGCAGAGTTACCAATATGGCACTAACAAATGCTGTCATTAGTTTATGAATAACTCATTAGGGCCAATGCTGCAAAGCATAGTCAAAGGATGTTTTCTATAAGAGGAGTGAAGCTTCAGTCACAACTGAAAAAAAAAAAAAAAAAGAGCATAGCCATAGGATCTATGAAGCTAAACCCTAAAAAATCTCGCCAACCAACACTTTTCACTCCCTCCCTTAGATCGGCACACTTATCCCATCATGCACATCAACATTGCATGATATAAAGATTTGATGCCATGGTTCTCCTGTAAAAGAAAACTATGCAATTTATGAGAACCTATCATTAATAACTAGCTGGGTGCTTTGGCAGAACTAAATCATAAAGAATTCACTAGTATAATTTAAAACACATTAAATACACTTCTAATTAATAGTTGTGCAAAATTGATCACCTGTAAAAATAAATAAAATGAGGTGTTACTATGGATTGTTTTATGCTAATTATGTCTTTGCCTATTTTGATCAAGTTCTGTTAAGGAGATAAATGCTCATTTGTTACTTGTATTCTTACATATTTGTAGTCTTAAAATGTATAGGAGGCAAGTGTAGCTCATTAGGCTGTGGTGATATACAGTGAAACCAAGGTATCCTGTTAAACCTAATTTACCAAAAGCTAGCTTAGGGTTAGTCTGTTGCATGCGCATTCTAGCAGACAGCTGTTGTAGCAGTGAAGGCATGATGACTTCTTTCAAATATTCTTTACATATTTATATATATTTTAAAATATATTTGTCAATTACCAAGATCATAGCACCACTGGTATGTTGGATTTTTGTCCCACAGAAGTTCTTTTACATGCCAGTAAATCTACTGAGATGGGTCTGTTGCTTTAAAAACATACTTAAAATGCCAGGTTTGAATCTGTGATCTTTTAATCAGCAGGCCAGTGCCTAATCAACTGAGCCAACCAGACAAACTGTCATGTTATAATGCTGTATAACAGTTAAATGGTCTGTATTGATTCTAGAATAGAATTGTACAAAAAATTGATTATAACGCTTCTGAAGTTACCAAATATTACATAAATATTAAATATCCATACCAACTCAAACCATTTCCTTTTTTTCCTGCTATTCTTTGAATTGTTTGTATCTTCATTTGTTGAGTCCTCACCAAGAGCAAAGCTCAAGGACATTGAACACGTCATATATTTATGGCAAATGCATCGCCACCAGTAATGCACCCAACGCTACTATTACTCGTAAAAACTATTTGTAGTTGGTTTATTGACACTTGTCATTTTTTTATATTATGGAGGGACTAGTTTCAAAGGTCATTGCCTCCATTTTCAACCTCTCCAACTAGCATCTGTTGTCTGCTCACCTCTCTCTGGCAGTGTTACTAAATTCCTCCAAACATACATAACTATTATTACTGTTGCTTGGGTTTTCCAGTTAGACACAAGATATTACATGCAAGAGCTTTTAATTGACAGTTGTGCGTGCGTGCATGCATGCATGTCAGAGGAAGGGATGTTGTAAAGTAGAATGTGGAATGTTTGCATCATAGTGTGTAATTAAATAAAACTAGTGTATTGCTGGTACCTTAAAGAAAGGATGTGACTTGTCATTTAATTTATTTCCAATTAAAGCAGAAATGGTATATAGTTGAACTAACTAGTATATTGTTGAACTAACAGCAATAAGAGTCCCTCAATAATATGAAAAAAGTAAGTGATGAGTGTCAATAAACCGACTAAATAGTTTTTACGATTAATTTTGACGTCACTGTTACTAAATTCCTCCAAACACACATACAGCAACAGGTTTTTCTTCCAATCAAGGAAGAAACATACACAAGCTTCATTGCATGAATAGTTTTGTTGCTCTGCAGAATGTTTACAAGTTTTTACCAGCAAGTTTTATAACAGATGGCTCAAGAATATTCTTAGCCAATGGCATTTTTAACTCCAGCTGTTTGAAAATGCAAAGTATGCAATTGCTGCCAACATATGAGTAGCAAACACACATTTACTGTATCCAAGGGATTGAGGATCGTAAGCTGCAAAGTGTAGCCAAGGGATTAAGGATCCTAAGTTACGAAGCATAGTTTAGTTTTATATATATATATATATAAACAAAAATAGGAATGAAGCAGTTAAGGCCACAATTGCAAAGCAACAACAGGGCTTAGCCGTTGGATCAGTGTAGTTAAATGCCAATGTACACATTGGAAATCTAGTGAATTTTGATTCTCATATAGTTTGGCATTGCACGTTACACTGGGAAAATGCCCATATTTGCATTTTGCGATCTTTTGCTTTTAAGGAAAACAATCTCAAAAGGGAAGGAAGGTGGGTTCCAGAAGAGAGTAATCAATTCCACGCAATATGCAACATATCTAGATACCCCTGTACTGATTTTATCACACTTTTTCTCAAGTTGCCCCGTACTAAAAATTGACGTTTTAACATCTAAATCGCTTAATATTACATCCATTATACAATAGTACTGTCAGAATTTTTGAATATGTTAATTAAACTAAAATAACTCCGACATAGCCTGAGTTCTTTAGAATTTGCATGTTCTACTTATAACTCATTATTAATTTCAGAATGTTTAAAGTTAACCTCCAAACATATCAATGATGAGTCCATCATAAATCATATACATAAAAAATATTTTGTCTTAACAGGATTACTAATCCTAAACCAATACAAATATACTCTTGATTTCTTTCTAAGTTTTATAAGTTTTTGACAAGTACACAGTATACAGCAAGGGTTATGATTTGAGTGATCCTAGTCACAGTAATTGCAAACATTCAGGATCCCAGTCAGGAATGTGATTATGCCAGTTTGAAATATCTAGTAAGCAATGATATGAACTATATTTTAATTGCACATGATGCAAGAATTTCGGCCACTAATGTTTTCTACAATTATTTACAATATTTTGTTTATAGTTACGATCATACCTATTGCTATAAATGAACACTAAAACTTCTTGTTGGTCTGAATGGCTGAGTTGATTAAGTGTTGGCCTACTGACTCCAAGGTTGCAGGATCAAACGAACCTAGAACAATGATTTTTTTTAAGTGTGCTCAAAAGCAACAGCCCTGTGTCAGTAGATTCACCATCATTTAAAAACTCCTGCAGGACATAATTCCAGCCCATGAGTGGTGTTGATATAATCTTGACAGGTGACAGCATTGCTAACAAGTAAACAAAATTTAAAAAAATGCTAAGGCTAACTTTAGTTTAAACCTTACCTTCCAGTCATCTTAGCATTAACAGTATGCTAAAAGCTTATTGTATGTGTTTAAGAAATTAGTGGCTAACTATACAGCAGAACTTTTGCAATAGACAGGACTTTGGTAGTAACATTTAAAATTTACAGTACATTAGAACTGCAATATATGAGATCTCAAGATTGTTTAAAAAATAATTATATACCAAACTCTCTTCAAATTATGACTTTATAACAGGAAGTACAGAAGAAAAAAATATTGTGCTTATAGGCAGCTATTTTGTATCACCAAAACTCAAAATGTTAATTAAAATTTCATTTATGAATATCTTTCCTATATTTGCAGAAATAATTCACAGAAACATGGCTGCAACACAAAATGTACCTGTCTCAGAAATTTTGAGGAATAAAAGTGAACTTGAAGATGATGAACCAAAAAAGAAATCAAGGGAAGATTGGAGGAAAGCTAAGGAGTTGGAAGAAGCAAGAAAGGTAACATTTCAAAATAAAGTATAAATGTTTTTGATTTCAAAATAGTTTTCAAATGGTAAGTAGGCTTTTATTTCAGTGTAAATTTCCCTCTCATTTTTTTACTTTTATTTTAAAAATAAATTAAGGTGTGGACCCACATTTTATATACATGTAAATAAATCCTACAATAGCAAAACAATGATTATACACAATTTAAAAGTCAATCCTAAAACCATAATTATGTGATCTTCCACAATCCCTCACAACTAAACTACCGCATACTTCCTGTTAAAAACAGAACACTAATGTCCGATTTCACCAATAGATGTTAAGACTTAACATGGCAGTTAGTCTGCTTAGCAATAGATACAACAGAAATTGCATTTCACCAACAAGTGTTAACATTCATGTAAAATCCGTTATACTAACAAGCCATATTAAGTCATTAACAATTGTATAATTGTCAAGATGGCAATTCACAGCTTTTGATGTTGATTTACTATATGTAGACCATCTAAATGGCATTCATAATAGAGTATGGCCTATGAGGAGAAATGATTGAGGAGCTATCAGAAGATGATTTTCTACAGAGGTATAGATGGTCGAAACAAGTTATGAAGGTTACTGCAGAAGTTCAAGAGCTGTTAGAAATGTAAAATGTATCAAATAGGAATATGCTGATCTCTCTTTTGCTTAAAGTATTAGTAACTTTGCGATTTTTTAATTCACTGAATTTTGTGAAAAATACACTGTCCACCTCCCGTCTTAAAACTTGTCACTTCTGTCCTTCGCACTTCATTTTAAATTTATGTAATACTGACAAAGTTGCTTTGTACTTCTGGTTGTGACATTTGCATTCAAATTAAACTCATTTACAATCTTTTCGCCTGTCACATCTTTCTCTTTCACATTTACTGCATCCATCCTCATATTTTCCACAATATCCTTGGCCACGCCATGGTTCAGTGGTTAGACCGCTTGGCTCTCACCAAGGCGGCCTGGGTTCGATCCCAGGCGACCACAAAGTGAGATTTGTGGTGGACAACACGGGTTGGGGCAGGTTTTCTCCGGGACCTCCTGTTTCCCCCGCCATCTCATTCCACCAGTGCTCCATCTTCATCTCATGTATGCTGTATGTAGTAAAAGCGGGCGTTAAACACTACACACACACAATATCCTTATATTTAGTTACTAATTCAACTAACAGTTCTTTCTCCTTTTGAGAAATTTGTCCATGTCTTCTCTTCTGTCCTTCTGGCATTTTTTCAGTTGTGTGTAAACTAAACTAAAAACAAAACCGCATCACAGTATGTTCAGAATAAAATAAGAATCATCTACAGCCTTCTGTATCTGTAATATTTACAAGTCTCTCACCATTAACACACGTTTATTAATATTTTCAGAAAACAAGTTGTTGAAATGCAAGAATGTTAACTGTTGTTAGCTGTGTAACAATTGCTACGTTACATTTGTTAACGTTGATTTTAGCATCTGTTGGTGAAGTCGGTCATAAACAAAATAATATGTATGAAGTACATTAAATAAAAGCCAAACAAAAGGAACAGAATTAGAAGAAGAAAGAAAAAATTTTAAATTAGTAATGCATAAGCCATTTTAAAGCAAACTGTGAATGAATTACAATAATTACATGTTCAGCTTTGTAGTATTTAATGAGTGATCAAAATATGTGAACTGTTTGTTGTATGTTTTGAAATAGGCAGGAACGGCCCCTGCAGCTGTAGATGAAGAAGGCAAAGACATCAATCCACATATTCCTCAGTATATATCATCTGCACCATGGTACTTTGGATCGAAGGGTCCAACTCTAAAGCACCAGCGTCCTCAGCCTGAGAAACAGAAGCAATTCTCAAGACTTGATGAATGGTACAAAAGAGGGGTTGATACTGTAAGTATAATCAGGAGAAATTTTGTATTAAATTGTGTATAACATAAAAGATGCATCTTTTAGATTGCATGCACCATAGTTTTAGAATAAGATGCATGCAAGAACCTTGTTTATCCAGATTTATTAGAACCAAGGTTAATCCATATTTAATATAATCTGAAGGCAAAACTAAAATGAATATAAACTAGCTATTAATCTATATAAACATTTATCTGAGCACTATAAGAGAAGGTTAAAGTACTTTACGGCATATAACTCATTACTGTACTTTTATTTTCTGAAAAGGTCTATAAGCTTCTTTTAATTCAAACTTGTGCTGCAATTGAGAAGGAAAAGGTAAAGTTAAAAAATAATCCAGATAAACTGGAAATTCTGATTAATGAAAGCTGGATATTATTAAGCTTTCTGTACTCATTTCAGAGGCAGTGAAAATAAAATCTTTGGGGAGGAAAAGAAAAGTCCTGGGGACTACATATTCTTCTTGAACTAAAAATATGAATCTAAATTTTCATGCATGTTTTACTTTAAATACAAATCAATAATGAGCCTGTTTTGTTTAATAGGTAATATCAGATAACAATATTATGCCATTCAAACATTCACATACAACTTATTTCAAAACAGCATTAATATGTAATAAATACGACTCATCTAAAAATTAATAAATACATATGCTGTTTTGTTTGTTAGGTTTCTTTTGTAATGATTTTCAAAGGCATGGTAAATGTATATTTTGCATTGTTACTGTTGCTGGAATGCATTAGCTAATGTAGACTAGATGAGATATAGTCGTTGATAAGTATTTGATCGTAACATTTCCAATCTTTTTTTAATTCATTCTTTTTGGTTGTGAGATAGCATAATGCTTGTCGGTATATTTGTTCACTTGTGTGTTACGCATTTGATAACTATAATAGCTTTAAATTTCTCTGGTACACAACTAGAGTACTAGATGCAGAAATAATTTACGTGTGATATACTTCATTCATCTGTTTTTAATTGACGAATCCTCCATAGAATTAAAAACAAATAAGTTTGTCATAAATTGTTACAGTTTATTTTTAATATAGGTAATGTGTTTACCTTTATTCAATTGTGAATTTAATGCTATTATATTTAAAATTTTATAGTTTTAAAGGATATTTCAATTTCTAGGAAATTATAGCAAAAATGTCTGAACATATCTTTGCCAAAATTTGTCAATTTGGGGGAAGGCTTTTATGTGGAGTACTCAGAAGTGATTGGCACCACTTTTTTAGTTCACAAGAACTATTTATTGAACAAATTCATTCAGATTAGGTAGTCAGACTTAAAAATTCAAATGCCATAGCCAGGATTTGAACCACAGATCTCCTGGTTTCTGTCCAGTTGCTCTTAACCATTGAGCTACCAAGGTGACATGGTAGTAGTGGTTTACTGGGAAAAAATGTGAATCAGTTGGAGAATGTAATGTCATGCTGGCATGTTGCCATGGTAGCTCAATGGTTAAGAGCAACCGGATGGAAACCAGGAGATCAGTGGTTCAAATCCTGGCTATGGCATTTGAATTTTTCAATCTGACTACCTATTCAAACCTTACCCTACACAAGGTTCGTGTGGAACAGTTAATTTTTATCAATTGATACTTCAGATTACGTTAGAGGTAGGTATTCTCTGCACTTTTGCCATCATTCTGGCAGCTTCTAGATTTGCATAACAAACCATTCTTTAGAGATATCCCATCTCACTTTTGAACAACTACATGAAATTCGTCAATGGTGGTGAACTTCTTACCGTGCATGATTTCTTTCTTTAAGTCAGATAGGGCATAGTTGCTAGAAGTCAGATCCAACCTCCTCAGGGGCCTACTTTGGTAGGTACGGGTTTGGCGCACCTGGGGTCCCGAGCCAACAGTCTCTCTCGTGTGGGCTCCTCATCGTGGCTGAGGGAGACGGTCAACAGGCCCACCCACGTGTAGGCCGTGCGTGGAGACGATTAGATTCTTTTCTAGTTTAGAGTTTAGGATTTAGTGAACAAAATTTTTAGTAGGTTTTGATTGATTTTTTTTTATGTACGTGTATTTTTGATAGGTTTTGTTACACTTGTATAGTTTTTAGAAAGTTTTATATCTGGCTTTTGCCATGACTAGTTTTTTAAAGGGCACTGATGACCGCCGTAGTTGAGTGCCCTTATATATATCATCATCATTTATCAGATCCAACGAATATGGAGGATATGGCAGCACAGTAAACGCTAGTTCACAAATGGTGACAATGGTCTGGCAACTGGTATTTTCCTGTTAGAGAAGAACACCACGGCCCCATTTTCCATGGCAGCATTGTTGAATGCGTTTGCAGAGTTGGTGCAGTGAATTGCGGTACCATTCACTGTTGATGGTCATAGTGGTAGGGAGCCAATTATCCAGATTTATTCCTTCTTGGTCCCGGAACACAGTTGCCATTTGTTTCCGAACAAATAATCCAGCTGTGTCTTCTTAGGATGAGTCTCGGTATATTTCCACTACATAGAGTTGGTGCTGTCTCCCCACATATGATACTAACCTCTTGTAGATGTCTGAAGCAGTCACTCCTTCCCTCCAGAGAAACCACACTTTACACCCTTGTTTGTTTCCATGTTGTTTCATTAATGTCCGCCAATGTACTTACAAGCTGTTGCAATTGCTGCACCAGTGATCTACCTACGGGATGCAGAAATTTGATCTGGTGGCAGTTGATTACTATAGTCTATCTTCACATACACATGCACCCGCGTGCACCCACATATAAACAACACATATTTCAAGCTGCTACTTTGCAGGAGCCGTATACCCAATCATTGAGCAAACTAAATACTATGTGGACTTTTAGATGGCTCATGTATGTCTTCCAAAATAGTTGACAGTGGGCTGCTGCTAAACCTTTATTTATTTGTTTATTTATTTTCAGTCCTATAGTATACACAAAAATAGTGTTACATAGGCCATATCAGTTTATAATATAAAATAATTACAATATAAAAATAACACTATACACATATAGACAATTGTTCTTAAGACTACATCAGTCATGTGATAAAAAATACAAGTTTATAAAATGAACCTGAATATTGATAATGTAAATCTGTGCATACTGTCACGAACCCAATCACAATAAGGCGGCTTGGCACAGGTGAGCCCAGAGGTTCTACTCCCATTAGTCTTGAACCCGTAGGAATAAGACCCGGGCCTCTTTCAACCAGGGAGTTATCCGAGCTGTCCCAAAGGGCGCTCGGCGTCCTCCGTGGGGCTTTCCATAGGACAAGACCTGGGTTACTAACAAGCCCCCCCAGGACACAAGACGGGATGGAAGTGGATACGCCACTTACGCGCGCCAACACCAAAGGTGAAGACTACCGATATGACCTCGGTGGGGCAGTCTGGTGATCTAGCACACCTTCTACTAGCTTTGCAGGCTAGTACCCGGGAGAATTAATGGCTTCCCTCAACCCTGTCCTTAGACGTACCCGATTCCCACGGGTGTCGGGAACCACTGCCCCCTCGAGACCATCCCAATCCGAACAACTCCCAAAGGAGGGGGTGGCTTGGCACACAAAGGAACTGATAGGCGGCTAGCATTCACAAAGTGCCGATAAACAAGAGACGGATAGTTTATCACAGAGGTGAAAGACTTGCCGGCCCAGTTAGGGTTTCACGTTTCTCGAAGGTGATAGAATATTCGGATTACGTCATTAGATGCCTTGTTTTCCAGAAATATCTAGTGATTGACAGAACCGTCTGGAATTCATGAATGGGTGTATAAAAAGAAGCCATGGCTAGTGATGAGTCAGTTGTGTAACAAGAGTGTTGTTGTAACGAGAGCTGATGTTGTAGACTGGATGCGGTTTGTTATTGTCATCGACCTTGGAAGAATGTGTTATGTGATGTAATGTTGTTACGTGAGAATTGAACAGTGTATCTCTACGGAAATAAAGAACATTTAGAATTTCGGCAATTTGCTGTCAGGAAGCGGGACGACGACAACATTAACAAAAAAAGTGCAAGAAATAAAGGCCGAATTAACAACGAAGACGGAAGCTGCAAATTGCAACTTGGCCGCGACAATGACCGCAAAGATGACCGATACCAGGAAGAGCAGCCAGAAGAACGAGTAAGGTCCGGCGTGGCGAGATCATCATCGGCGCCATCCCCACCATCCCCTCGAGTGACACTGTTTGCTGTCAGCCGGCATATGGATGACAGCCTCATCGCGGATGGTTGGGTGAGAGAGAGGGAAACCGTGCCGTGTGCTGGTGGACACCGGGGCAGCCGTCGAGGAAACCAAGCCGATCATACCAGCTAGTGACGGCATCGGACGACACCTTGTCCGTGGAGAGGGAGGCTCTTCTGTAGTTGACCTTGGGACGGAGTGCCGTGCGTCAGTGGGTGTTCGTTGCGGAGGTGGCTGAGGAGGTGATACTGGGACTGGATGCCCTTAGGAGCCACGAGGCGACGGTCGACAATGGCAGGATGGTCCTGCGGCTCAATGGAGAAGAGGTCATACTCCGGCAACCCGAAGAACGCCTTGGAAACTGCAGGGTCATCTTGAAGGAAGACGTGGGTCCCCGTGGGTGGTGGTGACGGCGCGACTGGAAGGACAGCGAATGAAGAACATTGCGGCTGTGCCGAGAGGTGCTGGTGAGGCTGCTTAACCTAGTGGACAGCGATCACGACGTCCAGGCCGGAACGGAGATGGGGACGTGCGAGCCCATGGTCATTGTGACGCCAGTGCCAACGCAACACCTGAGGCCCCGGCTGGAAGGCTTACTGGAGAGGGCGGCCGATCTCTTGACCACAGAACAGCTCGAAGGTTGGACAACTGCTGAGACGATACCAGCGCGTCTTCAGCCAAGGCAGAGAAGAACTACTGCGTCACCCGGCGAGAGTTACTGGCGGTAGTAAAGGTCTTGGAGCACTTCCACAAGTACCTGTATAGTCAGCCATTCCACCTGACTGACCACTCCGCCCTAACCTGGCTACTGAGCTTTAGAAACCTGGAAGGCCAGACAGCACGTTAGGTTCAGAGGCTGCAGGAGTACGACTTCGCCTCTGAATATCGTAGAGGGAAGAACCACGGTAACGCAGACGCCATGTCCCGAAGACCTGCCCAGAGGAGTGCGGCCAATGCACAAGAGTGGAAGAGAAGGAGCGTGCAGCAGCAGTCCGAGTAGTTAGGCAGTAGTAGTAGACAGTGCCTGCGGGGGCTGGGATAGCGCAGGCCTGAGGAGGGAGCAGCTGGCGGACGCAGACTTGGGACCACTCTTGAGGAAAGCGGAGGCAGGGACAAGACCAACCCGGGAGGACATTGCACCGAGGAGCGTCACTTATAAGTTGTACTGGGCCCAACGGGACTCGCTGAAGATCAGAGAGGACATGCTGTTCCGGGTATGGGAATCACCTGAAGGGAAGACGCAGAGACAACAGTTGGCACTTCCCCGAAGTAAGGTCCAGGAGGTCTTGGAGGAAGTGCACATCAGGACTTAAGGAGGACACCTGGGAGCAAACCGAACAATCGACAAACTTCAACAGCTGTGGCAAGGACAGTACCGGGTGTTAAAGAGGACTAACGACGTGCTCTATCGCATCCAGAAGGTGCCCCGAGGGAAGATGGTGATACACCTGGATCGTCTGGCCCGCTACGATGGAGCTGTTCGGAATGACCAGCCTTGAGGAGGGAGCAGTGTCACGAACCCGATCGCAGTAAGGTGGCTTGTCACACAAAGGAACTGATAGGCGGCAAGGACAGTACCGGGTGTTAAAGAGGACTAACGACGTGCTCTATCGCATCCAGAAGGTGCCCCGAGGGAAGATGGTGATACACCTGGATCGTCTGGCCCGCTACGATGGAGCTGTTCGGAATGACCAGCCTTGAGGAGGGAGCAGTGTCATGAACCCGATCGCAGTAAGGTGGCTTGTCACACAAAGGAACTGATAGGCGGCTAGCGTTCACAAAGCGCCGATAAACAAGAGACGGATAATTAACTTTAAAGAGAGTCGACTAGTGTCTTTAATCGACTCTCTTTAAAGTTAATTTATCATAACAACACTGTTTTCAACACTTCCAAGAAAGGAAGAGACGGATAGTTTATCACAGAGGTGAAAGACTTGCCAGCCCAGTTAGGGTTTCACGTTTCTCGAAGGTGATAGGATATTCGGGTTACGTCATTAGATGCCTTGTTTTCCAGAAACATCTAGTGATTGACAGAACAGTCTGGAATTCACGAATGGGTGTATAAAAAGAAGTCATGGCTAGTGATGAGTCAGTTGTAAACAGAGTGAGTAAGCAGAGAACAGCTGAGTGTTGTTGTTGAAAAGGCAGTTGTGTAACAAGAGTGTTGTTGTAATGAGAGCTGATGTTGTAAACTGGATGCGGTTTGTTATTGTCATCGACCTTGGAAGATTGTGTTATGTGATGTAATGTTGTTACGTGAGAATTGAACAGTGTATCTCTACGGAAGTAAACATTTAGAATTTTGGCAATTTGGACTTTTAATTCTACGAACCCACAAAGTCACAATACTATTATGTCAAAAACTCAGATATGCTTAAAATGTGATTAATTTCCATTATGGATAAGAAACACATCTTCATTATAAAAACAATGGGTTAACAAATACATATTGAGTTTTTTTTTTAAAGTATTTGTCTGTTGCTGACTTCAGTCTGTTTGGTAATATGTTGAAGTATTTTGATCCAGCATAAATAATATTTTTATTTCCAAACTGACCCCTATATGATTGAAGAAAAGTCATTTTGTCTGCGAGTATGGTGTTTGTGTATATCTTTATTTAGGTAAGGGATATTGTTGAGTGTTTTTTTTTTTTTACATACAAAATATCATAATTTACATATATGCAAAAGAGGGGTGAGATTTTGAATTTCTTAAAGTATGGTCTACATGACTCATATTGTGGCAACTTAGCTAAAACTCTAATAGCCCTCTTTTGGAGTGAAAATAGGTGTGCAAAAAGAGTCTTAGCAACAGAACCCCATAACATAGCCCCATATTCCAGATGTGAATGAAATAAAGAAAAATATACGTTATGAATTGCTTGAGAAGGTAAAATGTTAATTAGTTGACGTAACAAAAACAGTCTTGTTAAGTTTAGAGTAAACAGTCGAAATGTTATTTTTGCCAGGAGAGATTCTCATCAATGTTAATGCCTAAGAAGGTTGTGTTTTGCACTCTAGATATATTTTCCTCTTTGTATGTCAAATTCAGTCCATTATAGATACAGCTCCTGCCCAGTGAAAATAGTAAGTAATTGATAGAATTCTGTTAATAGAATTTTTTATTCAATGTCAAGAAATATCTTGTAAGATTAATTGTAAGGTTAATGAAATCTATTTCTGTTGGATTTGTTGTGGCCAAAGTCAGCCGTTTTCTGAGGAGTGTAGGTTTTCCCCCATACCCAGCCCACAATAGGAATGATTCTGACAAGCGATTAACATTAATAGATATCATTTTTTTATGTAATTTTATAGATGGGCTTATCAGTTCTAAGTACTTCTCTATTTCTATGCTTTCAAACTTATAAGGTGTAAATTAATTATTATTTATTATTATATTTATATTATTATTTGTATTATATTATTTATTATTATGAGATTTAAATTTATTTACGCCACTTAGCAATATGGTAGGTAGGTTAGGTGAGTTTTTTAAATTTATGTTCTGCAGATTGTCGTATCAGACGACAAATGAAATGAGTGAAATGATGCTCATATCAGACCAGGGTCCATAGGGTGTAGAGTTACCAGACATTCATATTTCAGGATAAGGGAAACCCCCAGAAAAACCTTATCTAGATAGCTCAGTCTAAGATTCAACTTGAGACCTCTTGATACAAGACTGACATGCTACCATCTATACTAAAGAGGTGAGGAGGTAGTTGAGTTGATGCCATTGATGAGCCTCATGCTATTATCTTTGTGTACTTTTGGTAGGCTGTGTAGCTCAGTAATGTGGGATTATCGGTTTTACACGATATTTTTCTGGTTGGTTAGTGTTTTGTTGACTGACTTATTACTTAACAAAACCTTTAAAAGAAAATCTTTAAACCCAAATAAAAAAATAAAAAATTAGAGCTTTAACTAAATTTGTGCTAGTGGATAAAGGATTTTTGGGAATTTGTCTCCTGTCTGAACCGTCAGATATATGAATAAATACAATTAAAACTAAAACATATGGTTAACTCTATGGATGTCAGCATTATGCTTTCTGGAATGAGCCATTTAGCATATGTTTTCTCTATGTACAAGCACTGCATATAATGTAATGTGTTCTAGAGTAAAGCTGCAATCAAGTATAGGAAAGGAGCTTGTGAAAACTGTGGAGCAATGACACACAAAAAAAAGGACTGCATGGAGAGACCACGCAAAGTTGGAGCAAAGTATACTGGTAAGTACGGACAACACTTTCTTTAACTCCATTTGTATTTCAATTGTAGTGCTACAAAAAGTTAATTGCATCTTGCCGAAATGTTAAACTTTGAAATGAAACAATTTTTCATTTATCCCTTTTTGTTGTTACATCAGTGAGTGCATTGTTGAACTTTTGAGAGCCATTGTTTTTACTGTAATCACATAATAATGTTAATTCTATTATATAACAACTTGAATGGTTTGTTGAAAGCAGGTAAAGCAAGAAGCTTAATAAACCGCAGAACTATATTGTAGAAGAATACAGGAGTATTAAAACCCACCAGCCAAAGTGCTTAGTTTTCACTATGTATTTCTTTGACATTTGCTTTTTTCTTAACAGCGAATAGATTATAATTATGTAATAATTTGTTCCTTGCCATGGTGAGAACGATTAAGAACATTGAGGTGTCCTGTTAGATCTGCAAGGATTGTCATTTCTATATGTTGCCATTTCTATACTTCATAAGCCGCACACTAGTTACAGGCATGCGCTGCTGCTGCACTCAAATAATGAACTGTAACACAATTCCCGCTTGCTAGCGCTGATATGCTGACCTTGCCCACTGCCCATATTTCCAAGATCTGAGGCTACCTGCTGTATAACACAGGATAGATGTAGCCTTAAGCAGGTCATTTGCTCCAGAGCACTGTAGATAAATGCTAGGTCACTGCAGTGAAAGCAAATTATGCATATCCGTGCTCTGTGACCCAGCATGTATATACCTTTCTGGGGGCAAGAGCTAAAAATTTAATGATATTATTAAACTTAGAAATGAGCATTATTTCAGAAGCAGCTTTTTAAGCAAACACAACAAACTTCTGTGTTATCAACAGGAACCAATATTGCCGCGGATGAGTTCATACAACCAGAATTGTCAATGGATTATGATGGAAAACGAGATAGATGGGCTGGCTATGATCCATCAGAGCATAAAGCTATTATTGAAGAATATCAGAAGATAGAAGACGCAAAGAGACAGCTCAGAGCAGAGAAGTTGAATTCTAATGTTGAAGGAGGAGAGGAGGTATATGAAACAACTTTTCCTTGAACCCTTAATGAGCTTTGAAAGTTGCTTGGATATCTCTTTATTATTTTAGGAGGTATATTTTTCAAAATATCATGTTACATTCAATGAATTTCTCTATTCATCTACAAGCTGTTCTTACAAAAGCTTATTACTTTCTCTTTCACCTACGCATAGTGGGTAAGAGGAAGTATTGTATTCTGCCCAAAACTTTTATGTCAAGATTTGCTAGAATTACATGTTTTACAGCCCCCTCCCAAGTCCAAAAATAGGCCTTTTAGAGAATGGTCTATGAACAGTATAACACTGAAGCAAAATATTAGACAAATGCCAAACTTGGCATTTAAGTTTTTGGCATCTTCTAAAGGTGCAGCATCAAGATTTTCACTTAATATGGATAAATGTTCAATACTCCAAACTTGCTAAAATTTTGTAATAAAATGAGCTCTTCTTTCTAATATGCAATGCAGTGATTTTTTTCTAAGTATTTCACACTTTTTTGTATTTTTATATACAACCATGATTTTCAATATAATTTCTTTACTTTTTAGTGCAATTTCATGTGGGAGGGCATTCTTCTAACATTATTGTTTGTTTATTTACTTACTGCATATGTAGCCATATTGAAGAATTCAGTGCAGCCAAACTATCCTTTAGTTCTCCACTGAACGCAATGCTGCCAACAGTCTTACTTGTCCCTAAATTACACCAGCATAACACAAAGTAGTACCTAAATTGCAACTAATTGTACTAAACACACACAGTAGTCCTTAATTTACACCAACTAGCTAACTAATTACACTAAACATGACTATCCCTAGCCTACAGAGTAGACCTGCCTAACGTCTTCAATTAATTCTTGAAACGTGTCTGCTGACCGGTTTTTGCAATCCTTGTGTCACAAATACTCAGAAAATGTGAGCATCCACACTGTCTTTACAAATGCCACCCAGTGCCTCGTATCACCATTTATATTCCTGCAGCATAACTTGGGGTACTTGCGGCCCCATCTCTTGATGGGGTGCAGGGCAGCATTGCATTCGGAACACAACATCCGTGTCCTTAGCAGACTCTCGTCAAATAATACTTGAAGGCAGGCCTCCTCATTATTAAAATAAAAGGATAAGTCCATTTTACTGATTTGTTGAGCCATTTTCCAATTTTCAACAACGTACTGAACGAATTTTAAATATTTGAAGAATGCACAAAACAAACAGCCTTCACTTCTAACAGTACAATAGGTCGAAATTTAACTGTATTGAAACACCACAGTGAAGCGAAATAATTATTAAATTATAGATGAGTCGTATTTATTATGTAATAAATATGGCTCATCTATAATTTAATAAGTACAATAGGTGCTTTTGCTGGACAGCAAGCCTACTTTTGTAAAGCAATAAAACCAGAGAAAACATGGTCAGTATTTTGCAATACTGACCTGCGCTAATTGCATCCACATGTCTTTTTGCACCGGTGTAGGACAGATGTCTGGGACATTTTTCCAGAGGTTGGCTGTAAGTGTTACATATCTTTCTAATGTTGGCTGCAATGCGAGAACCTGCAGGTTGTCTGCTTACTCATGTGTATACATGCACCTTTGTACTTAGAAAATATTCTCGCTTCGCACAAAAGAAAGTTTCTCCATAAAATGCAGTTACATAATAAAAGAATTTCTGCATGCATTTAACATGTAGTAGGTAGAAGAATAAGCTTTTGTAATAAGATGAAAAGGACCAGCCCGAGAATGTCGTATGAATGTAACATCAGATAAAGGGTATGAAAAACCTAAAAATATTAAGAAATTACCAAGTGAACACAAAATATGATGTCCAGTAGGAACATTTGGATTCCTGCAAATGCACAAGAAAAAGGAACTGAAAGCTAGCTAGGTTATGAATTAAATGTAATCTCATATACTTCAGTTTTATTGTTTTATGTAGCTTGCAGCATCCACTGACACTTACCTGTAACTATGCACATTACCAACTTTATAACTATACATATTCATATGTATTTATTGCATCTATTTTGATGGTTAAAAGGCAAACAGAAATACAGATAACCAAATCTGAATTAATGATCGCTGGATAAGCAGTGTTGTGTACTTATTTAATCACAGGATCTTGCATTGTGCCAGTAGCATTCTAACTTTTGCCTCTTACTTTATAGCAGGATGATGCAGACAAGGATGAGGATGAAGATAAGTATGTGGATGAAGTGGATATGCCTGGCACCAAAGTGGACAGCAAGCAGCGGATCACTGTCAGGAATCTTCGTATCCGAGAAGATACTGCAAAATATCTTAGAAACTTGGATCCAAATTCTGCATATTATGATCCAAAAACTCGTTCTATGAGAGACAATCCACATGCAAACTCTGGTATAAGTGAACAAGAGTAAGTATCCCATGTACATAAAACTTAGTATTTTTCTTTTAGAGGAATGAATTCTGCTTTTGATTAATGTTTACCTGTAAAGTAGATAAATAATTTTATTCTACTCAAAAATTTGATATTAATATTTCACTAGAAACACACGTCTTGGAATCCCCTAAAAGAGCAATTCTAGGTAAGTCTAGTCATGTTGATATGTGTATACCTTGAATTTTGTATAGTTTTGAATTTCGTGGAAACCTTAAAATTGGAACAGAACTTACTTTGGAAGAATCATAAAAGTCATAATATCATAAACATATTTGAAGTGTTACAGTTTTTCAAATATTTCTTGCTAAGTATCTTCTAATGAGATTCTTGCTCCCCACCCCTCTTTTTTTCCACCACAAGAGCTTGTCACCAAGGGTAAACATTTAAATATTGTAAGACTTTAAGCTTTCACGGCGAGCGTTATTAATCAAGGTTTCGCAGGTGATCAGCCGTGTCAAGTTTATGAATGTCGCACTTTCAGCCATTGTATACTCCATGGCCTTCCAGAACCTGAAAAAGGCCATGGAGTGTACAATGGCTGAAAGCTTAACATTCATAAATCTGACATGGCTGATCACCGCAAAGCCTTGATTTGAAATATTGTTTCCACATTTAGTAAGTAAGCACATCTTGTTCAATTTGAAATCACCTACCATATTTTACCAACTATAAGGCACACCTTTTTTAACATTTATCATTAGATTGCAAAGCCGGAACACCACAAAAAAAAAAAAAGGATGGTCTCATTATTAAGTTGTTTTTTTCTTTTGGTATTTTGGAAAATGTATTGCTGATAAACACAAAATGGGGAGTCCTTCTAAACCACTATTGAAATAGTGTACATAAAAATAAAAACAAGCTTCTAGCCCTGATCCCCATTGCGTTATTAGTGGTTGTGGAGGGGATGGAACACCAGGGAAATGGGATTTGAAATTTTCTCTGCATGCAGAAGTTAAACAAATATCTTTTTAGTTCCGTCCACCAACGTCCCTGAGAGGAATGTTCGATGCAGTGCCACCTTGTCAGTGGGACAGCAAATGTGTGTGAAAGAGAACGCATGCTACACAAGGAGTGGAACTGTTAAAAAAGAAACATGTGCCCTGTTCACTCTGTACACTAAAACCGGGAAGATTTATTCACAAAAGTAGAAAACGTCAGAATGTTTTTGAATGGTCTATAACTGAACTGACATGGTGTCATAAGCCTATCCAGGGAGGGTGTGGGAACCTTCTCCAAACCCCCCCCCCCCCTCGCCTCAGGCCCTGGAGACTTTCTTTGTGTAGTATACTGTATTTGAATTGCGGAAAGGTGACCTCACTTCTTCCACTACTCTATGTAAGCCACGTGCCAAACAGGTTGCAAGTATCATTTGTGAATAAAAGTCCTTTATTGATTTTGCCACTTAACCCTTTCACCGATATGGACGTCATATGACATCCAGGTTAAAATGCCCCAAACCAATATGGACGTGTATAGACGTCCTGCGCATACATGCATTTAATGCTCATTTAATGCCAATTATTTTAATCTTGCTATTTTACAATAAATTTAAATTAGTTCTATAAGGAATTTAAACGTATCCTTAAAGGTTTCTTTTTGAATTGTACACCTCCAAACCTTGATAAACACCCAAGGGCACATCTGCAGATTCACACCAAATAATATTGGTTTCCTTGCAAACTTCTTTTTCGCAACACACTACACATTTTCGAAATGGTTACAAGTTTTTTTGGTTGTGGGTGGTATACTTTTAGGAAAGTGTTTTCTCTCAAGTATGAGGGGTGATGTCATGGTGAATCTCGTACCCCCTAGTATAAAGAGGCCTCTGAGTATTATAATACTCAATTAGGTTAGAAGCTCTTTATATGCGCAAGTACAGGTAGATGAATGTCTTGCCTGAATTTACAGCTCTGAAAATTACTGAACAACTGTGCATAGTTACATCCAGAGGTATAAAAATACTTTATTTTTACCGTTTCACTGTTTTCCGTAAAGAGGAATAGCTAGTAATAGCTGATCCACATCATCCATATTTGACCCGCCATTTCCCCAAACAATGGAGTAGCTAACATGCCATCTGTAGACCAGCACACGTCACTGCTACGTATGTCCTAAAGATCTCCTTCATAATCGTAAAACAAATCTTCCAGATTTTCTACAGTAATATCAGAAGCCTGTACACATCATACCCAAGCTAATTTATTTGCTACATTACGGGGATAAGCCATGGTTAACATTGAAATTTAACAATTTCAAATGTGCCATTCATTTAGCTCTTGACAGCTATAAGAAATCACTCTGAACACAGAGTATAAATAACTAAAATACAGAGTGAAAACTGCAGCATAAGGCTACCAGAAACCTTGGTTGAGAAACACTGTAATAACAGATGCTGACAGAGAGTTTCCTTTCCAGTGTGTGAGTGTGTAACGCAATATATTCTCGTATGATTATCGCTTGGTATAGCATAAATAAACTAAACTTGAACCGGAGAAGTCGCTTGCATATCTATACATACATACATTGGCTCATATACACACAAAACAAAATGATTCACATATTAGGCGCGTTCGGCACAAGGAATGGCTTTTGCCACAGTGAAACAAATTAGTGAAATTTCAACAATTTATTAATGTATTCTCTACTTTATTGTTACTGTAGATTTATACTGCCTTTAATGAATTTTAAACCAGTTTTTGTTTCATTTAAATAACTTAATAAATACGGAAGATACGGAATTGTATTTATGATGCATTTTTACAGCATTTAACAATTGAAATGTCCTGTTCTGTATATTGGGTATCCGTTTCCGGCCCCTGAAGGGTTTAAATGGCCATCGGCGAAGCGGTTAAACCATATATGGCATAGCATGAGTAATAAAAAGTAGTACATCCTTATACCAGATCCTATTAGGCCAAAGCAGCATCATGGAATTAGCAAACAGAATGCATATACTTGAATGATTTACTTTCTCTAACACTTCAATTCAACAACAGAATTTTACCAAGTCCATCAGTTCTGGCATCCCTGCTGTTACATTGGCTGCACTGACCTTCACTGAATGTGCTTTCATCAATGAAAACATATTTTCTTTCCTGTTACGTACTCTTATATTTTGCATAGTTTCTTAGTGTATTGGAATATAATCCTTTCTTAATGTTGACTTCTCTGGTAAACAATGCCCCATGTGATGTTCCAGAAAGTTTTTCAACTTAGCATTATTCAGCTTTTTAAAGGAATATTTGCAGATACAAACACGTCACATAACTCCTTAAAAATACTGTGAACCTGTACCAACATTTAATCCTACACTCTCAGAAAGTAGCGTTTGCACATTATTCCACTTCTTAGAATTTTCCACAGCCCGCTTATGTTTGCCACATCTAATATTGTCACATTAGTGACTCATAATTGTAAGTAGCAGTTTTGATACTGGCGGTGTATGTGACATAAGCCCACCCACTTCTGCAGCTGTCTTTGGTACGTAAGTCTGTTGTGATTATTGTACTCTTTTGGCTGAGCATTCATCAGAGGCAGACGTATTTGTCTGTTCTCTTCAGGTAATGGCCTATGGCCATCTTTGTATGTTTCTTATTATGGTAAACTTTTGTTTCTAAAACTGTAGTTTCAGTACTTGAGTGCTACCTAACCTTTATAGAAAATGTATTAGTAAAATATCCGACCTCTCTTGAAGCATGCCTATCACTGAGTTTGTAGCCCCTGAAGTGGGATCTAGCCATGTGGCATCTTAATCTATCCCCATCGATGGTCATGTCATGACAATATGTTGTTACATTGTGAATCGTTTCTAGCCGCTACCTTAATTTCACAAAGCTTACAAAACAATATGAAACCAACTGTAAAAAGATCTTCCTCCCAAACATGTTTATACTATTCTTTAATCTTGTAGCAAAACTAAGCCTCACTTTTGGTATAATTGTATGGTACACATAGATAACACAATGCACAATCATACTATAACAAATCGGCTAGTTCACTGACCCAATAACACAGTTGCAACTCCAAGCAATGAGAAAGGGAAATCCTGTACAAGGAATTCTACCTAAATGGAGTCCACACAGTCAAGACTTGTCATTGCAAGAGATGGCGTAATTTAAAAATTACTATTAATGTCCCAATATGTTAAAAATCACCAGAAAATACCTTGAAATATTAAAAAATGACCTAAAATAGAAAAATGACAGAAAAAAGTGACCGAAGTGAAATGTGATCAGAATCTGTGATCTGTCATCAGATCACAGTTTTATCCACTGACACACTTGTTTGATTGTAGGTCATAAGGCACCATTTATGTAATACAGATAGAACAGTCACTTTGTATATAAATATTATAACAGTTAATATAGGACCTTAACAAAATGTGCTTGCATATTTTATTTGGATTGTTCATGAGGGGATTATTCTTAATGTATTAACTGTTATTTATGTTGTATACATATTAATATAATATTGAGTCAAACTAGTACTCAATGCACCATATATTGCTAGTATTTACCTAGAATGCATTTCTTTAGGACCTTCCTAACATATGTCCTAACGAAATGTGTTGGAGGTAAATACTAGCAATATATGGAGCATTGAGTACTAGTTTGACTCAAAATTATAAATTAATTTTGTGCTTCCTTGTATCATAGTTCTTACTCATAGGAGTATGTATACTTGTTGCTTATTGTTGAGTATCCTTGGTAATGAGATACATATTTAGAAAGGTCACCTCAAAATACACATAACTCAAGTATGCATTGTCACAGAGCGTTTCACATGACCTTTATAAATAACCAGTAAACATAATAGGAAAGCTCATTGTAAAGTTTCCAAAGCAACAGTAGCTCTTATTAAAAATGCTCTGAAGTAGACATTGCAGTTTAACTGGGACAAGTTATTTGAGATGTAGTAAAATCTCAATGAAAAAAGTTCAAGAATTCCATTGCTACATTTAATTTTTTTTTAAAGTTTGCCACAATTTTTTAGAAGGCATTTGATTTTTCCCTGCTGTTTGAGCAACAAATTTTCTTACATGCTGTTATAGTAAACTAAGATTATCATTGCAAGAAGTGGAATTTACAAAGAGATCTTTATTTCCATTTGACAGTGTAGACTATGCCGGGGAGAATTTTGTTCGATTTTCTGGTGATACACAAAAACATTCAGTGGCTCAGTTGTTCGCATGGGAAGCCTATGAGAAAGGTGTAGATGTCCACTTGCTAGCAGAGCCCACCAAACTAGAGATGCTGCAAAAGGAATATGACAAGAAGAAAGATCAGTTCAAGAGCCAGGTTCAAGAAAGTGTGCTGAAGCGTTATGGTGGAGAGGAACATCTGAAGGCCCCTCCGAAGTCTCTTCTTCTTGCACAGACTGAAGACTACATTGAGTATTCTCGAGATGGCAAGATTGTGAAGGTATGAGCATTTCAATAGACGTTTTGGCAAGTAAATATAAAATGTCTATATGCAAGAGCTGTCTCATTTTGTTGTTTGGGCAAGGCATGCTCTGTGCTACATTTACCAGATTTGTTTAATGAAGGGTATGATTAAAACTGTAGGACATTATAAAAAAATGTTAAATTACTACTTAGACCTGTAAAAGAAAGTGTATAATTTTTTTAAGTATTCGTAGAATAAAAAGAGCAACAGCAGCTGTGAAAGAACCTTACAATTATACTTACACAAAGAACATTTTTTTATACAAAACATCTGTGTGCGGGCCCAAATGACCTTGTTGTCGACGGGCCCTAAAACACCACACACTCACTTACAAAACATCTGGCTTTATTACATAATCATGGCATTTTGCACTAAAGTTTGGCCGTTCTATCTCCGGCTCTGACATTTCTCAATAGGGGGAAACAGGCTGTTGCCAGTTCTTTAGCGGGAATTTCAAGCAGAGGAACAATGCGTATTTTAAATATTTCATGTATTTGCATATTTCACGAACCAGTAGCCATATTATTATAATAGCGATAATAATAGGACTTACGAACACTAAACATCGGAATTCATGCACGAAAAATATACCAAAGAAAGTTCACCAGTGCAAGCCCCTATTAGGCCACGTGGCTCAAACAAATTTAAGCTGGCAACACGGTGTTGGGTTCGGGAGCCATGCTTACCAGCGACAATGCTGATTGGCGCTAGCAGACAGTTTTAACTTCCTGACCACGACACCGGATGTAGAGACTCCCAGTACTACCAACAGATGCAGTTAGTGTGTGTGTGAAAGGTGTGAATGAAATATTCGAATAGAGTGGTGTTGTAATAAATATCTTGCATTATGATGAAATTGTAAATTGTATTTCAGTGTTTTAAAGTTAATATAGTCCTATATTTTCATTCTAAAGATAATTTTGAGGATATGTTTTCAATTGCTCATTACTGTATGTTGGTACTATTAGGTTTCCCCTTCCACCTTTTACAGTCGCAAAACGTCAGAGCCGGAGATACAACGACCGGACAGTAGTTAAATGTTTACACTGGAACATGACAGAGTCAATCAAAACTTTCTTTGTGTGTTTATATGTTAATATCAGTCTGGGGCCAACCCTATCAAAATCTGTGTTTCTGTGCAGAATATGAAAGTAACTTATCTGTATTTTTAAAATCTCTTGAGTTGTTAACCGCTTTGCCGATGGCCATTTAATCCCTTCAGGGGCCGGAAATGGATACCCAATAAACAGAACAAGACATTTAAATTGTTAAATGCTGTAAAAATGTATCATAAATACAATTCCGTATCTTCCGTATTTATCAAGTTATTTAAACGAGACAAAAACTGGTTTAAAACCCATTAAAGGCAGTATACATCTACAGTAACAAAAAAGTAGAGACTACATTAATAAATCGTTGAAATTTCACTACTTTGTTTCACTGTAGCAAAAGCCATTCTTTGCGCCGAGCGCGGCCAATATTTGAATCATTTTGTTTTGTGTATATACAATGTATGTATAGCTACGCAAGCAACTTCTCCGGTTCAAGTTTAGTTTATTTGTGCTATACCAAGCGATAATCATACAAGTATATGTTGCATTACACTCACACACTGGAAAGAAAACTCTGTCAGCATCTGTTATTACAGTGTTTCTCAACAAAGGTTTCTGGTAGCCTTATGCAGCTGTTTTCGCTCAGTATTTTTGCTATTTATACTTTCTGTGTATTCAAAGAGATTTCTTATAGCTATCAAGAGCTAAATGAATGGCACATTTGAAATTGTTAAACTTCAATGTTAACTATGGCTTATCCCCATAATGTAGCAAATAAATTAGCTTGTGTATGATGTATACAGGCTTCTGATACTACTGTAGAAAATCTGGAAGATTTGTTGTGCGATTATGAAGGAGATATATCGAGATTTAACTGTATTGGAACACCACAGTGAAGCGAAAAATTATTAAATTTTGGATGAGTCGTATTTTTTACACATCTGCTTCACTTTCGTACCTATTTTGAGGACATGTTTCGCAAATCATCGTTTGCATCTACGGCTCTTATGTTCTATATGTTGAGAGTCGCATAAGAGCCGTAGATGCAAACGATGATTTGCGAAACATGTCCTCAAAATAGGTACGAAAGTGAAGCAGATGTGTAAAAAATACGACTCATCTAAAATTTAATAATATGAAGGAGATGTTTAGCATATAGGTAGCAGTGACGTGTACTGGTCTACAGATGACATGTTAGCTACTCCATTGTTTGGGGATATGGCGGGTCAAGTATGGGTGATGCGGAGCAGCTATTACTAGCTATCCCTCTTTACGAAAAACAGTTAAATGGTAAAAAAAAAAAAAAAAAAAGCATTTTTATACCACTGGATGTATCCATGCACAATTGTTTAGTAATTTCCAGAGCTGTAAATTCATGCAAGACATTCACCTACCTGTACTTGCGCATATAAAGAGCTCATAACCTAATTGAGTTCTATAATACTTAGACGTCTCTTTATACTGGGGGTATGTAATTCACCATGACATCACCCCTCATACTTGAGAAAACACTTTCCTAAAAGGATAACACCCACAACCAAAAAAGTCGTAACCATTTCGAAAATGTGTAGTTTGTTGTGAAAAAGAAGTTTGCAGGGAAACCAATATTATTTGGCATGAATCTGCAGATGTGCCCTTGGGTGTTTATCCAGGTTTTGAGGTGTACAATTCAAAAAGAAACCTTTACGGGTATGTTTACATCCCTTATAGAACTAATTTAAATTTATTGTAAAATAGGAAGATCAAAATAATTGGCATTAAATGAGCATTAAATGCATGTATGCGCAGGACGTCTATACATGTCCATATCGGTTTGGGGCATTTTAACTTGGGCATCATATGACGTCCATATTGGTGAAAGGGTTAATCAGTTTAAAACTAAAAAATGTTTACCTTCCTTAAAATGTAGGGTATTCCTGGATTATCTGAACATCTATTAACCATAAGTTAGGGGAAGAGAGGAGAGAAATTGAATATGCCATGCTTCTAATAAGTTAAAATTGAAATAGAACAAAACTTAAAATTAAGTAAATGACAAATATAATATATATAATCTCCGACTCCCCCCCCCCCCCCCCCCCCCAAGTTAGGACTATTATGAGGCTAAAAAATGCATTTAAAATGTTATGCTAAGAGTAATTAAGCATCCTTTTATTTTTGAAAAAGCATTCAAACTTGTTTTTGTCAGGTGTCTTGGTACCTGTTGCTCGGCACTTTCAGTCATTTGTTCAAATCACTGTCTTCCACTAGTCAAACCAACTACCAACTAATTTCATCCCATCCACAATGATTTACTCGATACATTCCTAATTAGTCATTTACTAATTTTATTTGAAGGTGCAAATAATATTTGCAAAACTAGTCTTGAGAATTATGAGGAATTTATAATTTCTTGAAAAGATAAGTGAAGTTTATAATAAATTATTTTATATTATTGTAATACTAATTAGCTTTTTAATTTTCTTTACTGCTACTGGTTAATAAAAAGAGAAGTTGCAGCAGAATATTCAAATACTTATGGCCGGGTGCACCGTTCTTGATCAAGATTTTACCATGGTAAAATACTGACTTTACCGTAATACGCAGTCATTTGTGGTGCATCAACTACGGTAAACGTTCACCAATGTTTTCATCGCCATTGTAACTCTGACCAGCCATGAACAACTGGTTATCGTTTATCTTGGCTCACACTTGTAAAATGGTAGCTTATACTTTAGAACGCCACAGTTTCGAAGATGAGTTGTTACACAAGTAATTCATTTGCGGTGGTGGCAATAATTGCATGCCCATTATAGTGGATAGTGAAAATCGTTTTGTAAGATATGAATAACTGGAAATTGCAAGAAAGGTTCAGATTACCCAAGGAAGTAATGTGGTGGTTAGTGAACAATTTATGAGATAGGTTAGAGCTCCTGACAAACAGAAACAATCTGGTACCACCTATGAATCAAGTGTTAATAGCATTATGGTTTTATACAACGGTGCTTGCAATGTACTAATTGGCAGCACATCAAGTAATTATTGGCTGGCCCTGTAGCTCAGTCGGTAGAGCACCTACCTGCCTTGCTAGGGGTCCTGGGTTCGATTCCTGGCAGTAAGATAATTCCCCTTCTTCCCCAGAGTCTGGAAGTATGAACGAGAGTGCGAATTTGTGTGTGATCGAATGATTAAAACCCAACGAATACGAGTTAATACCTTCGCTATGTTCCAAAGGAGAACGGCCGCCGATATGACCATTGAAGTTAAAGGCAGGGTATAAATGGAACAAAGAAACAAAAAAAGTAATTATCAAACCATGGTATTACATATTAATAAGTGTATCGTGAGCAATAGCCAATCTTCGGTGGAGTTATACACGTTTTCCAGCAAGCAATTCTATTATTGATAACTTTAGTGCAATTAGTGGGTTTCCAGGAGTGTTTAGAGCCATAAATTGCACACACATAAGGATTCAGTCACCTGGAGGTGAAATGGTGGATGATTATAGGTTTATAACAGCAGAAAAGGTTATTAGATGTTCATAGATTTATAGCAGCAAAAAAGGTTCTCACTGAACCTACAAACTGAGTAATCACAACTTACTGATTAGAGACATTGTTGAAAGGTTTTCAGGTTTTCTCTCTCTCTCTCTCTCTCTCTCTCTCTCTCTCTCTCTCTCTCTCTCTCTCTCTCTCTCTCTCTCTCCATGACCTCTTTGAAGTGAGATGTCAAGTCTAATGAAATATCCACTTTGTAGGTAGAGAAGTTAGGGATTCATTATTTTCCATTATGTAGATGTAGTTACCCACGTGTTCTGCTACAGCAAATGATAAGCGAAAAACAAACAACAAATGACAAACATGAGCAGTGAACTTCTAGATGTGTTTGGTAGTCTTCTCAAAAGTTTCATTTGAAATGTGTGACAGGTTTTGAATGGAAAGATGCTATTCTGCACCACATTGAGGCAACTTTTGCAACAGATTCTCTGGTTGGGATGATGCTGTCCCCCAGTAGATAGAGTTGCATCCTGTCCTCAGGGATGGTGCTGATGTTTCAGGTTATGCATTATCGCAATCTGAGCTTTTGCTCAGATTCAGAGTTTCATGATGAGCAATTTCTTTAGATGTTGTCCACGGCTGCTGCAATCAAAGCATGTATACCCCTCACCTAGGGTTTGGTCTCAGACAGGAATTGTAACTAATTTACTAAATGAAACAAAATAATCGTTCAACTTCTTTTAAATATTCTAATTTTTAATTCAAAATTAAGTTAACAAAAATGTGTTGTAGCATTAATAAATAACTATAAATGTCGGTTTACTTTACAGTATTAATTTGAAATCAAATCCCTCACACTGATAAGGTTTTGCTTCTTAATCAACGTCCATACACAGAATGACACTAACTCTGGCTTATCGGAAATTATTGAATTTGCTGTTGCTATGGCAATTCAATAATGTCTCATTGGTTCACATGTTCTTCATTGAACCATTTTTCATTACCATATTAAGATAATTGATATAATCTTTTATTTAAATAATATTTTAACATTTTAACATTCAAAAACCATTTTTTTTTTAAATAATTTTAGACTACTGCGATTATCATCATTAAACACATTAATATTGTTCTTTTTCCGTTGCTTCTACTTATTCAATCACAAGTTTACCTTCAGTTTTTGCTTAATCTCATTCACTTTCCACTTAAGTTTTTAATAATTTCATTTTCTCATACTTATTACAAACATAATATTTTTAAACATTCTTTAAGTATTTTAAACTCAAAATAACACAAATATTAAAAGCAGAAGCATTATTAACACTGAAGTATTCTTCATATTTGAGTTTTGATTTATGAGTCACTATGTTTACACTCAAACTTCACTTACTTGTTGTTGTATAATTGAAACGTTTTCAAGATCAATCGATCTCATCCTCAGCTGTTTGGTGACTAAATAACGTCATCAAAAAAATAAATAATGTTGATTTTTCAGGGCCAAATTAAAACTGTTATAAAGGAGTGCTGCACTCTAAAGGATTTATTTAATGAGATTGGTGCACACAGCCATTAGAGTAGCTACAAAATGAGAATGAACATGGGCTTAGCCAATACAGAGATGATTGAAAAAACTATTTGTAGTTTGTTTTTTGACACTTCACTTACATCCTTATATTATTGAAAAAAAGCCATACTTCACATAGCAAAAGAAAATGGATACAACAAAAGTCTGGTGTATAAGAAAATTAAAAGGACTTAACTAAAGAAAACCATTAATGAAGCAACCAAATTCGCTTAAGAAAAAGAAAGCAACAGCACATTCAGTGCATTCACATACCACCCAAAAACATCTAATAAATCCAAAAAGATCTTTAAGGAACAAAATATCATCTTGGCACCTACAAATAGATACTCAGTTTTAAAATTGCTAAATTCAAAAACAAAAAATAAAATTTCACCAATTTACAGATCTGGTATATGCCAAATAAATTGTAAGAATTGTGAAAAATGCTACTTTGGTCAAATTAACAGAAACCTAAAAACCAGAGTCAAAGAGCACTTTAAAAGTATCAAATTGAAACAAGAAGATAAATCAGCTGTGGCATTTCATTTTTGGAATGAAAATCATAACATTGACCCAAATCCAAAATTACTAAAAGGAGTGATAAATCAAAATAAACTGACATAGGAGGAGATATTCCTATGGAAAAATAAGGACCGAGTAATGAACTTTGAAATACCATCAGTAGATAATTTGACAAAGATGTTTGTAGTTCCACCACCAGAGAGAAGAAAGCAGACGACAACAGACGAAGTTGGATAGAGGTTGAAAATGGAAGTGACGGCTCCCAAAACTATATGAAAACATAAGTGATGAAGTGTCGAAAAACCAACTACAAATAGTTTTTTTCTATTAATTTTGATGTCACTGTTACTAAATTCTCCAATCACACATAACACATGTTACGCTCTTGGCATAGGAATTAAAGACTGTTATTTCCAGAACTAGTTTCTGTAAAATGAGCATTGTCTTATATTCGAATAAATATGGTAAATCTGATGCATTGTGCTCTACAGTATATCACTTTTGCAGTTGTATAAATGGACCTATAATTATTTTTTAGAATAGTTCCAAGGATGAAAAATTATGTCAAACTACTGGTTACTACTTTTCTGCTTGCTGTTGCTGATAGTCTGCCAACATTAATTATAATGTATGAAATAGTTGACTTTATGTTGTAAGAAATAGTTGATTTTATGTTGTAAAAAGTGTCGTTTGCAAATGCAGTACATTTTTTATTGCTATAATCTAATACCCCTTACATATGTTACAGGGTCAAGAGAAGCAGATTGTCAGATCAAAGTATGAAGAAGACGTGTATCCAAACAACCACACTTCAGTTTGGGGCTCTTATTGGCACAATGGGCATTGGGGCTTTAAATGTTGTCATTCTTTAATAAAGGTAATTTGGTACTCAGATAACCTCTTATTTTATTTCCTATACTGGTTGAACAAATAGTTTATTTTTGCATTTGTGCACAATGCATAATTTGCAATTATGATCAGTTTTTATGAATGACAAATTTGAAAAACTTGCTCAACTGACTTTAAAGCAAGTATTTTCAGTTTTAGCTCTGCTGCATCAAACGTTCATTTTATATTCCTAGAATAATACAACATTTTGTACTTTAAGGAAATTTACAAACTGAACTTCTCATCTATATACACAGTTTGAGATGTGTATTACTGTAGTTTCTTTTTCTACATCTGAACTTACTGGGACGTATTTTGGAGACCAATCTCTCCATCAGTCATACTTCTTCCTGCGTTGTAGGTGGCTTTGTGACTGAATGTATTATCTGCACAGTTTCTTTGTTTAATAAATTGTTTACTAATAATAGAAAGTTTTTGAACACTGAGATTAATCACATTAATTGAACATACTTTGTTTTACACTACCTCACTTTTGAAAATATGAACTTAACTGACACTCATTTAATGTGATTAACTTGCCTATTCAAAAACTTTAAAATATATAAGGGACGTTCAAAAAGAAATGAGCCGGAGTCTGGTATGCGCAAACCTGGTGACAGGATGGTAATATCATGGCATGTGTAATTAAGTGTTCCGACCAGAGCGTGAAAGTTCACAGCCCATCACTATAAGGCACGCATGCCACGTGACTATACAAAGCTAGCAGCAGCATGCATCAATCGTCCAACGCTGTCAGCCGCATTGCAAACAGCGAAATGTAGGTTTCAAAAGAAGAGCAAAGAGATATTCATTTTCTGGCAGCAGACGGTGTAGGGGGAACAGACATTCATCGACGAATGTCACAAGTGTACGGCAAACACTGCATGTCCCTTTGAAGGATCAAGGCGTGGCAGAAGCACTTCAGGGGAGGATGGGTGTCGTTAGCCGATGATGCACTGTCTGGAGCACCACACTGCATTGTCCAGCTGGTTGGTGCACTCATTACCCAAGACCGCCATGTGACAGTGAAAGCCATAACCACCAAGGTTGGATTGTAGCATCGGAAGTGTTCACACCATCATGAAGAAATGACTGTTCTTGTGCAGTGTATGCCCAATGGGTGCCCAACAGTCTTCAACCACACCAGGAAGCATGTTGAATGGCCTGCTGTCTTGGTCATCTGCAGCGTGCTAGGGAGGGGAATGAGTTCCTGGAACAAGTGATGGCTGGAGATGAGTCATGGTGTCATCACTTCGAACGTGAAGCAAAACGACAAAGTCTCCAGTGGAAGCATCCAGGGTCACCACCACCAAAAAAAAAAAGCCAAGGCCATCCACACAATTGCAGGAAAGGTTATGCTGACCTTTGACCAAGATGGCCCCCTTCTGATGCACTTCCTGCAGCATGGGACAACAGTGAATGCCCAGCATTACTCACAATGGCATGTATAACATTCAGGGTTGCCAAGGCTCAAAATATAAATAGTGCCCCTCGTATCTTATGTACTTGGAACATAAGAATGAAATAAAATATATGCGACATTCAACCAAACTTTGGCCCATATTAGCAAAATGTTTCTAGAAGACAAGGTTGTCAACAAAAGCCTGCCTTCGCAATTGCAGACTCAATATCCTGTGACTTTTGAGTGGCTGAGAGCCAGAGTGGGCCAAATGCCACTTTATTGGAACTGAGAAAAATGTTAAGTTTAGGACATTAAATAATTTATTGAATGCATATTACTTGAAACTGTTAACATTTTTACATAAAGTAGATATTGATGAAACTATCCCTGTAACATGAAACCAAAAAACAATTACCTTATCCTAAAAAAATAGAGCAAAATTCAACATATTTAAGAATCATTAAGTTGGCCCACTGTGTCTCTAATATTTTTTAGTCAAAATAGAAAAAAATATTATTTTGCCATTTCCAAACTCCCTCTTGTTGCTTAGTTTTCAACTCCAAATTCTGGAAAAATTGATGTGAAACTGGTAGAATATAAGGTAACAAAGACATTTGGTTTTCATATTTACTGTTACTTATTTTAACTGATCCTTTGTAAGCTGGTGGCAGAGACCACGGCAAAGGAACATATTTAACTTTCTTAAAGTTTCTGCCCTTTTTCACTGGTGAAATGTCAATCATTTTCCATGATTGTTTCTATTTCATTTAGAGAATAGCTAAATTTAATTTTCAGGATTCAGATGCATTAAATCTCATCCATTTAATTTTCAACCATTGCACCTTTTCACCATCTACAGTTTCTTTGCACATCCAAAGTTTATATTTTGTAACAACTATTTGTAGTCGGCTTATTGACACACCCGCTTACTTTTTTTATATTGTGACTTTGTGGGTTCGTGAAATAAAAAGTCGAGGTTACAAACACAAAAAAACTGCACTTTATTTTCGTAGCAATACACTGTTCACAATTACAATTTGCTAGATAACCTAAAACTGTTTATTTTAAAAACACTTCGCTCAGCTGACTGTCGCTTCCGGTAACGATCGACCCCGAAGTTTCCCGAATCCCGGCCATCATTTATTGATCGGCATCGCGAGTCTGCCGCCAGGGTAACAATATTATTGAGGGACTAGTTTCAAAGGCCATTGCCTCCATTTTCAACCTCTCTCTAACTCAATTAAATTTTGTGTTTTCTTTAATATCAAACAAGTGTGACTGATTCATTATTTACTGTAAAAGGGTTCTTTTTCCTGCAGTGAGACCCACATAATCATCTACTGAAAATAGAGATTTGGCTTTGCATTTAGCAGATTCAGTGCTTCTGAAGTCTCTTATAATTAGGGATGAAGGAATGACCTGATTCTAGAAATTTTTGATCTGTTATCTTCAAGTGTATTTGACAAGACGGGCCCACAGAGAAGCTATGTACTGGTTCCTTTTCGTCCCCCACTTGTCAGAATATGTTGGTTAGCTTTTGAATTTACTGATTTGAGGTAGGAAAACAGACATGATGCCACTTCATTAGCACCCCTCTGAGCAATATGTTCCACCCACAAATACATGTCTCCTAAATCATGTTCACAATCATACTCTCCCAGAATGTACACTCCGAATTTTCTCTTATGAAAATAAATATTAGGGAAAGAAGAGGCAGAGATAATGTTTTTTCCATGTCAAAAGTTATAGTATGCACTATAATATCACTGTCTTTGGAGTTTTTAATTTCTGCTCTGATCTCACTGTGTTTTCTCTGCACGCCACTTATGTAATTCCCATTCAGCCTTTGAAATAGAAGATTCCTACCCCCTTCCTGAGTTACACTATCATACGATCACAAAAAGAGCATGTATCTCTTTTTGGTTTTATTGAAAAATAAGTTGAACTTTACATTAAATACACTTCTGTAACACCATTCTTTAAGAGGATTAATTTGTGTGTGCTTAGAGGAATTTAGTAATAGTAACGTCAAAATTAATTGAAAAAACTATAGTTCTTTGAGACTTTGTCACCTACATTTTATATAATTGAGGGACTTGATGTAATAAGCATATGAATGTTGACTTTCTACAGCTTCTCTTTATATTCATTAGGTGAACCATTCCCAAAATGTGCATTTTGCTGTTCAACATCACCAGTGGACCAGAATGTATCGTGAACACTTGCCCAGTGATTTGCTTCACCCAAACTTTCAAAACATTGCAAGCTGCATTTACAGTCTTTGTCTGTGTAGGTTTTTACAGATACAAATTTCCCACTTGAATTCATATACTTTTTTTCATATTTTTCATCCGCTGATCACACTTTCGCACATGTTCCCTTGTTTTTTTAGCTTCTTTGCTAATTACTTCCACTGCAGCAGCCAATTTGAATGCTTATGTTATGTGGTGTGAGTCGTGTTTCTGATTGACTGCTTGGATTTAGCCCACTATCGCTCTTAAGAGAATTAATACCCTATGCTTCTGCAGATGATTTATTTTAGATTGATTTATAGCCTAAAAGCAAGAGAATCGTGCAGGAAACATTTAAAACTCAAAATATGTTCACAGTCTATTCTCTGTATGCATATAGAAATATATTATTCATAACCGATAGACTTGCATTAGTACGAAACAGCCAAATTCACAACTACAGTACAAGGAACAATAACTTCACATGTATAATATTAGCAGCTGTGACATTATCAGAGGGATCAAATTATATAATAAACTACCTAGTGAGATAATTTTGATGAATAGCTCAAAACCAAAATTTAAAAGTAAATTAAAACAATATTTATTAAACAAATGTATATACACTTAGATGAATTGTAAATTATTTATGTAAAAATTTGGTACTAGCATACATGTTATAAAATTACTGTCATATTGTAAAATAATTTGTATAGAAGTGTGTCCAAAATCAATGTATAACTGATAAACTGGACCAGTAAAATATCAATATCAATTGTAATTTCATAGAGAGAGTTTTCTTTACACTGTTATAGTGAATTGTTGGGTGTTGGACCAAACCAACCATTTTGTGAAGTATGTAATTCAGCATAGCATCCATAAATGGCGTCAGCTCAAAAAACATCAAAATTGGATTTGGTCCACTCTGGCTCTCAGCCTTCATTTATGGGGAGCTCGAAAAAACAAAGTTTATGCTAATAATTTTGGACCATAGACCAACATAAAGAGAACAAATAAGATAAATAACATCACACCTCTAGCGTTACTTATTAATCAGAACATGTTCATAAGAGCCGAGTGAAGCGTGGATGTTGCTGAAGGGCACTTGCTCTGATATAAACTTGTAAGACTGGCCTATGCCATATTTGTTCCATTTGGTTGTTGAACTAAAATAGTATTACGTAATGAATGGCAGCGAGGCGTAATGATTTTATATGGGACATCTATTACAAATGTTTATATCAGTTAGCATGAATTGAATAGAACAATAAGCTCTTATAAGAATAATTTGTTGAATAGGCTTAGAATGTCATGAGACAGTAACATATATTTTTCTATTTTCAATCTTTATTCACCTTCAGTCCTTCCCTTTATATTATAATAATAAAATAAAAAAGTAAGCTGTATCACAGTCATTTATCTGGATATGTTAGAAAGACTTCACTGTGACATCTTTTGAAGGATAAAATATGTGAAGAAATTATAAGCACCTTGTCTTATTTTGTTGTAGAACTCATACTGTACTGGGGAAGCAGGTAAAGTTGCTGCATCAACAGAGGTTTTAACACCAGTTAAAGAAATTACAATAGAACGAGACGTGTCTTCTAGTTCAAGCAGTTCAGACTCATCATCATCAGTGAGTAGTTTTGTTTTTTACAGTAGACTAGTACTAAAAGCTGAGAATGTACAGAAATGAAATAGAAAAATGAATACAAATATTTATTATTTACATTTTTAAATATATCATTTCTTTTCTTTAAAACAAATAATTGACCTTTACTTCTCTGCTGCTTTTTCTTTTATCTCAAATAATACATGTTCTATATTTTAAATGTTTTGTTCTGTACCATTTTCAGGAGGATTCTGATTCGGAAACCAACACATCAAAATCGGAAAGCAGCAAAAAGCAAAAAAGAAAGAAAAGAAAGGAGAAGAAGAAAAAACTGAAAGAAAAGAAAAAGAAGACTAAATCTAAGCAGCCGGAAGAATCAGCAGATGATAAGCTAAAGGCTGTAAGTGTTCTAACTTTTCTCATTTTCAAAATCTTATGGGTGCATTTGTTTCTCATTTTAAACTTCCAACACCATAGGTCAGCTTTTTATTTTTTTATTTGTTCCATTTATACCCCGCCTTTAACTACAATGGTCATATCGGCGGCTGTTCTCCTTTGGAACACGTTGAGGGTGTTAACACGTAAACGTTAGGTTTTAATCATTAGATCACGCACACATGCACACTCTCATTCATACTTCCAGACTCTGGGGAAGATGAGAAATTATCTTGGTTGGAGAAAAATCCCCACCCCCACCGCCAGGAATCGAACCCGGGACCCCTAGCACGGCAGGCAGTGGTCAGCTTTTGTTATTCTATAGAAGAGGGAAACTAAAATCATCCTAAGCAATTATTTTGTCACTAGGTTGTGAAATGAAATATTTTCATTTGTAATTGAGTAGGTTTTAATTCTTAGTAGTAGGCACTTGTGAATGTTTTTAATGTTTTATTAGAAAGCCGGAATGCTTTAGAATATCACTTAAAAGAAATTTGCGAGAGAAATTTAGCTTCCCTTGGAATATACTATTATAAATCTTTTACCACCTTTGAAGAAAGTAGTTTCCCCTTCAAGATACTCAGTAAGGTGAGGTGTTAAAAGTTCTTGCCTTGGTATAGGAATAATTAAAAATAAAGCATATGATTTTACTTTGTTGTACAATCTGTTACTATATTAAATGATCATATTGTATCACCATGCCTTCAGCCACTCGGCCATCCAAACACATGATAGTTGCAGAGGTCCACACAGAGAATTTGCAGAGTACTTCAAATGCATGAAAGGTTTTCATGCTGTTAAAGTGTTTTAAAACAAATTAAATACTGAAGAAAAAGCTGTTGCATTTGAATAACTACTTACTCTTCACCCGCCTTGGTAGCATAGATGGTAAGTTGTTTGCGTCGTGTTCAAGAGGTCCTGAGTTTGAATCTTGGTCAGGGCAAGTTACCTGGATAAGGTTTTTCTGGGGTTTTTCCTTATCCTGATAGATGCATGTCTGGTAACTCTAAGCTCCATGGACCCCAGATTCATTTAAGCATCATGTCACCCATTTCATTCATTGTCTGAGATGACTTAACATTGGAGGACGTAAATTGGGGGGGGGAAAGACACTCTTCTAAAAACTTTTCATAGTAAAGCTTATTCTTCTATTTACTTCTTCTTAACCAAGATAAATTTCCATTGTACATTTGTTCACTTTGTTCTTCGGTAGATACTAAGTGAATAATTTTTAAAAAGCAGATATGCTGACTTTAAATTTCACACTCAGTGCATGATCATGAATAAAAATTAATAGCAATATGCCACTTGAAGAAAGCATAAGTATTTGAAAATTCTAACCAATAACAAAGAATATCTCGGAAATTGTTAGTGCCATGCCAACTGTCTTAGAACGTGTTCATGTTGAAGTCAATTTTCTTAGGGAGTAACATGGGGAATGTTATAATGGATAAGTTTAGTGCTGGGAATGTACTAAAGAGCTTGAAATTCTTTGGAAACTATTCCTAATCTTCATATTTGCGTCACAGATCACTTGCAAGATGATGAAAAAGTGCCATTTTTGATTACGTAAAAATTCACCATTTTCATTTGCTGACCACAAAATAGGAAAATGTGTGCTATTACATCAGCAGTGTATCAGAAAAATGCAAAATTTAAATTTAAGTGGTGTATCAGTTGGAATCATGGGAATTCTAGGAATGAGGACATATTTGCATTTGAAAGGCCCAGTTAATATCGTTGCTTCCACTAGTTGTTCATTTAACTGCGAGCTGCGTGTCCTGTGGCTGATGAACATTCCACAACATAATTGGCACTCGTATTTTCAATTTTAATGTGTGGTGGCATTCCTGACAGATCAAGATAGTTCAAAAATTGATGGGCAGTTAACTACTTCATCTGCTTCCACAACAGTATCTATTGATTTATATATATATATATATATAATTTCCTCACTTTGAATTCTGGATTGCATAAAATTAAGTTGATAAACATCTTTATTCTTTGCGGCAAGGACAGCTTATTTACTGAGCCATAATTGTGATTCTGATGATTTGAATATTAGGAAATACTTTTTTGATCCCACCATGACAACAGTGAAACATGGGACAGACAGTATTGAAAAGTTGTAAAAAATAATAATTATAAAAAGAATATATATTTTTCTGTTCATATCTCTTACAAAATATAACCTCGACTTACAATTTTGTGAACAACGTGGCTCAATCACTATATGATTGAAGAAAAGCACCTCGTTTAAGGTGAATATTTAAGTCAGATTGTGATTATTGATATATTAAAATGAAAGGATTTGTAGTAGTAAACCTTTATTCTCTTCATATACTAAGATAAAAAAATAGCAGTTGCAAAACGCTATCTAATTCAAATCTCTCTAGGAGAACAAAAGAATAGAATTAAAGGCTAGGACTAGAGATGGCATGGGCATCTTCAATCTCCCTTTTTGACTGTTGAGGAAGCTGTTATCTTCTTGCATTCGTAGGTATGTTACTGACACAAGAAATATACGAGGGCTATCCAGAAAGTAGATTACGTTTTGGAATAAAAAGTAAACAAAGTATAGGAAACAAATTTTATTATATACAGATGAAAGCCACACTCAAATACTACTTTTCGACATAGTCACCATTCAAATTAAGGCATTTATCGTAGCGATGTACGAGCTTGGAAATTCCTTTGTCGAAAAATTCGGCCGCCTGCGCCTTCAACCACTTCGTTACCTCTTCTTGCAGCTGTGCGTCGTCATCAAAACGCTGCATAGCCAGCCACTTCTTCATTGCTGGGAATGATTAGCATCGACTTTTTCGACAAGTTCGGCAGTCACTATGCTGGGTCTCCCACTTCGATCTTCGTCTTGAACATTGGTTCGGCCATTTTTAAATCTGATGACCCACTGACGCACTCCACCTTCAGTGATAATGTTGTCCCCATACACTTCACAAAGCTGCCGATAGATTTCTATCGGTTTACAGTTTTTTGCAGTCAGAAACCTTATTACTGCATGCACCTCGCAGCTCGCGGGATTTTCAATTATCGCAGAAATTTCAAACCGTCGGAGCACAGCACGAACCTCTCACTAGCACGGCTAGATGCCGACTGAGCTGCGCAACGCTCTGACCCCAAGATGGCCGCGCTAGCCCCGCCCCTAGCGGAAACAGACGAAAACGTAATCTACTTTCTGGATAGCCCTCGTATCAAAACAATCATTGAAGCAGGTGGTATATGGTGTCAAAATTTGAGCTAAATCTGTGCAAAACTTTGCGTTTTTGAAGCGTACTTAAACCAACCTAACATTTTTATGTATATCTGTGTGTGTGCGTGTGAGTCCAATAAGCACTGGTCAACTTGGCGAGCTAGTGACCTGGACTGATATTTCTTCCTTTCAATATATGATCCCCTCTTTAACCTTTCCTATCCAGTCATCCTTGACTCATCTCTTGTTTTTTTCAACTCTGATGATATTAGAGTATTTGAGACCTAGGGGATCATTTCATTTTCTTTCCTCTTCATACCTTTCTTGATACCTTACCTTTCTGTTCATACCTTAGGTGATGTAACCATCATTTATGGTATCCAATCTTAAACAGTTACAAAAAGTTAAATAAAAACTCAAAATACTGGAGTGTAAAAGAGCAAATGGCTTCTTTCATATATTTTTTTTTAATTAACGTCCTCCAACATTTTGTCATATCGGACGATGAATGAAATGGGTGAAATGATGCTCAATGCGTCCGGGGTCCATGGAGCTTAGAGTTACCCGACATTTGTCTATCAGCATTAGGGAAAACCCCGGAAAATACCTTATCCTTATCCTTATCACCCTGATCGAGATTCGAACTCGGGACCTCTTGAATGTGAGGCTACGCTACCGAGGCGGGCGTTTCTTTCATATTCATATTTATTGCAACTTAATACAGTGTTTGAACACAATTAAGCCATCTCATTTGTAATACATACTCTCTTAAGAGTAAACGATTAGAAATGCCAAGAAAATTGTCATTCATCCTCTCACACACACACACACACACACACACACACACACACACACACACACACACACACTTACACAGATATATATACAAAACATAATTATTCAAAATCATCGAAGTTGTCATCAAAACATTCATCTATACTGTAATAGGCTTTGCTTAACAAGAATTTAGTCAGTTTAGATTTAAACTTAGCAGCTGACACAGTATTTTTTAGGCTTTCCGGAAGCTTATTAAGTTTTTTTGGACCAAAGTATTGGGACTTATGTTTAAAAAGTTTTAGCCTGTGACCTTTAACTATATAGTTATTCTTTCCCCTTGTTTCATGTGCGGTCGTCAGAATTTGTGGAGGTTATATTCCTCTTATGTACAAAAAGTATTGCTCATAGAATAAATATGCAGGGAAGAGTATGTTTAATTTTTTAAAATACGGCCTGCATGAACTCGTACATGTTACTTTTGCCAGGTATCTAATAGCTCTTTTCTGTAGGAGAAAAATTCTGTTAAAGTTTAATTTGGAAGTGTGTCCCCACAGCTCAATGCCATAAGAAATGTGTGAATATATTAATGCAAAATATAATAACTTCTCTCTCTACAGAGAGAACTGCCAACTGCTTAACATTAGATCCCAACCAACCATGTATATATCACGCAAGTGCGTGCGCACACACACTTTATCGAAATGAAGTAAATTACTAAATTAAGTAATCTTATTTTCTTCATTAAGAACAATGAAAATTAATTCTTTTACATTATCTGTGTGTAGGCCAAAGGCTTGGAAGGGTAGAGTCCGATTTAAAAATTCAGTGCCATAGCCAGAATTTGAACCACAGATTTCCCAGTCTCCTCACAGTTAACTTCCATTAATTGTCCTAATAGTGGCCTAAACTATAAAGGCCGGGAATAAAAGTACTTGCATGTTGTAAGTCGCCATTAAGGAAGTTGTCTCATATGTATGTAACTTTTAGAGGTGTACCAGGGAAAATTGAATCAGTTGGAGAATTTAATTATTATTGTGTTCTAGATATTTAAGTAGGTCATTAAAAGTATCTATAAACATAAAATTGTTTCAGGCTTTAGCTCAAGAAGAGCTCCATCAGAAGGAAGCTAACAGAATTCTTGCAATGGATGAACGTAAAAGGCCATACAACAGCATGTTTGAGGTGAAAAAGCCAACAGATGAAGAGATGGAGGCATATTACATGAAGAAGAGGAGAGATGAAGATCCTATGGCACAGTTTATGGGATAAATATTTCCCAGTACTTTTAGTTATGGAATCAACAGGATCTGAAGTATCTAATGCAGAGTAGTTATGTTCTTTGAGAATTGTTTAAGTTTATGATTTTAATCTTGTAAGTTTTAACTACATTTGTAAATAAACAAATATATATATGAAATTAAAAAATAAAATAAATTTAAGACATAATGTGTGTTTAATTACAGTTTACCATATATATTATTTTATCATATGGTATATAGCTGTTTCAAGTGTTTATGAATGTTGCAAGAAGAAACAGGTATTTGACCTTAGTAATATTTTTATACCTTTTACAAACAAAATTAGCACTAGTCGCATAGAACCAAACATTGAAGCTGTTCAACACTTATTGGGCAAATTTTTATATTGCTTATGAGATGCAAATGAGTCACCAGATAGATCTTAAATGTTGATGACACTAGCAAGAATAAGGATAAGGTAATCACAGCCATAAGAAAACATTGACAGTTGTCAGATTAATGAACCAATGCGTCATAAAGCGTTGCTCCTTATTCCTAATTGAACCACTGACGTACTTGATAAATCTTTCACTTTCAAGTGGGACGTTCCCCAACAGGTTAAAAAAAAGGTAAAGTGAAACCCATTTTTAAAAAAGGTAACAAAGGGGAGGTAGGAAATTACAGGCCAATTTCCATAATTTCAACTTTTGCAAAGATCTTCGAACAAATAATGTATAAAAGAGTAACAAGCTTTTTGGAAAAATTTAAAGTAATTAATGACAATCAAAATGGTTTTCGAAAAAATAAATCAACAAGTTCTGCACTGATGAATTTCATTGAACAAGTGTATGAAACACTAGATAGTAAACAACTAGGGATAGGCATTTTTTTAGATCTTACAAAGGCGTTTGACCTGGTTGATCACAAACTTTTACTAGAAAAATTATCCTCAATTAGCTTTAGATTGGTTCAGATCTTATCTGGAGAATAGAGAGCAATCGGTGGAAATAGAGTATTTTGATAGCGAAACGAGTGAAGTTAAAACTCAGATTTCAAGTAGCGCTATAATGAAATATGGGGTCCCTCAAGGTTCGGTGCTTGGACCTCTTTTATTTATAGTGTACATTAATGATTTGGCAGATAATGTAGAAAACAGAACCAATATAAATGTTACACTTTTTGCAGATGATACAAATATTTTTATCAAAGGGGTGAATAAGGAAGGGGCAGATGTACATATTGAAAATAATCTAAAATATATTCAAAAATGGTTTAGTGCCAATATGTTAATATTGAGTAAGGAGAAAACAGCAGCCCTAAGCTTCTATAATAAAATGAGTGGAAGTCAATTGTATCCAAAATTAATGCTAGGACAAGACCAAATACATTACGTACAAACTATCAAATTTCTGGGACTAATACTAGATGAAAATTTAAATTGGGAAACTCACATAGTGGCATTGACGAAAAAGCTTAGTAAAATGTGTTTCTTAATGAGGGCGATTACAGGCATGTCAAGCTTGAAAGTTCGGAGAATAGTGTACTTTTCATATATACACAGTTTGTTGGCATATGGTATAATTTTTTGGGGAAATTCTAAAGACAGTATAAAAGTATTCAGATACCAAAAGAAAATAATTAGAATCAAAGCAGATGTCTCAAGCACAACTAGTTGTAAGCCATACTTCAGTAAATTAGGTATCTTACCACTGCCAAGTATATACATATATGAAACTCTTGTACATATGAAAGCAAGCCTAAGTTTATTCAAAACAAATTCTGAAATTCATATACACAACACTAGAACAAAGAATAATTTATTTGTGAAGTCACACAAAACAAAGATGTATGAAAATAGTTTCACATATGCTGGCTTACATCTTTACAATAAGCTACGTGAATCTATAAAAAAGATTGAATCACAACATCAATTTATGAAATTGTTAAACTTCCTTAGAGCCAATAGCTTCTACAGCGTGGATGAATTTTTAAATTTGTAAATATTTAGTTAGCTACCTTAATTATAAATATTGTACTTAGTTTTTAATTTGACTTGTCCTATAACATGTACATGTTTTAATGGATGAATCAATAAATCAAATCAAATCAAAACCAATTGAACTATCCAGTATTTTGAAATATTTTCCTTGCAGCAAGTGGTAGAACAGGTCATTTTAACTAATTTTGGTCGCTGAAGCCGATACTGTTACTTGTTTCTGTGTATCACATATTTTCTTGCAATAGATGCTCCAGAATAAGAGAGATAAAAATAAAAGATACTGAACAAATTTGAACATTATAGAGAAAAAATAGTTTAACATTTTGTAAACAGGCCTAGGCATATCTTTTCCACTATTTTTTGTGTAAGGTCAAATAAACTTAACTTTAATCTGTACAAGAGCTAAGTCGAACCAGAACATCTTGGTTCGTGTAATGCCTAAATATTTTTATTTTTTGTGTCCTAGATTAAGTGTGGGCAAAGATTTCTTAGAAACTTTGTCATGATATCTCTCATTAAAATCTGTGCAGTAAGTTCTGTAACATTGATTGTTCATTCAAAGTTGTGGTCTTTCAGAAGCGTTCTAATTTGAGAACTATAAAAACCTGCCCCTCTCTCTGTTTTCGTCCTCTTGTTCTCCAAGCAATGAATGAAAATGGGTGAAATGATGCTCCAATGAGCTTAGAACTCCCAATATTTATCTTTCAGGATAAGAAAAAGTGTATAAAAGAACCTTTCCAGGTAACTCATCCCAACTGAGATTCAAACTAGGACCTGTAGAATTGGAGGCAGACACTTCCCTCACACCAGAGGCAGGTCAAAAACAAAATGCTTTCCTTAACCTTTCAGCTGATAAATATAGAAATTTGTTTACAATATACTGAAAACAAGGGCTAATTCTGGCTAAGCCCTTAACAAATGGCTTAATGATTCCCAGTTAGATGTGTAGTGGTTACAAAATAACCTTGTGGGTAGTTACACAGCATTTACCGTATTTTATCGCATAAGCTTCCTCGCATATTTCCCTCACCTATGATTTTTCATCACTAAAAATTATTTAGCTATTAAACATCGCATAATTCCCTCTCCTGGTTTGTTTTTATTGGAGCAGACTTCAAATGACTTGATAATGGACAACAATGGATGCAGTGCTTGCCACAAAATACTTGTATATCCATTGTGACAAAGTATTGTAAAATTTAAAATTAAAATGTGAAGTTGCAGACGTGTTTCTAAGTTAGTTTGTTTCAAGTTGTCATAATGAGCCAGAGATAAATGAAAATAGTGATGATAGTGATGAAAATGAGACTGCAGAATAGTCAGAGCATACCCGCTCACATTCCTTTAAGCCTCGGCACTCGCCAGCTGGAGTGTTATGACTAAAAGTTACAGATTTCTCCACTACCCACAGTATGGCGCTGGCTGATGACCCCTCTGCAACCCTGTTCCAGCGGACAGCTGCATTGTGTTGACATTACAGATGCAGAACTTTCCGATTCAGTGGTTTACAGTTTATGAATTTAGGTTTTTCAAACCCTTCCGCTATCGCATAAGCAATACCTACACCTTAATATCACAGGAGTATGTTTGCATATCAGTTCACTTAGCAGTTCTGAATGCTTCGAGTTCTCTGCACACACAAGTTAAGAACAATGTTGCTTTGCTGGCATTATGTATTCCTCTAGGCTTTTTCTCACACATACTTTAGGTAGCTTAAGTACAACAGTTGTTTAAAATTTCTCTATAACTGCCAAACGAGAAACAAACTCTGGAGATGGGAGCTTTTGTCCCTTTTGAATATTATATTTACAAGGGATGCTGTACACTTGGCGGTATACACTTTAGTAAGACAGGTGGCACAAGAGAATTCGGCTGCTATTTTTTTTAACTATAAAACCACCTATGTATGCCAGTAATAAGTGCACTGTTGCATGAAACGAGGCTGTCTAGGAAGAAAAGAAACAAAACTAAGTAAATGAACAGTTAAAAGCAGTTTAACAATATATGTTTAGTAGGTTTTAAGATAGAAATTCTCATTACCTTTAATGTTGTTCAATTCGCCCAATATTGCGATTATTGTGTCTGGAAGTTGTGTCACAGTGTACAATGGTGTCTTTTATCAATAATTGAATTGATTTATGAAAATTATTGGTTTCATAATAACATAATCTTTCTTCATTTGCTTGATGCTTGTTTACAAATTCTTTACGCCTTTTATTTGCTCCTCATAATTTACATCTCAAGGTGTTATTTTCCCTTTCCAATGTCTTTAATTTGGAAAGTATGTCTTCCTCAGTCTGAATTGCAGTGCAGTTATAAGTACGTGCATCTGTGCAATGATCCAGCGCATTAACATAAGCAGTACTATTAACGCTTTCTCTGCTAGAACTGCGTCTCCGTTTTCTGCTTTCTGTGTGTAAGCGTAGTTTTTTGTTGCCTTGGTGTTGCTTGTTTCACTAATTTATAATCTGTACAGTTCGGGAAAATTCTTGGAATACTTCCTGTTTTCAGCAGTTTAATTTTACTGCCTGGCTTATAGTCGTCCTCAGTAAATTGCAAACTGTGCACGACTGTTGAATTAGATTTATCATTTACCACAAAATTAGAGCGTGATATAGCTTTTAGCCATTGTTTACGTAGTTCTCTACTGGAAATTCATGGAAACTGATCCCCTTTGATTTTCCTTTCTTACTTGTACAGAAGGGTACGCAACAATACACCATATGAAATACAAAGTATGGAGGCCATAATTGCTGGTATGCTGTTGTAATCATTGCTACTACTGCTGTTATAATAATAATAATAATAGTAATACGTAATTGTTACATTTGGAGCATTGCCATGTATGGTTCAGAGACCTGGACTTTGGAAAAACAGAGAGCTTTGAAATGTAATGCTGTCTATTGCAAGTTTTTGTACTATAAAGCTGTCATGGAAAATATACCTACTAAGATAGTGAACTGCCACCATTTACGGAACAACAGTAAAAGTAATAATAATAAACAATGACATCTTGTGCTCATACTTATGATTACTTATATTAGCTCTTATTTATGCCCAATTTTCTTATTGCCTCTTATTTATGCCCAGTTTTCTTGTTCGCTTACCTTAGAATGTTGTCAACAGCCCTTCATCTAAAATTCACTTTTAATACTAATTGAGACCACAAAATTGGTTCAACTGTCACCACAAAACTAAATGTCGGCAAAGCCACTGACGGCTACAAGGGGATACTTTAGGGGTCAGCTTTGAGAGCTCCAAGCGGCAAAAAAGGCAAACACCGCTCGGTCGCTTAAATGCGTAAGAATCTGAGTGCTGAGGCTTAAAGGAATGTGAGTGGGCTATGGTCAGAGAAAAGAAATAATGAAACAATACATTTTAGGCCCAATGAAACCGTGGTATGTATCCATTCATAAATTACTATATACCTATATAACTTTTACATAATACTACATGGTGTCCCTTACTTTCTTGAATTCCTGGAAGCACCATTTGCATAATTCCCTCCCCAATGTTTTTAAGTAAATTTTTCAAGAAAAAAAGGAAGGGGGAATTACGTGATAAAATACGGTAAAAAAATTTATCTTGGTATCAACACTTCTGTCTCTTCAGTGAGGTAGGTAGGTATATGCCAGTGCTTGTCACTAGCTTTGATGTCCCATTCACATTAGTGACGGAGTTTAGTGCAGCATGCTTGTTCTAGTAGAATACTACACACCTTCAAGTCTACTCACATCCAACCTGTGCTTATATTTGATTTTGTCTGAAATAGTTTACATTGCGATATAATTTTCCTCTTGTGAATTGGAATGTTGGCCACACTGTGGGTGAGTGGTTAGACTGCTTGGCTCTCACCAAGGTGGCCTGGGTTTGATCCCAGATGACTGCAAAGTGAGATTTGTAGTGGACAACATGGCGCTGGGGCAGGTTTTCTCCTCCGTTTCCCCCGTCAGCATTCCACCAATTGCTCCATCATCTTTCTTATCAATCATCTCGCTCTCATACTATCATCCACTTCCTGCAGCCTCACACCAAGCATTGGGCTGACCACCCATCCTGGTTCTCTATCGGATCCAAAGCTTTGGTTCCTCATACCCGACCTTAAGGGATAGAAGAACAAGAATCGCCTCACACCACTGTAAATGGTAGTGCTAGGGATAAGGTAAAGAAGAAGAATTGGAACGTTTTACAGGTATTAAAGCTAGAATGTTTCCATTATGAAGTGACGGGTCATCGAGAAGTGACTCAACAGCTCTCATTTAACCAAGATTCCTCTAGAAATGGGAGTTCTGGTGGCAGCATAAGTTAAAAGAGGGCTGGCCCCGTAGCTGCCGTGCTAGGGGTCCCGGGTTCGATTCCCGGCGGTGGAGGTAGGGATTTTTCTCCGACCAAGATAATTCCTCATCTTCCCCAGAGTCTGGAAGTATGAATGAGAGTGTGAATGTGTGTGTGATCTAATTATTTAAAAAAAAAAAAAAAACCAAAGATAACGAGTTAACACCTTTAGTATGTGCCAAAGGAGAACGGCCGCCAATATGACCATTGCAGTTAAAGGCGAGGTATAAATGGAACAAGGGAAAAAAAAAGTTAAAAGAATCTGTTAGGTTCATGTATGTAATACATGAAAGATGATGTAGATGAATATGAAGCTCAGATGATGATGTTTACTATTTTCTTCATGGCATAAATTCACTAGCTTTCAATGTATTTTAAAATACTGTAATTAACTGCTTTGCCAATGGCCATTTAAACCCTTCGGTGGCTGGAAACGGATACCTAATAAACAGAACAAGACAGTTAAATTGTTAAATGCTGTAAAAATGCATCATAAATACAATTCCATATCTTCCATATTTATTAAGTTATTTAAACGAAACAAAAACTGGTTTAAAACCCATTAAAGGCAGTATACATCTACAGTAACAATAAAGTAGAGACTATATTAATAAATTGTTGAAATTTCCCTATTTTGTATCACTGTAGCAAAAGCCATTCTTTGCGCCTAATATTTGAATCATTTTGTTTTGTGTGTATACGAATGAATGTATCTATAGCTACGCAAGCTACTTCTCCGGTTCAAGGTTTTAGCTTTTAGTTTATGCTATACCAAGCGATAATCATACAAGTATATGTTGCATTACACACACATGCTGGAAAGAAAACTCTCAATCAGCATCTATTATTACAGATCTTTTATTAGAAAGTTTCTGGTAGCCTTATGCAGCTGTTTATGCTCAGTATTTTAGTTATTTATACTCTCTCTGTTCAGAGTGAATTCTTATAGCTAACAAGAGCAAAATGATTGGCACATTTGAAATTGTTAAATTTCAATGTTAACCATGGCTTATCGAATTCGGGGCCTATTGAACGTGAAGTAGACACGTTACCATCTACGCTACAGAGGCAGGCATACTATCATATATATTATGGCTGTTAAAAAACAGAAGTATATAACATACATTAAAAGCGCTTTAATTTTGCTAAAGTATTCATTGTATCCCTTAGATAATGTTTGAATTTGAGCAAAAAGAAAACTATGTAAATTGCTTAATTCTGACTCTGTTTTTTATAAAACGAGAGTGAGAAAACTTCTTAAAAATTTAAAGTTATGAACATTGAAATTTGATTTCTTCATATAATTTCTCCCAAATTTAAGACAAAGGTGCATACTTAAAATAAGTAACAATGTTGACCATATTTTTAAAGGGTTTTAAAATATCCTCAATTACAATTGCACAGCTTTTTTCTTCTTATTTTATAATTTATGTCCTCCAACGTTAAGTCATATCGGACGAAAGCACAGCTTAATCTATATTTGGACATTTGAGTGCACAATCATTAAAATCAATTTTGATTATCTTGATGGAAATTAATCGTTCAAGATTTGGATAGGTAAAGTAAGACTGAAAAATTCAATGCCATTGCCAAGACTTAAACCACGGATCTTCCATCTCTGTCCGGTTGCTCTTAACCATTGAGCTGTCGTGGCTTAACATGCCAGTATAACATTACATTCTCCCCCTGACTCGTATTTTTCCTGGCGAACCACTAGATTACCATGTTTACTCTAATTTGCCATGAGTCCTCTGAGGATATTAGATGCACGTACGAGCAAAACGTCACAAACTTCAGTTTTTCCTACTAGACCACGACCAGCAAGCCCAAAAACTTCTACATACTACTGAACCACTAAATTTCATATACAATGGCATACATACCTTTTGTGGCGACCTACTATGCTCTAAGTACTGCAAATTTATGACGATTTCCTCCAAAATCTTGTCACATGCTATTTCTTTTCAAAAGTTGTATTCTTGTAGTTTTACTGCATGTCTCATGCAGCTTTCGCACTCTTGTGTTATCATTTCAATTTCTTTGTCAGTCAGTTCAGGGTCAGTTACTTTATAAGTGATATTTCTGTATGCATACTTGTTTTATTTGAGCCCACACTAAACTCAAGAGGATTGCACTGGAGTAGCAAGGGAGCAAGAGGATACTGCTTTGAACTCTAAGGTAAATAAACACCATCACAAACATGTGACAGCTCATGTTCTGCAAATACAGCATTCTATAGGCTATGAGGAAGTCAACTGTCTTCTCTACTTCAAATTTGCCCCTCAAAATCCAACCTCTGTGGTCATCATCCCGAGGGGTGGGTAACAGGAAGTAGGGGATCGACTGATAGGTAACAGTTACCCCGAAAACTGGCAGAAGAGGCTCTGGTGTTTTTCCTCCAAGGGCCTACTATGGTAGGTACGGGATTGGCGCTCCCGCGAATCCGAGCCAAATCTCTCGATTGGGTTCCTCCGCGAGGTGAGTGTTCCTTCAAACGCCCAAACCATGGTCCACTTTGGTGTTTGACCCCATTTATTTATTGTTTCCTTTTCGTTATCCTCCCTGAACACACGTCTGACGGATAACATCGCGCTGGTTGGTGGAGTGGGAAGCGCAAGGAGTCTTCAGGTGAGGACTCTGATCGACTCTTGTTCTCCTCATCGATCTCCGTCTCCAATCGGTTTGGGGTCCTTGAACCGAAGTTCTCAATCGGGAAAGGGGCTCATCCGTGGAGGAGATGGAACAGGATAGGATCACCCTGTGAGAATGGCTTCCAGATAACTCGGAAGTTAAAGCGGTTAGCCCGAAACCCAAAAAGAAGGGTAAATCTATCCGGCCACCTTCGAAGTCGTAAAGTTGATTAATCCTTAACCTCCTATTGCACTGTTTCAATGGTGCTCCTACAGTGGAACATACGTGGACTTAGGGTACATCGCCCAGACCTTGATTTTTTGCTCAATAAGCACGATCCATTAGTCATTTGCTTACAGGAGACTAAGCTACGTCCTCAGGATTCCTTTCAACTAAGGCGATATACTTCCTTCAGGCCTGATCTTGCTCCTGAAGAGGGTATTCCTGCACACGGAGGCACTATGGTCCTCATCAGAGATGACGTCTATGTGGAAGATATACTTCTACCAACAAAAACCCAGTCCGTTGCTGCGCGTTTAATACTGCCCACGACACATTTGGTTGTCTGCAACATCTAATTCCACATTCAGAGGACCTATCACTTACTACGCTACAAGCTCTTGTTGCTCAGTTATCCACCCCCTTTCTGTTGGTGGGAAACCTCAATGCCCATCACCCTCTCTGCGGTTCAATTCGAACTTGTGCGAGAGGTAGAGTTCTCTCAGGCTTCCTTGAGGTAACAACCGGGTTCTCCTGAACACCGGAGAACCTACGTTTCTTTCTGGTGCATTCAACACCTCGCATCTGGATTTGGCAGTATGCACACCGCAGCTAGTGGTCTCTCTACAATGTAACGTCATCTCTGAACTACACTCCAGTGACCACTTTCCCTGTCTTATTAGTCTATTAGCACACAACGTGTGTTCCACACGCTTGCCAACCTGGCGTTTCGATCACGCCAACTGGGCCCTTAAAACCCAGTTGGCGGTTTTTAGTTATGCAGAGCAAGCCTCTGTAAACGCATTAGTAGTACATCTTAACGAGCAGATACTTTCCGCCACAGAACGGTCTATTCCGCCTTCGACTCCCAATCTTCAACGACTTCCTGTCCCATAGTGGATGGATGACTGCCAGAAAGCAATCCCTGCTCGTATGCGTGCACTAAGGGTATTCCAACGCCATCCCACACTGGAGAACCTGATTCAGTACAAGAAGATGCGTGCGAGGTCTCGCCAAGTAATTTGGGATAGCAAAAGGACCTCTTGGAATGCTTTTGTGTCGTCTTTTAATCGCCATACACCATCTTCTGTAGTATGGCATAGGTTAAGGCGCGTGGGCGGAAAATCGACCCATATGCCGATTTCTGGTCTGAAAACTCCTTCAGGCGTCGTTGTGGATCCGTTTGATGTGGCTAACACCCTTGGCAGTGCTTTCTCCCACGTGTCTAGCTCAGATAATTATGCACCGGAGTTTCACTTAAGAATCACATGGAGTCTCAAGGTTTCTGCTTACTCTCTGGAAACCTTGTAGACCACAATCGGCTTTTCACCATGGCTGAGCAAGAACACACACTTTCATCTTCGCGACTATCTGCACCAGGACCAGACGGTTTCTACGTGCGATTCTTACATCTCTTTCCCGAAGGGAAGGCTTTCCTATTCCAAGTCTATGACAGTGTCTGGGTTGACGGCAGTGGGCGGGAGGCCACCATCATTCCAATTTTGAAACCTGGGAAGGACCGACATCTGCCTTCCAGCTACCATCCTATTTCTCTCACCAGTTGCATCTGCAAGGTGATGGAACACATGATCAATGGGCGGTTGGTGTGGTAGCTGGAAACCCACAACCTTCTGACGAACATCCAGTGTGGTTTCCTACGTCGCCGTTCGACAGTAGACCATCTCATGTCGATGTCGACCGATAGTGAACGGTTTCCAGAGGAACTGTCACACCGTCGGCATATATTTTGATCTCAAGAAGGCTTATGATACGTGTTGGCGTGCAGATCTGTTACGCACCCTGCACTGCTGGAATTTTTGTGGATGCCTGTGTTCCTTCGGGAGTTCATGAACGACCGCGTTTTCCAAGGTTCGGCTCGGTCTTTTCGAACCTTTTTATCCAAGAGAACGGAGTCTCACAAAGATCGGTGCTCTGTGTTACACTGTTTGCTATTGCAATTAATTCTATCTCCAACTGTGTTCCTCGAGGGGTTTCATCATGCTCATTCGTGGACGATTTCGCAGTCTACTGTAGTTCTCAGTGTACTCCGTTCCTAGAGCATCGTCTACAGCGATGCTTAGACAACCTCCACGACTGGAGCTCTAAGAACGGTTTTCGGTTCTCCACTGAGAAAATGGTCTGCGTTAACTTCTGGCGCCGCAAGAGTCGGTTACCACTCATCCTGCGACTGGGACGCCATGTTTTACATTCGTCGATTAAACTAGTTTCCTCGGACTGATTTTCGATAGAAAGCTCTCCTGGTCCTCGCATATAGCACAGTTGAAGACACGATGTGAGCGTTCTCTTAATCTCTTGCGGGTACTTAGTGGGAAATCGTGGGGCGCGGATCGGGCAGTGATCCGATCCAAGCTGGACTATTGGTGCATTGTTTATGCTTCAGCTCGTCCACCCGTGGTGAAGAAATTAGACACGGTTCATAACTCTGGCCTTTGGTTAGCTACTGGGGCATTTCCAACTAGCCCAGTTGTAAGCCTAGAACCTCCTCTGCAATATCGGGGCGACGTTTCGCTGGGGAATTATGACTGTAGGCTATATAGGATGCCTTTGCATCCAACGTTTGCACCCTTTTTCGACACCTCCTTTGACGTTCATTATAGGATCACCCGTGTCAGTCCAAAGCCGATGGGTTTTCGGTTCCGGGAGCTTCTTGGGAGGCATGCGTTCGAGATGCCTAGGATGCTTCCTAGGGGTGAACGGGTGTATCCTCCTTGGTTGGGTGCAGCAATTGATCTTAGGATGACAGTGCACAGCAAATCTACCATGCCCACGTCCCATCTCCACAGTTTATTTTTAGAATTTTTATCTACCTATACAGACCGTATTTTAATTTATACCGACGGTTCAAAAAGCTCTGCTGGTGTTGGATGTGCATATGTCCATGGGGCCAAACCAAGACCATTTGGTCCCCATGGCAGCACTTCCATCTACACTGCAGAGCTCCATGCAATACACCGAGCCCTTTTACATGTTTGCCGCCGAAGGTTTGGTGATTGCCTTATACTCAGCGATTCCCTTAGCGCACTTCAGAGCCTTCGTGAGCTGTACAACCACCATTCCCTTGTACAGCGTATTTAGGACACCCTCCACGTTATACACCCCTCTGGGGTTAGCGTGATATGTGCCTGGGCTCCTGGAAATGAAGTGGCGGATTCGGCAGCTAAGGCGGATACCACACGGCCCAGTGTGAACATCCCTGTCGTGGTCTCGGAAGACTTTTGTCTCGTTTTGCAGAGAGCGGTACTCTCGTGCTGGCGCGGTAAGTGATCTGATCTCCGCAGCAACAAACTTAGGTAAAGGAGCTTCCGATTCCCTGGGCCACTTCCTCTTGTTCATCCCGGTAGGAGGAACTTGTTTTGGCTCGTTTGTGTATTAGTCACTGCTGTTTTAGTCATAGCTTTGTATTAAACTGGATCCCAGAACCAATTTGCCCCCTGTGCGGTTATTACCTGACGGTCCGACATATAGTTTTAGATTAGCACGTCTCCGTAGGTCTCTCCAGATGCCGGCCAGCTTGGCAGAGATACTGTAGGATGACGAGAAAGCGGCGGTGACCAAGGTTTTAGCTTTCTTTTTCAATTTAAATTTTAGAATATAGGTCCAAACTATTTGGGCATTTTAGCCATTTATTGGTTTTAAGTGGTTTTTTTTTTCTAGTCTCTGACATACCATTGTGCGATTGTTTTATATTGATTTTATTTAACTAACCGTCTTTTAACTCTTTACCTCGTTTTTTAACCTATTCAGCACTTAACGCCCTTAAACCCAATCATCATCTACCTCAAATTTAACAAATATCTTCACTCGTTTAAAGTAATTTTTTAGCAGAACATGTCAACATACATTTCAGTTCTGAGTAATTACAAAAGCTGTGTACATGTACACCTACCAACCAATAATGATGGTCACTATAGTGCTTACGTTCCAATGCATTGTAATATATTGATATATTTTGTATTATAACAAGTATTTCAGCTAAACATATAGGGCTTTTGTGACTGTATCAGGATCAATACTCCCTAACATCCTCGTGGATAATTTTTTGCAAGATTTGAAGTTTTGTCTTAGCACAAACAGTATTTATTAGAGATAGTCACTTGGCTTACAACACACTCCACTTAAGGAGCATGCAGTATGAAAACACTCTGAGTTGTTGCTGGCCTGGCAGCATTTAAGAACTAAAATAATTCCATTTGAAAGTCACAGTACTGTTTGAAACTAAAAAAATGGCCCCCTTATTTAATACATCTTGCAATTTATTTTAGAGTATGCCATTTTTTTAAGTATTTGGGTGAAATGGGGGAACACATTATTGGTGACTATCGGTAAATAGTACAATGGTATTGTATTTTATAAAGTTTGTAAATGGTAATTTATTTCAACATAAATCCAGGAACTCTTAAAAACGATCTGAATAACCAAAATCTGTTGTGCAGATAGATAAACAAGATCCCAACAGGTTTTTCTGTACACAGAATTGGCATATTTTAATAAAGCAGGCTGGGCTCCAAGTCACGCTGTTTTAAGGGATTGCAATATCTGGTACAACAGTGATGTGAATCCAATTTCTTCAAGAGAGTTCGTCTGTGTGCCTATGTTGTTTAATTACATTAAAACATTCTGCTAACCATTATAAACCTACAAAGAGCTCACAAACAACATATTGAGCAGGAACAACATATTCCAATCAGAAATGAGAAGGTCAATGCAAGTTAAAGGTGTGGAGAAACTTACCAAGATGGTGGATTACATAGCTCAAAGAATCAGTGAACAACTCAACATGTAATTCAAGGAAAATCAGGACCAAAATCCACGGAAATAAATTAAAAGAAAAAGGAATAGGTAGTGGATTTAACAGCATCCATAATTAATTTGGTATTTTCAACAGTGATGCACACAGCACATTTAAATAAACACAATTTGAAAAAAGTAGTATGTATTTTATTTACACACTCAGCACATTAAAATTGTACACAAACAGTATCACTATGAAAGTCACTGGTTTCTTAATCACTTTACATTTCATGTTTCAAAACCAAGTGTTTCTAAAAAAACATATATAAGATATAGTTTGGGCATTCATTTTAAATTAGTCCTGCCTTAATTCACTCTTACTCTAAATTACTCACTATTTTCATATGAGTTTCACCTCCTCAGAGATTAAAAAAGCAGATAAGTTTGTGTTGAATTTGCCTAGTTTCCATGGTATAACAAAGCTACATCCATGGCATTCTCTGTCAATCAAACAATTGATCTCAATTCCACAAATTATTCATACTAATGGAAGGAGTTGAGGTACTGTTTACACTTAAAATGTACACTTCAGTTCCTATATTGTAGCAGATTCTTTTACCAGCATCTGGATAAAGATGCCTTTAGAGTAAGAACTGTTGGGTTCCTTCTTGAACCCCACTTCATATTAAAGACAAATATCAATAAAATGTTACCAATGTGTAGTTGATATTGCACAGAACTATCTCTTGTTTTAATGGATGTTTTGAAAGAACAAGAAGACGAAAGTGAAGCAGATATGTGTTTTCTATGTTGTTTACCATGGGCATATTGCTTGCTTTAAGGTGAACAAAGTATTTGAGATGGTGAGTATAACTGAAGATAGCTTTATAATATATGTGGATAATCATATAATATACAGGTGTTATTCGTAAAGTAAGGTCCGATTCGTTGTAGCTCATCGAATTTCGGGTGAACATTGAAACTCGCATGCAGACCAACTTCCGGCATGCCTTGCGGGTAAATGATACCATTTGCATTGGTAATGGTGCAGTGTGCTGTTAACAGTGACAGTTAAAAATGTTTCAAATAATCGAGCGGCCCGCCGACTGTGAAATACGGTCTGTGATTCGGATTTTGATGGCAAGAAACATTTCAGCAGCGAACATTCATTGACAGATCAGTGAAGTGTACAGCCCCAATGCAATGAGTGACAGCAAAGTGCATAAGTGGGTTCGAGCTTTCAAAGGCGGACACATTAAGGTCCATAATGAACTGCGATCAGGCCAACCATCAGTGATCACAGAAGATTTGGTCAATGCTGTGGATGAAAAGATCCGTGAAAACCGGCGATTCACAATTTCCACTTTAGCAATAGAATTTCCAGATGTGGGTAGAACAACTCTGTACAAAATTCTCTCTGAAAATTTGCAATTTCACAAATTGTGTTCACGTTGTGTTCCAAGGCTGCTTATTGAGAAACACAAAATGACAGGAATGGCTTGTGCACTGAACTTTCAGAGCTGATATCATGAGGAAGGAGATCAACTATTGGAACATATTGTCACTGGGGACAAAACGTGGGTTTCTCACATGACTCCCGAGTCCAAATGCAATGGATGGAATGGTGCCACACATTACCGGTCAAGGTCAAGGCCAAGCAGACAATCTCAACACAGTGTTTTGGGGTAGACATGGAGTGTTGCTAGTCAAGTTTATGGAACGAGGAACAACCATCAATGCAGATGCTTACTGCACTACTCTGACTAACCTCCGACGTGCAATACATAATAAGCGATGTCGCCTTCTGACGTCTTAGTGTGTTGTTGCTGCATGACAATGCCAGACCACATTCTGCCAGGCGAACTCAAGATCTCATCAGCTCTTTTGGATGGAAAACAGATTGACCACCCACTGTATAGTCCAAACCTGGCACCGAGCGATTTTCACTTGTTCCGCTAACTAAAGGAGTTTCTCGGTGGCAAGCACTTCCGCACAGATGACGAGGTGAAAAAAGCAGTTCAGTTGAAGACTGGTTATCCTCACAGGTGGCAGATGTGTATGACGTCAGTATACTGAAGCTTGTAGAACGTTATGACAAATATGGCAACTATGTAGAAAAATAGAGAAAGATGTAAGGAATCCAATAAAAAAAAAGATTTGCAAATATATATGAGGGTTAAATTTATAAAAAATAACAGACCTTACTTTACGAATAACTCTCATATGATGTGAGAATTTCTTAACATAAGTTGTTTTCGACAGAATTATTAGCAGCCCCTCAATAGTATCCAAGATTTCCTGATTTGTTACCAGCTGGTGAACCTCGTCCACAGGAAATAATGCCTGTCACAACCTCAGTGATTGAGGCTGTCTTCCATAGTCTAGTCAAGAGAGTGAGTATGAGGGCTACACCATGGTTGAGTGGTTAGACTGCATGGCTCTCACCAAGTGAGATTTGTGGTGGACAACATGGCATTGGGGCAGATTTTCTCAGGGTCCTTCGGTTTCCCCTGCCAGCATTCAATTGCTCCATCATCTTTCCTATCATTTCATCCCGCCCTCCACTTCCTTCACTCTCATACCAGGCATTGGGCTGATCACTCATCCTGGATTCTCTCTCTCTCACTGCTCCAGAGACTCCAATTCTCAACCCACCACCTTCAGGCATAAGGGTTGAGAGGAACAACACCCTGACACTAGGTAGTGGCATAAGAGGGCCGTTAAAGAAGAAGAGAGTGAGTATTATAATAAAATGGTAGATGTGCTAAATCACTTGTCTAAAATTTTGCTATGTTACTTCTTGGAAAATATTTCAGAATTTGAGAGAACTTTTGTGTTTCTTACAAGAGCGTTATAATTTACAATTCAAAATATCTAAAGCAATTTAATTCTCTGCTTGTCAGTTTGGAATTAAAGAACATCAATGCTTCAGAAAACACAAGAATATTATGTAATGAACCTCAAGTTTTCAACTCTTTTTCTTCCACCCTATAATCTATCATGTAGCAGTTGCTGTCATTTCGCATTTAAAGATCAAATGAGCTGATGTCATATTTTATCCAATATGCTGGACAACAGACCAAAATAAAATGAACACTCTGTATATCTCTGTCATGTATTGTGCTTGAGTTTAAACAGTTTTTATGGAATTTAATTTGTTCCTTAGTTCATATACATAAATTTACTTTTATGTATTATTTTGCATATAATACTCAAATTTTAAAGCAGAAACAATATAATACTTCAGTGTAAAACAGTTAAACATTCCATATTTAAGAATTATATACATTAATATTGAATAGAAAAACTATGCTATTAATCAAACAAAAATTATTACATTCATTCATTATCACAGATATCACATAAATCTAACACTTAGCAAGAACTTAAATTAATATATAAATATCAGACCAAATCTGTTTGCTTGGAATGCTTTGAAGTACCATAAACTTCTTCTTAGATGAGAGCAACGGACTATTTCAGCTTCAAAGTGCAGGACTATTCCAAAAGAAAGAACAGATTTCAAACATTTATTTCTCCCAAACTACAAAAGATACAAACATGATTCCAACGTTCATGGAGAGAGAGAAGTTTACAATGGAAATAACGCAGGGGCTAGAAGTTCCAATCACAGCCCCACGGGCACTGTTGTTTGTCTGTACTGAAATGGCAGCGACACCACAGAGCATTTCACCGTCAATTTAATAAACAACTGCTGCATCATAAGCAAATTTACAAGTGGCATCGAAAATTCTAGAAGATGGTTGTATCTGCCAAAGGAAAAGGAATTCTGCGTTGGCATGTCAGATGATATGGAAGACAATTTTTCTCAAATTGTTTCTGATGGATGCACTTTCTGGTAAAGTTAATCACCATAAGGTTTGAATTTGAGCAAGTGAAAATCCTAGGGTAGTTATTCAACATGAAAGAAATTCTCCAAAGGTGAACGTCTTCTGTGTGATATCTATAACCAAGCTTTATGGGCCTTTCTTCATGCTGGTTATTTCCCCAACTTGAGGATTCAGATGACTTCATCTTCATACAAGATGGTGCCCCATCTCATTTCTCTTACCACGTTGGATTGAAAGAGGAGTAGCAGAAGATCAACTTCATCGCTGGTAGCCTCCCAGGTCTCCAGATCTCACTCTGTGTGATTTTTATCTATGGGGTTACGTAGAACACTGCATTTTTATCCCTCCTATGCCTGACATCCTTGAAGATCTAGGACATTGAATAACTGGAGACCAGCTGATTCTGTGTGGCAAGAAATGAGCCACAGTTTTGACATATGTCTTGTAACACATGGTGCTCATATTGAATGCATAATATAAAATTGTAAAATTTTCCCTCTCCATGAACATTGGAATCATGTTTCTATCTTTTGTAGTTTGGAAGAAATAAATGTTTGAAATCTGTTCTTTCTTTTTGAATAGCCCTGTAGTTGTAATGTGCTCAGGGTAACAGGTATTACAACAAACTTTAGTTCTGGATTCTTAAGATTTGTGACCACCTTCAAATTTAGTGGCTATGGAATGAGTAGACAGTGGGAGCCGTTAGCTTGCTTTTTCAAGAGCAGCAAACGTCCTCTCAACAGGCACCCAATTAACTGGTATTACAAAAAGATTTTGATTGGTAAAAAATAGTAGACCTCTGATATTAATGAAATGTGCAGTGATCATGTAAATGATAGCAATTACATGTGTAGTCATGCAACTCTGAAATGCATATCTTGCAAAATAGTTCTATAGGGCTAATTGATAAAGAGAGATTGCATGGATTGTTTCCTCATGTCAATAAATGTGTTCTGAGAAAGAAACAAGATGTTGAAAAGATAGATGGTGATGATGACCACAAAGAGACCAAGATGGTCAAATGAGTATTTTAGTAAATGAAGAATGATCAATAATAATAATACTTATTTTTGTATGAACCCCACCCACACTTGCGTGCATGTTATGTCTGAATGTTTGAGACATCTGAATTCAAGAATGCAACTTAATTTGGTTCCTTTAAAATACTGCACTATTTATGTTTCTCATCCAAGATAAAGTTTTCAACTTGCTAGTAATCATACAGCCTTTGAAACTGGATTAAAATATAAATAATAATATACTTATATATTATACATAATTAAAAATTTGATCATCAACTGATATGTATTAGTGACCCAGGGATTCTGAAATGCAATAAACTAAATGAATGAAGTATAAAGTAGAAAACAAATTAGAGGAAAAACAAAAATAAAATCAAACTAAGAAAACCAAATAGGGCAATATTTAGTTCATGAAAGAAAAAGTTACTAAATACATATAAATGGTGATACAGGGTTTTTAAAAGAATTTTTGATAACATTAATTACTACAACACAATTTTTTTTTTTTTTTTTTAGAAATTTTTAATCTTTTTAAAAAGCTAGGTATACTTCCCCTACTCCAAAAAGCAATTCAGTGATGAAGCAGTACTTCTTGAGAACATGCTTTAAATTAAATGATGGAAGAAAGCTACTACACTCACTAAAATATTTTAACTGCCATTATGGCAATTTTAAAGAAAATAAATACAATAAATAGAAAAATTAAACATTTTTCTCTTTAATACATTTACACTTATAATTTATAAGAAAGTCTACTTGCTTATTGCAACAGGTGATGAATTGCTTTGTTGTTTTTTTTACAACGGCAGGAGCCATCAACATTTACATATGCAAAGTTTCAAGTTTCTAAACAACCTTTCTTCATCTGCATTAATGGAATTCCACTATCAGCAAGAGCTCATTGTTATTACAATGGAGGCATTGCACCATTTGATGTCATTTAATTTTGTAAGTAACCCACTGAAGTCCAACTTCCTTTTTTCAAAATTTTGGAAAAATAGTAGCTGAGGGTGACTCCCCTCCTTCAGTTTTATGCTTAATGGTACGGGGGTGCATAGGAACAGCTGACTGGCATTGGCTATTGCGATACGTCTACACCCCCTTGTGTTTTAAAATAAATGCAAGTAAGCGGCGGACAGTCAACATGTCCCGTTACAGAGCTCAACGTCGACAAATTAATAGCTAAGAAGAATAAGAACTTCACTTAAATTATGAACTAATGATTATTAACATGTAGCTATAAAAGTATAATTCACAATGGTATTCAATACATATTATGCACATAAAAATATGAATAAATAGTTTGACAACCAGCCACTGAATCTTCCGCATGTTCTTTCTCACACCAGTATCTATGACGTCACCTGCAAAGGAGGGGGAAAAGGTAACCACCCTGTTTCCCCTCAATGACACCACTGATATAGAATGTCAGAAATATATTTTGTTTGTCTTTCTATTAGCCCAGGGTCCTAAAATCACCATGTATAAATAGATAACTGGAATTTTAGCTCATATTTTCACTGTTGGAATTGCTTACAGCTGCAGATTCTTTGTGTGATGCAATATTACAAGTTTACAGTATTGCAGAAAACTGAGTGGGAAACATAACAAGGAAAACAGAATAATGTACTTTCACATACATTGTGGTAAATAACATCTTACTGCTTTAAATTAATAAACTACACAATATGGAAATCTTTAAAACACAATAATGTGTTCACATCATCAGATAACTTCAGTAATGACATACATGGTGAAAAATAACTATTGAGAATTCTTGTAGAACAAGTAATAATATATGTTGTGGTCTATAAATAAGCCGCTGGGTGTTAATGAGTTTATATGCTGATGCCAGATTGACTGACATTTATGGAAATCTTGACATTTCAATGTTAACACAGTGGTTTACATTGAAATTATAGCTCAGTATGCTTTTCTATGCCTTTATGTTAACACTTAATATACCATCTTACACATTTATTAGATATTATATACAATTTCCATTTACAATCTATGAAATCACAGATATTCTTAACAATATGCAAAGAGTGTTAATACTGCAATTTTGAAGGTTTTAAGAATACAGTGTCAATTACATATGTACATTTCTCATAGTAACAGATAATCTGATTTATGCAACATTCTTAATTAGTCCAAAACTACAATGTACTTTTCACAGTTTTTAAGAGTTACCATGGCAACTATGCTGTTTTTAATACCAACCAATATGCATATAAGAAATTGATTTCCTATTTATGAACACTATTTACTTGCTTTGGTTCTCAACATGCCATTCTATATTGGGCATGAAACACCCATTAATTTTGTGCCAAGGCATTTTTAACAGACTTGAGGTTCCTTTACATAACGTAAATCAATAATACTGGACCATCAGTTTATTTTCTTTCCAAAGCAAACAATGCTAAAGATTTTTATACCCTAAAAAATCCATCGCTGCCTGCTGGATTTGAGCCTGCGATCTCAGCAATCAGAGGCTAACATGTTACACCTAGACCACGAAGGACTACATGCATGTAAGGTTTGCCAACTAGTACAATAGCTTTTATACAGGGTGTAACAAAAAGGTAGGTAAAAAATTTCTTGCATATAAAGGATAAAAAGCATTATATGAACATAGGTTTAGAAATTATTTCTTTGCCTTTTAGAGCAACTGTGGGAAAACAGGAAATCACAGAACATGTTTAAACTGGCCTCCAATAGCTCCAATACATCCGTCAAACAGCTGTCGCATGGACTCCCTAATGCACTGAGTTAGGTCTGGAGAATTTTGTATTGTCTGGCAGCCTTCCCTAATACAAGCGCAAAGAGCCTCTATATCTGGAACTGCATTAACATAAACAAGAGATTTCAAAGGTTTCCACAAATAAAAATAAAAATGGGTTAAGTCAGGCAAGCATGAAGACCATGGAATTGGTTCACCTCTTCCTATTCAGGAAACCTGCTATTCAGAAATTGTCAGACAGAAAGCCTAAAATGAGGAGGAGCTCCACTGTGCATGAACTGAGTACCTCTAATAAGTGGACTACATACTGTGCTAACTACAATGGTGAAATGCAGCACCCTCACCAAATTTAACCTCATGTAAAAGTGAATGTTTACTGCTGTACAATTAAACCACTGTTATGTTGTGGGATTATGGCCACAGAACAGCTATGTATTACATATTTCACCATGAAAATAGAGTTGTAGAAAGGGAACTCTACCATGGAAATAATCAATTTCCAGACTTATGTACATAACATTTTTTATCCTCTATATGCAAGAAATGTTTCCCCATGGTTTTGACATACACAGGATTTTTCAACAAGATGGCGACGATAGGCAAAGTGACAAGAAGCATATCTGAGCAATTAAGCAAAAGCGACAGTAATGCGGCAAGTGAAAGTGGAAATATGTTCAATACAGTTTCAGAAACCAGTGGTAATGTAGGGGATAATGTATTAAGTGAACAACAACTTTAAGGCCACTTGGGAATGGAAGGCATGTAATTGCCTCGCTTCACATGATAATTGGAATCTCCGAAACCGGTTCAAAATTCTAGCAAATGGATGCGATGACTTTGCTTTCTCAGAGAAGTATGTGGTAATGATTACAGTGCTCATCCTGTGACCCACTCAAACAGAGACCCAAGAGTTGGTAGCAGTGTAAGAAAAGTTTCTGTGATGGGGGACTCATTACTGAAGTTTTCGGGTGACAACTACAGGGGAAGAGGACATAATGCTCACTGCTTTCTGGGGATCAAGATTAGTGAACTAAAGAAGAAGATGGAGCAGCTTGTTGCAATGGACAAGCCAGAATCAATGACATCAACAGAGGGTTATATGCTGAGGATATAATGGGAGAGACAATGGATCTTATTAGCAGTATCAGGGAGAAAGTTCCTAATTCTAAGATTGTGATTAGTGATTTGCTTCGAAGAAATGATGTTACTCAAAATAAAATTGTTAGAATAAATAGTAAGCTAAACAGGTTATGTAACATGAGGGACTGCACATTCATTGACTGCAATTTTTGGTTAGATTATAGTGACTATGCTAGGGACGGGGTACACCTCAATCGTAAAGGTTCATTCCGTTTTGGTGAATTGTAATGCAGAATTATTTCACCACTAATTAAGGGAAACTAGCAACTGGGAGGGTGAATGAGAATAGTCAACTTCAGGTAGTATCTTGCTCTTTTAAAACTCTAACCAACAGTAATTGGTCCAATACAAATTATTGTAGTATAAATAGTAGTGATTTTATAATAATGCATCAAAATGTACAGAGTTCATAGAAGTAGAAATATTTTTAAACACACACAAAAATGTCCAGGCATGTTGGTTTACCAAACACTGGATCAAGAGCAGTTACTTAGAGCTTGATCAGACTATTTTCTCAAATTACGTCAATGCTGATATTTACTGCTAGGATAACTGCATACATGGAGGTAGTATGATTATTATTAATTATTATTATTATTATTATTATTATTATTATTATTATTATTATTATTATTATTATTGTTATTGTTATTGTTATTGTTATTGTTATTGTTATTGTTATTGTTATTGTTATTGTTATTGTTATTGTTATTGTTATTGTTATTGTTATTGTTATTGTTATTGTTATTGTTATTGTTATTGTTATTGTTATTGTTATTGTTATTGTTATTGTTATTGTTATTGTTATTGTTATTGTTATTGTTATTGTTATTATTATTATTATTATTATTATTATTATTATTATTATTATTATTATTATTATTATTATTATTATTATTATTATTATTATTATTATTATTATTATTATTATTATTATTATTATTATTATTATTATTATTATTATTATTATTATTATTATTATTATTATTATTATTATTATTATTATTATTATTATTATTATTATTATTATTATTATTATTATTATTATTATTATTATTATTATTATTATTATTATTATTATTATTATTATTATTATTATTATTATTATTATTATTATGTTGTACTTTTAAAATGAAACCTCAGTATAGAAATGAACATGGTTCAATTTGTAGACCTTTTTTGTTTTCGTGTGTCCACATATTATGGAAATAATATATAATTACATAAAAATCCAGGCTCTACTGATTACACTACAGTCCCAAATAGGCTGATACCTGGTTTCCAAGTTGTGGAAACCCAATAGAGGGTGATGGACTTTTTCAGGCATAAAAATTCTTAGCATGGCTTCCTTCAGAAGGGAAGTAAAGACGATGGTCCTATGTTGTAGATTTACAGCACATAAAACAACTCAAGTCTGGAGGCTTCTGAGTAAAATAAAGTGATACTGAGAACCACAGCAGATAAACAGTCCAAAAATTTAAAAAAACAAAAACAAATAATAAATCTGTATTCCTTTTACAGAATGGTGGGACTAAATCGGAGAGAACAGTTGTACATCACTCAAACCTATCACCCAGCAATTGGGAAATATAGTGATCCCTAGTGAGGTTTTCTGTAACCTGTCAATGGCCGTGGAAGTCCACTTTTCAGTAATTAGTCAACTTTCTATACACCACTTTCTAAGCACCAGTGGTGCTTAGCTAGATAGAAGCAGGGACTGTTTGGCATGAAAATGTAATTGGCAGCTTTACCGTTTTGACGAAAGTCAGATAAGGTTTCAAACTCCAAAATTATGAAAAAAGCAAAAGAATAAATAACGCACACATAAGCAAACAAACAAAACATGATGTCCTTTACATGTGCTGGGAATTAGAACCTAATATAAACCTGCACTTATACAACTTAACTCCAAAAATATGAAAAAAGAAACAATAAGAAACACACATACTCTCAAAACACAAAAGCAAACAAACAAAACTTGCTGTCCTTTGCATGTGTATGGGAAGCTACCCGCAGTAGAGGAGATGCAGTTATACAATAGATATATCCTAAAGTTGGTATATTATTTCTCATTTTAAATATTTAAAAAATACCTAACTTCTGTAAATGAATACCTTAATACTGAATTTAATATTTATTCTGTGTTGTTTCATAACATACCTGTTTGGAATTCAGAGAAATTGCAACATCAAAGGTTCAAGGAACTAAATGTACAAATAAAGAATACAATCAATAGAGAGACTGTAAGAATAATAAGCTATACTTAATTTCTAAGTATACAATGTAATTTCAATCTCAAGAAGTACATATTGATGATACAATACATAATGTATGACTAGTGGCAGTAAAGCTAGTGTCATAGAGTAAAATCTACAAGTATCTAATTTATATTAAGTTAGCAACTTTAGCTACATTTATAATTTCCTTTAGAAATAAGTGGAAGAAAATGATCATCCTAGCATATATAAAATACATTGTATACATTATGATTTAAGTTAAACTCAAAAAATTGAACATAAAATGCAAACAATCTTATTAAGGGAATTAAAAGATTACATATAAATTGATAAATCAAGAGCTGTGGATCAATTTTGGTGATCTGGTCAGAAGATAACAGAAATTCAATTATTCAGACATTTTAAAAGATCTATAGAATTAATGATCCCATTCAAAAGAAGACCATATTGTTAATTTTGATTAGATATGTATAAATTGACAAATCAATTGCTATGGATCAATTTTTGGATCTGATCAGAAGAAGAATAAGAATGAGAAGGAAAACAGAAATTAAAATATAAAAATTATTTGTGGTTGGTTTATTGACACTCGTCACTTACTTTTTCATATATAAAATAAATATATGAAAAAGTAAGTGACGAGTGTCAATAAACCAACCACAAATAATTTTTATATTAATTTTGATGTCACTGTTACTAAATTCCTCCAAACACACATCAGAAATTAAAATGTTTAAAAAATCCATAGTATTAAGTGTTCCACTGAAAAGTTTTTTTACAAGAGGAACAGACAAATTATTAATTTTATGAGGGCAGTTCAATAAGCACCCATGATTCAAAATATATGGTGTTGCTAAGGGAAGTTTGGGTTATCATCATGTACTATCATTTCTTACACACTGTCAAAACAAATTTGGTGCTGATTCATAGGTTAGTTTGCATTTTACAGACATTTCAATAAGTTGTTCGTGTTTTTACTAAAATGGAAAAAGTGCAGTATCGTTCAGTGATTTGCCTCAAAACTTCAAATGGAAAAACTTACGAAGAGATAAAAGCAAAATTGGATGCTGTTTATTGTGACCTTTCACCTTGGCAACGGATATTGGTATAACAAATTTGAACATCTGTTATTCTCGAGGGACGCCCAGGAATCCCTGCAGATGTGGTTACTGAAGAAGTCATTGAAAAAGTTCTCAATATGATTTTAGCTGAGCGTTGAACGAAAGTTTGCGAAGTGGCAGAGGCCATAGGTATATTGATGGGTGCTGCATTTGCTCACAGTGGATAAGCAGGTGTGGCTTGCAACTTCAAAGTCGTTTAAATGAAATCTATAGGACTTTTTATACTGAGTTGTCACTGTCAATGAGACCTGATGGAAACCACTCTGGAAACCAAGCAGCAATCAAACAATGGTTGCTTCTCGAGAATCTACTACAAAGAAGGCAAAGACAGTCCCATCGGTTGGAAAAGTGATCGTGGGGATTTTTTGGGTTGCAAAGGGTGTCATACACATTGACTTGTTGGAAAAAGTAAAAACAATTACTGGAGTATACTACAGTGAGTTATTAGTCAAATTTGACAAGAAGTTGAAGGAGACATGGTCCGATATGGCGAAGAAAAAAGTTCTGTTTCACCACGATAATACCCCAGCACATGCATCCAGAGTTGCTGCCACCAAACTGCATGAATTGTGTTATGAACCACTGCCACTCTGCCATATTCTCCTGTTCCCAAACATGAAGAAATGGCTCACAGGAACAAAATTAGATCAAATGAGGAGTTCATAATGGAGACAGAGGGATATTTTGCAGAGCTTGACAATTCCTATTTTTTGAAGGGTTAAAGAATGATAGGAGCACTGGGAAAAGTGTATATCCCTAAAAGGGAAGTATATTGAGAAATAAATAATTTGTGTTTGAAAAAATTTGCATCTTCATTCCTAATACTAGTACTTATTGAACTGCACTCATATCAATATAAATTGACAAATCAACTGCCACAGATCAATTTTGGTCACCTGGTCAGAAGAAGAAAAGAAATTCAGTTTCAAAGAATATTAATATAATTTTGTGCTTCATTGTATCATAGTCCTTACACATTGGAATTCAAAGAATATATTATATAGAATTAATTATTCCAATGATAAATGTTATCACAAGGGACAAAGACAAGTTATTAATCTAGAAGCACTTGCCACTAGTTCTCTCAACATTTTGTTTTGCTTGCACCAGATGACAATATGAACAATTTGGCATACAGCATAGGTAGACATAATGATGCAGGTCTCATGAAAGCTTTTAGGAAACAAGCACTTAGCTCTTTCTTTTTCTATTAAAGATATTGAAACTAAAGTTGCTAATTTAACACAAGATATCTGCAATAGAAATACTTAGTACAAAAATAAAGAAAGAACTGTTAACATATAAATAAAAGAAACTAGAGAAATAAAGAATTCATCCTGAGTATGTAATATATTCCAAAATGTACTGTTTTCCCAAACATAAGAAGTTTTCTTCCTACAATCTCTGGGATTTAATTTTATCATTTGCGTCCTAGAGTTTAAAAGACAATGTTAATTTTCTGGCCAATACAGTACAATCTCATATTACTTCCTACATTACAGAGGATTTGGAATGACTAAAGTTGTTTTACCTGAAGAAAACAAAGTTAATAAAAGAACAAAGTGAAGAACTTATATGTTGGAATAGTTTATCCCATCAATGTACTGCCTACAAATGTTCCATTGGGACCAAACCATAAACAGAACCAACCAGGGCATTCATTTTGATAATGATGATCAAATTTCATATATCAAAGGTGGCTAATGCAAATGTGTTCTTTTCACTAGAAGTGCAAAATATGAGAGATTCAAATTTGCACCTGATATACTTGCAAGCATCAGACTATAGAACAAACACAACAGTCTTTCATTATATAATGTCTGAAAACTTAAGCTAACTAATCAGAACTAACAATACACGGAGTATTTTACACAATGAAACAAGATGAATTCAAGTTAGAGAAAAATGGTATTTAAAATTTTAGTTTGAAATAGATACACAGTATCTGACAATCTGTGTGGAGCAGAAATTAATAAATGAAAAAGATAACATGAAAATATAAAATATAATAAACATAATAAGATAAACAGAGATTTTAATTCTTAAGGAGTAAGAACTATTATAATTTGTAGCTGAACTAGTACTCAGTGCTCCATATATTGCTAGTGTTTACCTAGAATGCATTTTGTTAGGACCTTCCTAATAAAACACATTCTAATTAAACATTAGCAATATATGGAGCATTGAATTTTAGTTCCACTAAAAATATTAGAGATTTCACTTTTTAACAAATTTAAGTGAAGTATTTGCCTTGGGCATTTAATATTCAAGAGACATTTAACTCTATGTAGAATATGAACTTGAAATAAATACAAAAAATGCCCTAATAGAGTTTGTGAACTATGAAGAACACAGGATAAATAACATATATACAACGGCAGTGCTTATAGATCTGACTTCCAACACTTACACATTACTCAACACTTACATGTTGCACACTTACGCTATGCACTGTTTATGTTCCACTTTTGTACTCTTGTAGCATTTCTTTAAGACAAGCAACAATTGAACTCTTCACCCTCATTGGAGCATGATGACCTCTGACCTCATGTGTTCCTTCCAGTGTCTTAGCTTTAAATCTCACCTGGGTACTGCTAGTTCTCCTTGGAACAGTTAGTATTGATATGACTTCTTCTAAGGCTTCTATTCTTGATTTGACACAGACACCGGCACTGATTGCTGAAATGTCTTTGCCTTCCTCCTTTACACTATCTTGCATTGATAAGTTTTGTACTGCAGTTGAAGTATTTTTAGTAGTTTTGCTCTTTTGTTCCTTACTTTTTGTTTTTCTTGAAGAATCTTTGATTTTGTTTTCTTCTAATGTAAAGTCTTTAGTGTTTTTTGATGTACAAACTGCCACAGAAGCATGAGTCGAGAGCGAAGTCTTTGAGCAGGAAGAAATTTTATTAACCAATTCCAACTTTTCACCCTGAGGCTGTTTTGTTTTTGTAAAGGTTTGAGAATTATGGTCTTTTACTGCCATATTTATTGTTTCTGGTAGTGCCTTACATCTTTCTAACTTAACCTTCACATTCATGTTTAGCTTTGGATCTGAAACAAAAGAATACAAACAGTTTATAAAGAACCACTTGCATGAATTATCAAAACCACTGTGGCAAATTACATTAATAAATAAAGCTATCTTAAAACTAGAAAACAGTCACTTCAAATAACCAAACAGACTATCAAAACAAATTGGAAACTAATAAAAGCTGGAGCTCCTCAAGGAAGTGTTTTGGGGCCCTACTTTATATATTATATACTAATGACCTTCCAAATTGCTTAACTGGGAAAAGAATTATGAATACAAATATACGTCTATCTTGATAAATGGACGATACTATAAGAAACTATGACACAATGCAAAAGAAACTATAAATCAAGCTAAAAATGGTTTAACAGAAACGGCTTGAAACCAAACACTTCTAAAACATCCATCATGCAACTCAGTACTCAAAATAAAAGTTGCTTTAACATTTTAACGAATTCAGTAAATCATATAAAAGATCCAAATATTTTAGGTATCTATATAAATAAACAATAAAAATGGTATGACCATATTCAGTACATTATTAAAAAACTAACTTAATAGTGCTTATTTTATTATGAACTGCTTAGTTAAAATTACCAACATGGTAACAGGAAAAAATTTACTTCAGTTACTTTCATTCCATAAGGACATATGGTACACTATAGGATAATGCTACTGCTTGGGAAACAATTTAAAAGAAAAAAAAATAATCTGCATAATAACAAAAGCAAAAGCTAAAACATTGTGTAGAAATTTATTCTAAGATCTCAAAATACTAACTTTGCCATCATAATACCTGAATGAAATATATACATACATATTTTGAAACTCTGTATAACCTACAAAATCATCACTAACATTGAACTAAAGCCTGAAACCACCCACGCATGGACTGACATTATATGAAAGAAGCTCGCTATATACTGGAATAAAAGTTACTTAGCAATATTAGAGAAATCACAGATCTCAAATGTTTTAACACAATAAAAAAATCTGTAAATTGACAAGGCCTGTTATTCAGTAGCAGAATAAATAAATGAGGAGCTTCAATTCTCATAATACTCTTGTTATTTAAGTTAATTGATGGTAATTAAGTGTTTCTTCACACTAGCTGTGTATAGGCTAAGGTTTTGGATAGAGTCAAATTGAAAAATTCAATGCCATGAGTTTAATGATGAAGCCTGGGACTCAAGTACTTAAGATAGCAAGTAGCCACAAACAGTGTATCTCCAATGCGAGAGCCCCTAGTGGTTTACTGGGAAAATATATGAGTCAATTAGAGAATTTAATGTAATGATGCCACATTGGCCATGGTAGCTCAATGGATAAGAGTGACTGAACGGAAACCAGGAGATCCGTGATTCAAATCCTAGCCATCTAACTTCATTAACCACTTGGGAAAAGATATTTATAAAGAAATATGAAGGAAAACTGTTTTATTTTGACACCACCTTTGAAGAGAACCCGAACTTCAAGTTCATCACGATACTAACAGAGATGCCCCTAGCGCCTCCAAGGAGTTCACCAAACTTAGTCAACATTAGCTGAGAATGTTAGGAAGGTCCCAATAAAGTGCATTCTAGGTAAACACTAGCAATTATGGAGCACTGAGTAGTAGTTCATTTCAAAATTATATTATATAAAACTGACTGCTCTGAGATTAATATGTTCCCTTTACCTACACGGTGACAGTTTGATTACTGATGCTGATAATTTAATTTCTAACAGACATGTATATACATTATAATAAAAGAAAAAGCTAATGAAAGTGGAGGCCTTTCACACAGTTTTAAGTTCAGAATCTTAAAGTACATTACGGCTAAATACATGTTACACTGATATAGCTGATAAAGGTTGATAAGGCTGGAGTTCATGATAGGTAGTCATGTTTCAAATCTAGGGACCATCCTCCATGATTAAGGATTTTCTTATTCCTCATAAATGACAAATGCCAGGGAAATGTGCTAAACTTAGGTCTGGAACATTTCCTTCCCAGTTATCATTTCATTACATGTATCATCAGCTACATGTGGGGGCTTCATGTACAAGAATGGGTGTTTTCAAACAAATGATTACGACAGAAAGTACTATCTTTATAAAGCTTAAGTTTGAAGTTTGACAATGCTACATTGCTTAGTATTTGTTTAGCAACCATTAATAGTGAACACTCTAGATGAATTTGTAAACTGTTTCTCCCTGCTTCTGCTTCTCCCTTTGCAACAGTAAAATATTGGGTGGCAGATTTTAAGTGAGGTCATATGAATTGTCAAGAAAATGCACAAAATGGAAGTGGATGATCGTCGACTACAAATGCATAAGCTACATCATATACAAGTATAGTTAATTGCACTGTAAATTCACAATTTGACGTGTCTTATATCATAGTACTCCTGTACAATGTATGATTTACAACATGAATAAATTATCTATCTATCTACTGATTGAGCATTTGGACATGAGAAAACTGTACACAAGATGGATTCAATTCAATTCAATGCCTTATTTACTCAAAGTGGAACAAAAATAGCATCAAGAGGATATTTCAATAGAGTGTTTGGGATTTTTTGCCACAGTAATACATTCCTAACCATGGATGAAACATGGGTCCATCATTTCACACCAATGTTGAAGGAAAAATCAAAACAATGGATTGAAAGGAGAAAATTAACTCCAAAGAAGGTGCAGGTCACTCCATCTTAGGCAATGTCATGGCATCAGTATTTTGGGGTGCATCTATATAATTTTAAATGATTATCTAAACAAAGGAAAAGCATTGATGCAATTTGCCAACACTTCTAACCATGGATGAAACATGGGTCCATCATTATTAAATTTTAGATGAGTCGTATTTTTTACACATTTGCTTCACTTTCGTACCTATTTTGAGGACATGTTTCGCAAATCATCGTTTGCATCTACAGCTCTTATGCGACTGAAGCTTGATTCAGAGGTGTGGGTAATTCTGGGGTTGCTGCTGCCATCTGTTGATTTAGTGATGAACTTAAATGTGGGATTCTCTTCTGGCGGGATTTCAAAGTTCATTAGTTGGTTTTTATGTTTTTCTATGTATATCCTCTCCCATATGACGAGTTCACTATGTTTTTGTATGTATTTTAGTAATTCTGTGCTATCTTCAATTTCATGATTTTCAGACCAGAAATGAGCTGCTATTGCGGACTTATCAATATTTTTGTATCTTAAGTGCCTGAAGTGTTCTTTCTTTCTAGTGCCTATTGTTTAAGTTTGAATAGCTTCATTATACCTCTTATGCACCAGATTTAGCCTCTCTGCAAGAAGAAATAGCTTGGAGGTAAAAGATTTGCCAGCAATGAAGTGCAGTCTGCAGTTAATGGTATTTTCAATATTCGACTACTCTCACTATAAATAGTAAATCAAAGCTCTTGTATTTTGTATATATTACTGGCCTATTTTGAGAAATACTCTTGTAAACATCAGGTGATAATCAAGACTACTGAATTCCTTTCTTGGAAGTGTTGAAAACAGTGTTGTTATGATAAATTAAATTTAAAGGGAGTCGATTAATGACGATGGCTGACTGAGGATAGAGGCAAAGTCTCTGAAACATGTTCCGAAAAAATTTAAAAGTGTTGTTTAGTGTCATTAATTGACTCCCTTTAAATTTAAGACTACTGAAGTTGTCAAAAACAAAAAATCAATAAATACATAAAAAAAATAATTAAATTGTGGTGCAACTTCAGGACAAACCTGGCTCTTTTATAACTTGGATAACTAAAAGGTATGTTCCAAAGACTGCTATTCCTCTGTAAAAGTATATATGGCATTTCTTGCAGTGGGGATAGTATTTCTTGTACAAAATACTTTTTTATTATCTTATTCCCCATAGTCTTCATGCAAGTGAGTGAGGTGTTTTAGGGCCCGTCGACAGCGAGGTCATTTGGTCTTCATGAAAGAATTGGGAATAAACTAATACAGAATGTTCCAAAATTAGACTGACAAACTTTGGGAGCTGATAGGTAACATTATTTTAAAACACCTTTTGTTAAGGAAAGTTTTTGCTGTGGTGCTTCATTTAAGGGCTGGATGCATTAATGTCTGCGTCCCACCCACTTTAAGTATTTACAGCAATCAGTCCCCAACTGCCTATTCAGTGACTGCTGTATGTAGATATAAGATGACATACTTCTTTACCAAAGTGAGCTGGTACCCCATCATGTTGAAAACCATGTCCTGTCTGATATGAATGGGAACTGTTTCCATTAGATCAGGCAAAACTTGTTGCAGTAATAATAAATAATTGTAAGCACTGAGTCAGGCTGGCAAAATGTATGGTCTTGTCGTATTATCCACAATATCGGCCCAGACAATAACACCAAATCTCAGTTGATGTAACCTTTGAAATATAGCATGGGGGTTTCAAAAGCCCAAACGTGTGAATTCCAACAGTTAAATAGCTGCTCATGTATGGAAGTTGCTTCATCTGTGCACATGACGTGGAATGCAAACAGTACATCGTTTTCAATTTTGTTCAGATATCACTGACAAAATTGCTTCGCACAGGATAGTCTTTAGGCCTCATTGAGTGAACCTTTTCAAGGTGAAAAGGGTGCAACAATATTTTCTGCATAATTCTTCTCACAGTCCTACAACTTAGGTGCAATTGTGGAGTAATGGTATGAGTACTGGTTGCAGGATTGTTCTCAATGCAGCGCAACACACTTCCTCGCTCTCAGGAGTCCATACAGAACAGGGCTGTCCTTGACCTTATGCTCGTCTATCGAAGGAGTCTCTTTCAAGTAGTCTACGTCCAATTAAATTTAAAGGGAGTCAATTAATGACACTAAACAACATTTACTTTTAAATTTTTCCGGAACATGTTTCAGAGACTTTGCCTCTATCCTCAACCGGCCATCGACTGGTTCTCATTGGTGTAGTTGACGATATTTAGGCAAAGTCTCTGAAACATGTTCCGGAAAAATTTAAAAGTAAGTGATGTTTAGTGTCATTAATCGACTCCCTTTAAATTTAATTTATCATAACAACACTGTTTTCAACACTTCCAAGAAATGAGTCTACGTTCAATTCAAAAAATGTAGTGATGAAGAGCCTTTCGGTTTCAGAACTGTTCTGGTAAAGCATTACAGCTGCACAAGCCACATTAGCTGGTGTAGCGTGAAAACAAGGCACTGCAGAAATAGACTTTCCTTAACAAGAAGTGTTTAAAAATGATGTTATCTATCAGCTCCAAAAATTTGTTGGCCTAATTTTGGGACACCCTGTATATGTCTTTTACTTCTATTTACTACTCTTTCAATGACCATTATAATTATGTGCATATTTTTAGCAAAATGTTTTCCATATTTGAAAATAGAAACTAAATAAGAATAGTGGCTAAACTTTAAAAGAACAAAGGAAAACGACATTTGGGATAATAAATAAACAGATAGAAATGATGACAGAGAGAAAGAGCGAGAGAAGGATATCCTGGATGTTGCATTGAATTTTATAGTTCTTATACTACCTTTCAGACTGACAGAAAATGAAAGTTTTCAGTAAACTGTCTTTGAAACAGTAGTGTAACACATTTGATGTAAAATGGTACTGCAAACTGGGTCTTATATACTGGGCTAAAAATTAGCTCTTTCCAAGACAAGAGAAATAAATAAATAAATAAATAAAACCTACTCTATCCAAGCACATCAATACCTAGAGTTTATCAATGATAAGAATAAAAATGATTGTTGCATTAACTATACTACAAATAAAAGGCAAAATTAAATAAATTAAGTAAATATCAGGAAATACTTTCTAGCTACTACATAAAAATATTCAGCAATTACATTTAACTGGTAGTTAGCTAATAGAGCAATACATAAACAGATCATGTAACAGAAGCTGACAAATTGACTACTGGCAGCTATTGCCTCCTTCCCTAAACTAACAGTACAAGATAAAATTGAAAATGGTACATTTCTCATTATAAGCTTTTATCAGATTGTCTTAACTATTTATGAGATCTTTAGGCTTTATTATCTCTTGTTTTTATTATGTAATTCATATCAATTTTTAAACTCTGTATAATTAAGTCTTTAAATCATGAGAAACAAGTGAATAGCACTAGCACTCTACATTTACTATGTATTTGATTATCTTTAAAGATATACCAGTTATGCAAAATTCCATCTGAATGAAGAAGACTTCACAGACACTTCCAGGAATATTCAAAATATATATTTTATTTGTCATTTAAATATCTTAAACATTTAGTAATCTAATCAGTATCGTTAAGCGACAATATTAAAAAATCCTCCATGTAAAGGTTAGTTTAAGGTGAGGAGAATTTCTTGAAAATCTTTGTAATTGCATCTTTAAAGGTTGGTATATTTTATAGACATTTCATTTTTGGGTTATTATTATTATTATTTCTTTTTAAAATTTATGTCCTCCAATGTTAAGTCATATTGGATGATGAATGAAATGTGTGAAATGATGCTCAAATGAATCCACAGTACATAGAGCTTAGAGTTACCAGACATTCATCTTTCAGGACAAGGGAAAACCCTGGAAGAAAACTTATCCAGGTGACTCGAACTTGGGACCTCTTGAATGTGATGCAGACATGCTACCATCTATGCTGCCGAGGCAGGTATTCTTGGGTTATGTGTACTATATGTGCATGCTTTCTTGAGCACTAGATTTACTGTGTCGTGCGGGCAGAGGGGAAGAAAAAAGAGTTTACATGCTCTTGTTTCTGCATTCTGGTCAATCTAGAAAAACACAATTCAGCCAAATTGCGGTAAGATAAGCGAAGATATGTGCCGAAGGTATGGGATGTGTCAACAATCAATTGAACTACATCCGATATGCTGTATGCTTATATAGTTACTGTTATGAAACACATAAAAGTAGAAAACAAATATTATGACACCTATAAATGCTCACTCGTTTTCTGATTCTTTGATTTCCAAGTCTACTGCATCACTTTCATCGCTGGCATCCTCTGATGTGTTAATAATTTCATCAATTGCATTTTCTATTACACCATCATTTCCCCAATATTGCATTTCCAGCTCCTGGACTTTCTTGCAGTATCCTTCCCAATCCATCGCTTCTATAGCAAGATTCTGCACATTTATGACTCTCGTTAACATTGCGTACTTTGAAAACATTCTTTATTTTTGCCCACGCCAGCTCAATTGCTTTCAGATTACAGTTATATGGAGGTAAACGAATAATAGTGTGTCCCCTTTAGAGAGCCATAACATCGACAACATACGTGTTGCTTTTAAATTTGTTGTAAACTGATTAACTAATAATTAACCTCAAAATTGCTCAAAATGAAATGGCATATATGTGAAAGCTTAGCATATTAGCCACTAGATCTCGCAGTGTGTAGCACATTTCCTGTTTCAAGGTTGTCATCTGTGTTTAAGGAAATAAGCAAAACCTACCAAATGAGGACTTGGGACCCGAATGCTCAAGAAATCTTGCGCATATAGTGTGCACCTACACTTGCACACATGCACTGGTCTTCTTCCATTTTTTTAAATTCTGGATCATGTATCTCTGGTGAAATCTTTATATAAAATTTTTGGGTGGAATACAAAACCTTCTCTATCCACAAGGTATACGGCAGATGATAGGATAGATTTTTACAGAGGGGATTCGGCACTGCGACCATTTTGATCTATTATGCCTATGCTCCAAGTGGGGCATCCCCAGGAGGAAGATCAGGAGAGAGGAGATAGAGGGTGGCCAACCCAGGAGTCATGACTGGGCTGAGGGCAGGGTTCTTACTATTGACAAATTGGAAGCTCCCCGGCAGGCTGGATGCCATCCACCATGCCCCTGAAATAGCCTATCAGGCCGGCATGGAGACCGTCCTACTAGAGGATGAAGTACTTACTAGGAGCATATCATCCTATCATGCAGTGCCAAGACTCCCGCCAACACTTTACCCTGAAGAGATGATATGAGATAAAATGGAGGGGTAGAAATTTGGGAGTTATAATTAACCTACCCAGGATTTGCCTGGCAACCTGCGAAAACCCCCGAAAAAAACCTATAGGTGAGGTAGGCTGGCCGTGAGCCTGGACCTCCCAAATGCAGGCCATAGACAAAACTGCCTGAGCCATCCCGCTCAGTCTATATGATAGAGAAAGTAAGAAAGCAGTCAAATGAAAAGAAATATAATTTCACAAAAGATCTAAATTACATAAAACAAACTGTTATATTGACAAGGGTTATGGAAGTCATTAAGAGATAGACTCAAACATGAGGTCATGTTGCAATGTGTAAGGACTATGTTACAATGAAGCACAAAATTAATATAATTTTTGAGTCAAACTAATACTCAGTGCTCTACTTATTGCTAGTATTTACCGAGAACGCATTTCGTTCATATCATCCCAGAGCTACACACCTTTTCCAAAAAGTCTTCAAAGAGCACTTAGCCCCACAGAACAAATTTAGTGTACAACACCTTTTGAAATCACATAATAGAAAGGAGATACCCACAGGTATGTACCGGATAAACTACAAAGGCTGTGACAACTTTTACATTGGAAAAACTAAAAGGAACTTGAACATTAGACTTAAAGAGCATTTTAGGAACATCAGGAACAAAGAGCAGTAGCGTACCATTTTTGGAAGGAGAATCATGATATAGAACGAGAAATCCACTTATTAAAAAGTGTCCATGGTCCAGCTGCATTAACCACATGGGAAAAAATCTTCATATAGAAATATGAAAGAACTTTGTTTAATTTTGACACTACCTTTGAAGAAAACCCAAACTTCAAGTTCATCAAGATACCGACAGAGACGCACCTATTGCCTCCAATGAGTTCACCAAACCAATGTCCATTAGTCGACAACGGCTGACGAGGTCATGATTCAAATCTGGCCAGAACCATTCTCCCTGACTGGGCTTTTCTCCAGATTTTTCTGTTCTCATAAACAGCAAAACTTAGACCTGGTATGTTTTCTTAGAACACTCCAATAATGGCCACTGTTTATTGAACTATATGAACATTTGGACAGCAAAGAAAAATAATCTAAGTAGATTATTAAATTTTAGATGAGTCGCATTTTTTACACATCTGCTTCACTTGTGAAGCAGATGTGTAAAAAATGCGACTCATCTAAAATTTAATAATTTTTCGCTTCACTGTGGTGTTCCAATACAGTTGAATCTCGATAAATCTAAGTAGAGTTACTAATACTCCCAGCTAAAGCCAATTTTAACTGCTAAATTTCATTTAAACGTTCCTAGCAATATTTCTTAGTTTATTTCTAACATGTTTTTAAACAGGTAAGTGTTGCAATTAATTTTGTGAAATTATTATATTTTTACAAGTTATATTAAAGCAAAATACATCTTGCAAAGTCAACATTCACAAAATAAAATTGCAAAGCAAATAAACCAATGCATTTACATGTGACAACTTTCATTAATTGAATAATACACAATATAAATCCTTTCATGGAAGTGTTGAAAACAGTGTTGTTGTATAAATTAAGTTAATTGGGAGTCGATTAATAACACAAAACAACACTCACTTTTAAATTTTCCCGGAACCGGTTTCTGAGGCCTTCCCTCTATCTTCAGCCGGACATCGACTAGTTCTCATTGGTGTAGCTGGCAATATTTTGTCTTCGGTCTCCTCTGGTGGCGAGGCGTCACCAGAGGAGACCGAAGACAAAATATTGCCAGCTACACCAATGAGAACTAGTCGATGTCCGGCTGAAGATAGAGGGAAGGCCTCAGAAACCGGTTCCGGGAAAATTTAAAAGTGAGTGTTGTTTTGTGTTATTAATCGACTCCCAATTAACTTAATACACAATATCCTTTAAAATTAATTTAAATGCCTTGGTAGCATAGATGGTAGTGTGTCTGCCTCACGTTCAAGAGGTCCCGAGTTTGAATCTTGGTCAGGGTGAGTTACCTGGATAAGGTTTTTTCCGGGGTTTCCCCTTATCCTGAAAGGCGAATGTCGGGTAGCTCTAAGCTCCATGGACTCCGGACTCATTTGAGCATCATTCCACCCATTTCATTCATCGTCCAATATGACTTAACGTTGGAGGAAGTAAATTAATAAAAGCACCATTACCACAATCAGGATGGTTGAAACCTCATTTGCATTTTGTATGCCAAACTATGATATCTAGAATAGGGATGTAAATGGAATGGAATTTCAAATCAGCAAAATGTGGGAAACAGTGAAAAAATTGTAATAGATGAGTTGTGATGTTTTTCACGTGCACCTGTGACATCCTGAAATGTACAATGGACTTTTTCATTGTATTAAACCTTCTTCACTGACAAGACATAGGAGCTTCACAAAAGAAAAACTCAGGGCAACTTTCCAGGAGATTCGTGGTTCAAATCCCGGCTATGGCATTGAATTTTTCAGTTTGACTCTATCTTTCCAAACCTTGCCCTACACACAGGTAGTGTGAAAGAACAATTAATTCCTTTAATAGGAAGGTAGTTGGGATTAGGATTACTACAGAGGGGATTCTGCACTGAAATCTGGGTTTATTGTACCTAAGCCCCAAGTGGGGTGTCCCTGGGAGGAAGGATGAGGCAGGAGATAGGGACGCAAGAAATCACGACAGTGCCCAGACACCCGCTTACACTTTTACCTTGAAAGAGACCACCAGATAAGAGATGATGTGAAATAATAATGGAGAAAAATGGAGGGGCAGGAACTTCTGAGGATGTAATTAACCTCCCCAGCATTCGCCTGGCGACCCAGGAAAATCCCCAAAAAATGCCATGGGTCAGGTGGATTGGCCATGGGAATTGAACCTGGACCTCCCAAATGAGACAAAACCTACCTGAGCGATTCCACTTGGTGAAAGGTAGTTAGTCTTTTATTTTAATTTAGCTTAAATGTTATCAGATGTACAGTCAAGTTTCTGCTATTAGCTTTCAGGTCTTCCCATATGCATTTACACCTTGGTTTTAATTAGTTTCCAGGTTATCAGGTATTAAGCTGTTTTTTTTTAAATTTAAATTTCAGGTTATCTTGCATGATGATTGTTATTATAGTTAACAATAATGAACAAGAATTACACAAGTGTATTACATAAATAAGCAAACAAATATAATTAACATGCCATATAAAGTTATGTCTACCTGCAAGCAGAATACATGATACACTACACAAAACACACATGTGGACGAGGACATTTCAGCCAGGGTAGCCAACACCAAATCAAAGCTTCTTGGGTGCACAGCTCCATCTCAGCATGCAGCAATGGGCTTGTCTACAGTTAGTGACTTACCTTCCCAAACTTGTTTCCTATGATCAAATTTGACTGTTGCTGCCCTGGCTGTAGTACTTTGTTCCTTCTTTTTGTGCTGTTGCTTCTCGTAAGTAATGCCAACAAGTTCCATATCATATCCTTTGCCTTTAGATGACTCACCTAAATTGTCTCCTGCCTCCTTGTTACCTACGTCAACAACGCCATTTTTAGATTTTCTATTTATATATTCTGCAACGCTTTGCTGCAGTTCTGTTACAATTGATTCCTCTAGCAACGGAGAGGCCTGTTTTTTGTCATGACTCTTATGTTTGTACTTTTCACGCTGAGACTTTTCGGCATTCAAATGTGGAGAATCACCACCAAATTTCTTCGGTCTTCCTCTAGCTTTGGAAATGGGCTTTATTTTTTGAGCAGGTGACATTGAATCTACCTTGGAAACTGGTTTGTTCTCAATCATATTACTCTTGTTTTTACGGTTTCCTTGTGCCTCATTTGCTGTAAACGTAAGTTCATTGCTGATTTTATGTTGGGGGTTTTGTTTATTTTCATCACTTCTAGAAACTTCTGCCTTAACTTCCTTCAATTCTTCCTTAGTCTCTTCACTGCCAGATCCTTCCACTTGCACTTTTGTTAAATCTACTAATTCATGTGCAAGCTTATTACTGTTTCCTTGTGCCTCATTATTGCCTGGAGGTAATAATTTGGCCTCATTTGCAGTAAACTTAAGTTCATTGCTGATTTTATGTTGGGGGTTTTGTTTATTTTCTTCAGTTCTAAAAACTTCTGCCTTAACTTCCTTCAATTCTTCCTTAGTCTCTGCACTGCCAGATCCTTCCACTTTTATTTTTACTTCAGGTGCAAGCTTATTACGGTTTCCTTGTGCCTCATTTGCTGTAAACTTAAGTTCATTGCTGATTTTATGTTGGGGGTTTTGTTTATTTTCTTCAGTTATAGAAACTTCTGCCTTAACTTCCTTCAATTCTTCCTTAGTCTCTTCACTGCCAGATCCTTCCACTTTTACTTCAGGTGCAAGCTTATTACGGTTCCCTTCTGACTCATTATTGTCTCGAGGTAATAAACTGGCCTTATTTGCATCACTTCTAGAAACTTCTACTATAATCTCCTTCAATTCTTCCTTATGCAATTTACTAGAAAAGGCACTTTCTGAAACACACTGAATTTTAGGCTCAGATGTTTCATTCTCAATGGTACCATTTGGTAATCCATCATTTGTGTATCCAAAAGTGTCCTGTGTGACTGGAACCTTCTTCTTGATTTTTAAGTCACTTGTAACACGTTCATCATGGTTAATAGTTGAATTTGCTGCATTCTGAAGCACACTTTCACTATTTTGCAAAGCGTTTTTTGAGTTTACCTCAATTTTGGCCCTTTTTGTAGCATTAGCACCAGCAAAAGTAGGTGTTCCACTACCTCCTAGGTTTCTTCCACACATGGCATTCTTAGATATTTCCTTTCCAATACCATCAGCAAAGGTATCTGCTTTTGTTATAGTTGTTGCACCACTACATTTACTGGGAAATATGGCTGTTTCATTAATTTGAGACACATCTTTAGCCCTTGTTGCAATATCAGACACAGCAGTAAAAACAGTTGTCCCAGTACTTCCAGAGTTTTTCCCGAATATGTCCTCCATAACAGGATTAAGTTCTTCTTTCTCAATCAAATTTGCTTCTCTTATGGTGGCTGTAAATGGGTTACCTTTATTTACAATAGCAGATGTATCAATTTCACTACCTGGGGATAAATAATTAGACGTTATCTTATTTTCAACTGTGTTCTTTGAAACACTATGTATCCCATTAGCATTATTGGCAAGAACTGTCAGGTGCTTACCTTGTTTTATGTCTTCTCCAGCACTGTCAGAAGTTAAGCCTGTTTCTGTTACAGTGTAATCCTTAAACTCTTTACTTCTGCATGTATCCTGAAGCATATTTTCAAAGTTTATCTTGGTTTTATTCTTAAGTGCAGCATTACCTGCATTATCATTGTCAAACTCCTTTTCCTTAGAATTATTTGTTAGATTATTCTTCTGTTCTGAAATAGAAAAATCACTGCTACTATCTTCTGTTACCCCTGGAGGGTGCAGCTGCTCTTGCTCATGTTTCCTTTTAGTAGGCAGTGCTCCTGATGTATTTATATGAATTAATGATGATCTACTGGAAGAATAGTTAGGCTGAAATGGAATTTGTTGAATGACTCTGTACTCATTTGTATCAAATGTTGCTATGTCTTCATCATTATCAGTACCGGTAAAATTAATATTTGAAACCAGCTTTCGTCTAGGTAGAAGTTTCAACACAACTGGGCTATATTTTGAATTAGATTTTGGCTTAATTATGGCATATGGCTTACTTTGTTTTGTGCTAGTCTCTTGTACTGGTATTATGGAAGGAATTGCTTGTGTTTTAACTGTGACATTATTATTTTTATTGCCGTACTCTTGCTCTGTAAAAGTGTTGTTGCAAGTAAGCAACTGTGACGGTTGTTTCACCCCAGATTCTGATGATGGTTTACAATGTTTACTAGCAGAAGTGCCTTCAAATGTTACTTCCTGCAACTTCCATGAAATACACTTCTCTGCTTGTTCATTATCTCTTGGCATTTCTTCTTCCAAACCTGAAGTAGACGAAGAAACTGAAGGTGTTAGTTTCTGGGGTGATTCTAATGATCTGTCTATTAACTTCACCACTTCTTCTGTGTGAACTTTCTTTGTTATTTCGGGAAGAATGTATCTGAGGTTTGATTTCAATCTAGACATTAACTTGGAAGGTTTTCCCTTTTCTGGAGTTAAAAGTAGAAGAGAATTGTCAGTTTCTGGTGGTGGAGGTGGCGGAGGAGATGCAGGTTCTGATGGAGGTAACGGAGGAGGAGGAGGACCAGAAGGCAAAGGAGGAGGAACAGTGGCAGATAAAAGAACTTGTCTTAAATTTGCCTGATGACTGTAGTGAGGCCCGCTGTAGTAGAAGTTGTCCTGCAAACCACTTTCTGGATTCCAATAGTTCTGGAAATAAATAAAGAAATAAAATTACTATTGGCGAGAATAAATATTTAAAAGTAATTGAAGGCTAGAAGAATGCTGAATCACATATTTCTTGCCTTAAAGTCCTGGAATATAAAATATGAAAAGCCAGCACCAGGTGGAATCCTCAAGTAACTTATACATATATATGTAACCTTTACATATAAGATTTAGGAAGATGCCAGGTAAGGATAATTAAATAAGTTAAAAAAAAAAAAAAAAAAGTGAATCGAGAAGATATTGACACATTGCTTCACTCACACTTATTATAACTTGTGCTTCACTGTCTCTATGCTTCTTTCAATTTTTATACTTTGAAGTTTAAAAAGCATGGTCATCTCTTCTTGTTCTTGTTCTTGTTCTTCTTTAACTTCCCTAATTGTACCACTATCGTGGTGTTAGGGGACTCTTGTTCCTCGTTGGGCCTGGGGATCCAAAGCTTTGCATCTGATAGAGAACCATGATAGGTTATCAGCCTAATGCCTGGTATGAAGATGAAGTAAGTGGATGATATATGAGGGCAAGATCAATTATAGGAAAGATGATGATGGGGCAATTGGTGGAATGTTGACGGGGGAAATAGGAGCACCCGGAGAAAACCTGTCCCGGCACCATGTTGTCCACCAAAAATCTCATTTTGCGGTCACCTGGGATCAAACCCGGGCCATCTCAGTGAGAGCCAAGTGGTCTAACCACTCAGCCATAGTAGCATGGTCATCTCTAACATGTTAAAATTGGGAGGAGAGGGGAGATGACTATAGCCAAAACATTTTACAATCTATCAAACAATGCTAAAACAGTACCACAGTCATTGGCTGGTATACAAATGTGCAGAGCATACAGCACCACTTTTGAGGCACTTATGCAAAGTGAAACAAAGTCTAAATAATAATTCAATAATAATTGGGAATTTATGAATAGTGGGGTTCATTATATATTAATTGAACATTGCTTATGCTTACTGTACCTCACTAATTCAGGAACATTTGCTCCCATCATCAGCCAACTACCAACTAGTATTGATGTTGGAGGTCTCTGGTGATGACAATACGAAGTTGCTAAGTTTGTTCAATGATGGGAGATCAAAGTTCACTATCTGAACCTTGTTTTTGGTGATGTGGATGTATCTTGCTGTCCTAAGGAGGTTGACTTCCTGGGATAATCCCATGATGGTTGTTCCAAAAGTAGTAGTAGTAGTAGTAGTAGTTTTATTCGTTCTTTGGTTCATAATACATGATATAGAACACGTCCCGGATCTTTACAATTGTTTACAGGCTTTTCAATATTTAACAATATGTACATGTGATATAAATTACAAAACTGAGCTATTACCTCAAAATATTAAATAAAGACATTGTGTATAAATTTTTAAAATATCTTAAAAAATTAATTGTCAAAGTAATTATAATATTCCTTTATGCTATAAAAACAATGGAGTGAAAGAAGTTTTTTGAGACAAATCCTAAATCAATGCAGTGCAGGTATTTGCTTCAGATAATTGGGTAATTTGTTATAAAGCTGGAGGCCAGTATATACAAAACTTTCTTCAAAAGAACTTGTGCTATGTGTGATTACATGAAGGTTATCTTTTTTTTCTGGTATCATGAGAATGTATCTGTGAGTTTGTTGTGTACGTACTGAGATTAGTTTTTATGTAGCATAATGTTTCATATATGTAAATACAGGGTAGGGGCAATATATTTAATTCCTTAAATAGTGTTCTACAACTGATTCTTTTATTAACGTGTAGTATTATCCTAATTGCCTGTTTTTGCATTTTAAAAATAGATTTTGCTCCTGTTGAATTACCCCAAAATAATATTCCAAAGCTAAGAACAGACTGAAAATATGCATGATATAAAGATAAAACCGATTAAAAGTGTGCTACTGTGACTGGTATTTCCTGTCGGTTTGCATTTCATGCATCAGAGGTGTTCTTTTAGCCTGTATTTCAAGTTTCTTTTTGCCTTGTCTTCCACAAGGATCAGTTCTGGGCCCCTTGTTATTTTCATTGTACATAAATGATTTGCCAACTGCCATTAATTCCACAGATGTTATTTTATTTGCAGATGACACTAACATCCTAATAAAAGGAAACAATCAAGAAAGCATACAGACCAAACTCAATGATACTCTACAATGTAAACTGCACACATGGTTTCAGACGAATGAACTAATTATAAATAAGGATAAGACTATTGCCATTTCATTCCATACTTGCCAAAATAGAAATGTGGTCAAACCTCCAATAGTATTTGATAAAACAGCCATTAGCTACAATAATGAAACAAAATTTTTTGGATTACATATGAATAAGAACAAGAAATGGACCACACACATTCAACATTTAATAAATAAACTGAGTTCTTTTTGTTATTTGCTTAAACATTTGAAAAGCTTAATAAATTTAGCAGCATTGAGAAATATATATTGTGGTTACTTTCACAGTCAGTTACAATATGGAATAGTGTTCTGGGGGGAAAAGGCAGATAGAGTCTTTAAACTTCAAAACAAGAGTGATAAGGATACTAAGTGGGGTGGATAACAGAACATCTTGCAGGCCATTATTCAAAAAACTTCAAATATTACCTCTAGCATGTATGTATATTTTGGAATTAGTGATCTATGTAAAACAAAAACAAATACAAATACAAAATGACAAAAATGCTGATATTCACAAATACAATACACGTCAGAAAGATGACTTTCACATTCAAAGTTGTAGAACAGAAATCTTCAGGTCTAGTGCTATCAATAAAGGTATAAGATTATACAACAAGCTACCAGAAAATATTAAACAAATGGACAGCCTTATACATTTTAAAAAGGGACTAAAACTCATTTTACTGCAACTTTCCTTTTATTCTGTAAAAGAGTTTTTAAATGTTAATTAGTTTTAAGTGATTGTAAATAATGACAGTGGATATTAATGTAATTTTTATACTATGACGTGTCTGATATCAATCAAAAGGACAAAATAAATTGAATTAAATCATGAAGTAGAGTAAACTCTACATTTGTGAACAATTACTTTTATATAGCATTTTTCTATGGTCTTTATATAGTTTATATTTATTTGCTTTTTCTACTTTAGACTTTTGTTGGATCCTGTATCTGTTACAGTTTTTAGTGTTATGTAACTTTTTATATTTATCTTTGTATTTTGAACTGACGTGTCCTATAACATATGTATTATGTTCCAAAAGATGAAATAAATACAATATACATTTGATCATAGTCTGCACAAATTACCTAATGAGTGCTTGATCTCTCACTGTGGGGGATTCTGTCCTTTAAGGATCTGCAGAGTAAGTTTTGTATGCTGCATCCTTTTGAGATGCTAAAATGAGGAATTTTCTGGAAATGTTCTAAAATCTTTGCTCTTTCCAACAATAATAAGTGAATTTCTTGTATTGGAAAATTTCATTTTGAAGTTTTAATGTGGTAGTCTGCCTGATGGTTTTACCTTTAACCCTTTTGGTGATATGGACATTATATGATGGACATTTTAAAAGGAAGTAGAAACAGTACGGGCCTCAATAGACATCCTGTATATACATGCATTTAATACTTATTTAACCTTAATTATTTTAATTTTTCTCTTTTATAATACATTTAAATAAAGTGCATAAGAGATCAAGGCTTTCTTGGAAGGTTTCTTCTTTAATAGTACACCTCAAAACATGGATAAACACACAAGTGAGTGCACATCTCCATATTCACAGTACTTCATAGTAAGCAAAGAGAGGCTTTGTTTTGGTTAGCTAAAAATAAATGAAAAAGTGAATTACTAAATAAGAAATTAAACAATGCATTTATATTAGCATATGTGCATGCGCAAGCAGATGACCAGCTGGTTTTGGCGTTGCAGCCAACATGAGGGAGATATGTAACACTTGTAGCCAACCTCTGCAAAAATGCCCCAGACATCTGCGGTCCCGCCACGTCGTTGAAATCGAATGCAAAATAGGACGACTCAAGTTTCATTGTGGGCACCTCGTAGAGGGCAACTGGATCCTGGGAATGATCGACGTGGAAACGAATGAGGTGCTGATGACGATATGCCCCAACAACAGAAGGGATGCAAATACGCTCTACAGTCTAATTGCAGAGCACGTAAATGTTCATCAGCACCATTCACATCGATGCCTGCGGGGGTACTATGGTTTGATGGCAGGAAGGTTTGCTGTGCACCTCGCAGTAAATCACTCACTGCACTTTGTCGACCCAGTGACAAATGTGCACACAAATAACATAGAGTCACGCTGGCGAGGACTCGGCAACATCTAACAAGGGGCGGCATTCGTAAGGACAGTGTGGATGCTCATATTTCTGAGTATTTGTGGCACAATGACTGCAAAAACCGGTCAGCAGACCCATTTCAAGAATTAATTGAAGACATTAGGCACGTCTAATCTGTAGTGTAACGATGTTTAGCGTAATTAGTATTATGTGTGTTTAGTATAATTAGGGACTACTGTGTGTGTTTAGTGTTTAGATTTAGGTACTACTTTCAGTTCGTCTGCTAGATAGTGTAATTTCGAGACAACTAAGACTGTTGGCAGCATTGTGTTCAGTGGAGAAACAAGCATAGTTTGACTGCACTGAATTCTTCAATATGGCTACATCATGCAATAAGGAAATAAACAAACAATAAATAATGTTAAAAGAATTCCCTCCCAACATGAAATTGCACTAAAAAGTAAAGAAATTATATTGAAAATCATGGTTGTATATAAAAACATAAAAAAGTATGAAGGAATTACAAAAAAAAATTGCTGCATTGCATATTAGAAAGAAGAGCCCTGTAATTAATACTAGTATTCAAATTCAGCTAAGAATGTCGTAAAGATTTATAGAAATAACTCAACATAAAGACCATAACATTAACCCAACAAAAATTTAGTACAAGATTAAGAAGTGGGAGAAACAGTGACAATAATGATGAGAACGCAAATACATTTAGACACTACAACAATTAGAATTTTATTTCATTCAATAAAAACAATTCTTGGATCTTCAAGACTTCAAGTCCTTTATTTATAAACAGGTTTACAATGTAAAACATTTCCTGTAACCAAAGTTCAAGCTTTTATCCTCTTCCTCCCAATCCAATTCCCTCAGACCTAATTCTCTCATTCCTCAACCATGTAAGTCTATGTCAACCACGTCTTCCTCTTCCAGGTGGATTCCATTCCAAAACTTGCTTTGGTAATCTTATCTCAGACATTCTGGGAACATGTCCAAACCATTATAGCTGTTTGTGTCTTATTTTTGCTTTTTTGGTTCCATTGCCTTTAACTGCAATGGTCATATCAGTGGCCTTTCTCCTTTGGAACATACTGTCTATTGGCGATGGTGTTAGCTCATAGACGTTGGGTTGCTGGTACTTATTATTATTTGAAGCAAAAGGTTAGAAACAGTAATGTATTTAACATTTGAAGTAATAAGTCGGTAATTCAAAAACAAACATCACTTAAATTATCCTTACTTGGACATGTTTCGGAGAACGTTTTGTACCCATCATCAGCAGTTATCCGACTGGCTGGATCCATGGTTTCTTGAAGTGAGCTGGTTGTCTGTGGTGGCATCTGTTGTCTGTGAGATGAACTTCCAAAAGAGTTTTCAGGCAGCAATTCAAAATTTAAAGTATACTGTTTGTTTTTTATAATAAGCAATTTTTCCCAAACATCGAGTTCGGCTGCATTGGTACAATTTCATGATTGGTAGACCAGAAATGGTGAGCTATTGCTGATTTTTCTATTTGTTTGTATTTCATGCATCTCATATGTTCCTGTAACCTAATATGTAAACTTCTTTTGGTTTTTCCTATGTAGAACTTATTGTAGTCTGAGCAGTTGATTTTGTATATACCTGATTTCTTGTTTTCAGGTACTGGGTCTTTCAGGTTGTTGCATAACAAGTTTTTTAAACTGAATTTATTTATTGGGGCTAGGGTGATGTTGTACTTCTTGAACATCTTGTTGAATTTATGATGTATTCTGGGATGATATATGAATTTCCTGAACTGTGTCTTGGTTTTTGATTCTGTTAATTTTGTGGTATCCAATATGTGTTTCTGTTTCTTGAATTTCCAAATTTTCTTATCTATTAATTGTTTACTGTATCCATTAATTGCAGCTATGTTAATCATGTGGTTATATTCTTTTATTTTTTAATCATTAGATCACGCACACATTTGCACTCTCATTCATACTTCCAGACTCTGGGGAATCATCTTTGAGAAAAATCCCCACCGCCAGTCAGGAATCCAACCTGGGATCCCTTGAACAGCAGGCAGGTGCTTTACCGACTGTGCTATGGGGCCAGCCTTTCTTGTTTTGTCTTATCACTTTGTTAGGGATGTTTTCTAATTTAGAGTGTCCAGTAGATCTTCTGGAACAATCCATTTTGGTACATAGTAATTTTAATTTCAAATTCCTATTCAATGTCCAAGTTTCTGCTCCATTGGTTAATGTACTCCTACTTATCAATTTATATATCTGTAATTTGTTTTTTAAGTTATATTTTTGTCCCATAAAAACCCATTTAGCATGGATATTGCTGTTAAATTAAATTTAAAAGCAGTCGATTAATGACACTAAACAACACTTTTAAATTTTCCTGGAACATGTTTAAGAGACTATTTGCCTCCATTGTCAACCAGACATCCACTCTGGAGGCAGATAGTCTCTGAAACATGTTCTGGGAAAATTTAAAAGTGTTGTTTAGTGTCATTAATCGACTCCCTTTAAATTTAATTTATTACAACAGCACTGTTTTCAACACTTCCATGAAAGGAATTGTTGTTCTTCCCTTCGGTATTCTATATTTAATTTCTTCTTGGCTACCACTTAAATTTATCTTCATTCCTAAATACATTTTCCCTTAATTTTTTTATGCAAAAAAAAAAAGAAAAAAAGAAAAAAGATTGTGATCATTCTTTATTAAACAGCCCTCGTATAATTTGTGAAGCTCGTATTCAAGTAAGGCGAATGTTGAATTAATGTCTTCTGACACGTTTCTCTTCTCATCCATTTGCTCTCCCTCCTTGTTATTACAAGACAATTTCGTAGCTGCGTGTCGGTCGAAGAAGGGCAAATGCTGCAGAGTCTTGCAATTTCACACTTCTCCGCTCCGCAAGATAGTGGTTATCCAAGCTTCCGCTGTCGAGTCCAGCTTGCCCACTTCCCGCTGGAGGGTCTCTCTGAGCCTCCCTAAAACGTATGGGCGATATTCCTTCATTTCATCATGCTGTCTTCTAAAATCAGATCTTCTTCCTCATCTCCACATGGCAAATAAATATTCTTTAAATTCATTTTTATTTTATCAGTTTTCTACTGATATATTCTAAATCTTCATAGTCTTGGGCTATAACTAGTTGGTCATCTGTGAAACCTAAGGTATAACTTGTAGAATTATCCATGGGAATATCATATATCTGCATTTAGTTTTCCAGTTTTGTAAATATGTTAAAAATGGTTGGTGATAAACTACAACCCTGACGTAAATCTTTTGTACAAGGGCAGATCAATTATAAATGGGAATGGTTTTTTTTTTTTTATTTATTTATTTTATCAACAAACAAAAATGCTCATATACAGATTACTTTTCTGCATAATATCCTGCCTTCGATACACATTTTCTCCATTGGATTGGCAAGGTTTTGATGCCATCCTTATAGAAAGAAGGACGCGTGCGGAACCAGTTGCACATGAACTCTTCTACACTTGTGTCATCAAAGCGCTGTTTCCTAGGTCTTGTCTGAGTGGTCCAAACAAATGGTAGTCACAGTGGTATAAATCTGGACTGTAAGGAGGGTGTTCCAGAGGTGTCCAATGCATTCTCTCCAGTTTTAAACGCGTTAAAGTGGCAGTATGTGGCCTCAAGTTGTCATGGAGAAGAATGCATTTTGGATCGATTGTCGGCATCACTTGTTGCAATATGCAGCTTTTGTTTAATTCAAATGTAACAGTAATACGCTGCATTAATTGTCCTTTGTTCTTGAAGAAAATCCACCAGCAAAACGCCCATGGAGTCTCAGAAAATGGTTGCAAGCACCCTTCCATCAGATGGGCATGTTCTGACAAGGACCGGACCGGCTTTGTCTCCTAGCCGTCACTCCATGCTTGCTTGCTTTGACTCTGAGGTGTAATGATGCAGCCAAGTTTCATCACAAATCACAATGCGATTCAAGAAATCTTCTTCCTCCTCCTTGTAGCAATGCAGGTGTCTCTGACAATCTTCTTGGCATACCGAGTTTTGTTTCTGGATGAGGGACGAGGAACCTACCTGGCAGACAATTTTCTGTAATGGAGTTCATCTCGAATGATTGTTTGAACACTTTTGTAGCTTATTCCCACGGAAAAAACAATTTCTGATAATTTTATGCGCCAATCTTTTTCAATTATGTCACGAATGCATCCAATGTTGTCTGCAGTGATGCTTGTCCGTGATCTCCTCCTATGAGGTTCATTTTCTACAGCTTCTCTTCCTGCCACAAAAATTTTAGCCCATTCATACACTCCAGTCTTTGAAAGTCTTTCTTCCCTAACCTGTGCACGGAGCTGTCTCAAATTTTCCGATGGTTTGGTGCCCTGTTTTGCTAGAAATCTGATGATGCGTTGTGCAACATACATGTGCACCTCTTACCCATGGCGTACTAATGCAGCCCTGTTCTCTGCGGTGCATGTGTGTGCAATACCCCCCTCTCAAGATACCTCCTCCCACCAACATACTGTTGAAGTCTCTCCTCAAAATTATTACCAACAGCAGCGTTATATTAAAATTACTGTTTTTACTTGATCTGCCCTCATAATTAAGAGTTCGTCTGGTACATTTTCCCCCAATTCTAATTTTAGATGATGCATTTGCATGTACTTTATATATGACATTAAAAATATATTTTCAATAGATTGTTTTAAAACTTCACATCATTTCTTCAAAGGTATGAATCATATGACTTTTCTAAAGCTACCAACAAAAAATGTACTGACTGATTTTTTGCAAGTTTCTTTTTTATCAGTTGTTTCACCACAAAAAAGTGTACGAACATGGATTGTTCTGCTCTGAAGCCGGCTTGTTCTTCATCCTTCTTTTTCTCTTCCAAAAAATATTTTAAAATTTGTGCATATAATCTACTAACTGTATTAAGAATTGCAACACCTCTATAATTATTACAATCATCATTTCTGCCTTTCTTATGAATGACAGATATAAGCCCTTCTTTCCATGCATTTGAGACGTCTTCACCATTGATACATATCTTTTATTTATACTTAATAAAATTTATTAGAACTTTGAGAACCATGAGAACTTTAAGGAATTTGAGGAATTCAAGCATTTTAAGAATTTATATAAAGATGAATTGAATCTTAGATGTACAAGACTTTTATAAAACTACAAGGTTTTTAAATAACTTTTCTAAGGTTAGAAACAACCTTAGGATTTCCAAACCTAGACACTGATATAGCTCGCAACAATGAGAGGGAGAAATTACCAAAGTAACAATCAACTTGGATGCAGGAGGGATGAGAAGAAGCAGAAGCTTCTTCCGCTTGGGCTTCTTACAGAAGTGTTGCCAACTATAAATTAGCGAATGATTAGTGGGTGTTGCATGGTAAGTGCAAAATAAATATATAAATTGCCATTCTACAAGTGAAGTAGTGGTTTTATTATACCTTATTTTATTTATTTTGCATATGAAGAGGAAGTGTTTTAAACATGAGTTAGGTTTAGTTGTTAAATGTTAAAATGAAAAGAACTTTTAGAATCATATACATTATGATTATAAATAGGAATCAGGGTAATAAAATTAAAACTTTGTTATGAGCATCTTATTGCAGATATTTATTTAATCTTAATGAAGAACGTTCAGCTACGCTTTGGCACAGACCATAAAAAACTAAACTACTTTACCCTGAACACATTTATTGGTGGCTAGTGGTTGGACCTCAAGTTGGACACTGACAACTAGCTCAAGCTCCCAGAGACAATGAGAAGACCACATTCTCGACGAGCCAAGGACTTTGAACAATGCCATTATGCCCTTTGGTCTCTGCACTGTGCCAACCATCTTCGAGCACCTCATGGAATCAGTGATGAAGGGGTTGATTTGAGAAACATCTATCTGCTATATCTGGACATAGTCATTTTTGGCAGCTAAACTGAAGTGAATGCTAATAGGTGTCTATTCTTTTGCAAGGACTGGCCAACTACTGGCCACGAAGTCTGACGAACTGAGGTGACCTATGAGTTCAGAGAAGGTTCAGGCTGTAAGATATTTGTCTTACTTGAAAAATTAATGAGAATTGCACAGTTAGCCTGTGCAGCTACTACAGCCAGCTCACTATAGTCTTCCCAACAATGCAAAGCTTCTCATTTGTCTTATGCAAGAATAGTGGCCTTACAGGTAGAAAAAACAGGCAGAGATTTTATCATAGATGTCAATGCCAACGACAGCAATATTTAATATTACTAATCTGGTGTAATGAATGGTTAATCCATGGTTAAGATAACACTAGGAGGTAATAATAGCAATTTCTTGAGTACCTGCTAATAAAGAGCTGGACAGCTGTTGCAGCATTTACAATATATATATATATATATATATATATATATATATATATATATATATATATATATATATATATATATATGTCTGTTGAGTAATGCAATTTTATGTGATTGGCATTTCTTGAAACTGACAAAGACAATGAACCACATTTTCTGTGCAGTATTTCCAATTTGGCCCCTACAGTTATTTTGAAGAAGAATGATGAAGGCATGGAATGTGTCATACAATTTTACCTTTGTTTAATGAGCACTTTAACCAGACAAAGGGGCAGCGCCATGGCTGAGTGGTTAGACTGCTTGGCTCTCACTAAGGCGGCCTGGGTTCGATCCCAGGTGACTGCAAAGTGAGATTTGTGGTGGACAACATGGTGCTGGGGCAGGTTTTCTCCGGGTCCTCTGGTTTCCCCTGCCAGCATTCCACCGATTGCTCCATCATCTTTCCTATCACCTCATCTCTCTCGTAATTTCACTTCTTGCGTTAGGCTGATCACTCAAACTGGAATGTCTGATCAGCAAACCTCTGTTCCTCAACACATTGCCAATGGGCCTGGAGGTTGCATGGTTCAGCAGGTCCTATGTTCCCTTATGAAATACAGGAATTTATTCATTCATAACCTACACTGTCATGCATGTACACAAAAATTAATTTTGAACGAATATCTTATTCAAAAAATTAATATTTTATCTCTGCACCATCTGACAATATGTAGTTTATACATGGATGATTAAAAACAAAGTGTTTCAACTTACCTGTTCTGGTACATAGTAATATGGCAGCTGGGAGTCTGGCATATGGAAGTTTGAAGGATAACCATATGGCACATCTTGACTATAGTAATAATTATCATAATAGTTGATTTCATTTTCCTGTAGACAGAAAATAAAAGTTGAAATTCTATTTTACATGGAGTATAAAAAAACTGTTTCTTAGTTACCAATAAAAAATTAGTTGAAACACTTGAAGGAAAGTTAAAGTGATATTCCAGTTCCAATGTGTAAGGACTATGATACAATGAAGCACAAAATTAATATAATTTTGAGTTGAACTAGTACGCAATGCTCCACTTATTGCTAGTATTTACTTAGAAAGTGTTTCGTTAGGATCTTCCTAACATCATCAGCTGTTGTCGACTAATGGATGTTGCTTTGGTGAACTCCTTGTAGGTGATAGGGGCGTCTCTGTTGGTATCTTGATGAACTTTAAGTTTGGGTTCTCTTCAAAGGTAAATTCAACAATTTTTTTTTTATATTTCTTTATGAAAATTTTTTCCCATGTGGTTAAAGCGGTGGAGCTTGGGCACCTTTTAATAAGTGGATTTCTTGTTCTATATTGTGATTCTCCTTCCAAAAATGGTACGCTACCGCCAATTTATCTATTTCTTTGTTCCTGATGTTCCTAAAATGCTCTTTAAGCCTAATGTTCAAGTTCCTTTTAGTTTTTTCAATGCAAAAGTTGTCACAGCCTTTGGAGTTATCCAGTACTCATCTGATTTTGTGTCTGTAGGTATCTCCATTGTATTATGTGATTTCAAAAGGTGTTGTACACTGAATTTGTTCTGTGGGGCCAAAGTAATATTGTGCTCTTTGAAGACTTTTTGGAAAAGGTGTGTAGCTCTGGGATGATATGTTAATTTTCTATATGAAGTTTTATTGCTGACTGGGGAAAGAGTAGTTACTTGTTTGCATCTTTCTGTGTCTTTTGAGTTTATCAATTTTTTTTTACCAATTCAGCATTGAATCTATTGTATTCTGCAATATTATTGTACTCTTTGATATATTTCATCTTGTTTGAAGTTGCATTAATCAGCCTGTAAGTTAAACTGTTGATAGAAGCATGCTTGTGTTGTCTTGGGTTATATCCATCTGATTTTATGAAATTTTCTGTGTGTTTTCTTCCTATGTATGCCAAATTCTAGTTTTGTATGCTTCCTGATTAGTTTCAAATCTAAGAAAGGGATTTCATTGTTTGTCTCTTTTTCTATGGAAAATGTTATTACAGGATTTTGTAAATTAAGTAGTTTTAAAGCATCATACACTTGTTTCTCATTTACTATTGCCCAAATGTCATCCACATATCCATACCAATGTTTGAAAATGTGTGGGAATGCCTTTGTGATATGGATTTCCAAAAAGCTCATGAAGAGGTCTGCCAAAAATGGGGACAATGTGTTGCCCATAGATAGTCCTGATTTTTGTTTCAAAATTTTTTATTGAATGTAAAAAAGAACTGTTCAATGCAAATATTTGTTAAGTGAAAGTATTCCTCTATGATGTTTCGGTCTAGCTATAGTAGCTGAAGCCATACTTGCATGTACTCCATGAGTTTGTCTCATGGCACACTTGGGAACAAAGAGATTACATCAAAAGATACCATTTGGTCAGTGGGAGAAAATTGTAGATTTTTAGTTTTGTTGATGAATTCCAATGAATTTTTAATACTGTGGCTTTCAAATTTTGGTAGCTCCTTACATTTTTTTGGACACTTTTGGACAGTTTGTAGCAGGGTGTGTTATGTTGTTAATGACTGGGCGAATCTTATTTCCTGTTTTATGAATTTCGGGTAATCCATATATGTTAGCTACTGTAGGGTTGTCCGGTTTCAATTAGATAAATCGGTGGTAGCGTACCATTTGTGGAAGGAGAATCACGATAGAGAACAAAAAATTCACTTATTAAAAAATGTTCAAGGTCCAGCTGCATTAAACACATAGGAAAAAATTGTCCAATTTCGACACTACTTTGAAGAGAACCCAAACTTCATCAAGATACCGACAGAGAGTTCACCAAACCAACATCCATTAGTCGACAACAGCTGATGATGTTAGGAAGATCCTAACGAAACATGTTCTAGGTAAATATTAGCAATAAGTGGAGCATTGAGTACTAGTTCAACTCAAAATTATATTTATATTCCAGTGTTCTAATTTAATTATATGGTTGGTTTATAATAACCTAAAAATGAAAACAGCATAACAAGAATGGGAAACAAAACCACCTGCATTTTGGTTCACAATACCCTAGAGATGAAATTGGGAATGCACATCAATGACCATTTTGATAGATTCAGATTTTCAGGTAATTTATTAGCCATAGGAGTCAATCAGACTCATGGCATCGTCAAATATACAGTTTATGTACAATATCTTCAAAACTATAAATATACATTACAATGTAGTTCAAAATGTTACAAATTAATATAAAGTTTAATACAATACATTTTAAATATACAGTAAAATTAAATTTATATAACAATTTTATATTCAAAAATTCACTTATGCTAAAAAGTATAAAATATTAATATCATTTGAAAGTAATGTCATTACTTTTAAATGTTAAATACATCACTGTTTCTAACCTTTTGCTTCAAATAATATTAATATCAGTTGCACTGACTGCCTAAACCTTCTGTAATTTAAAAGTCTAATTGTTTGAGGCAAGTGATTATAGAAAATACTACCTAGATATGATATACTATTAAGTCTTAAGCAATTTCAATTTAAATATACGTATAGTTTTCCAATGGATACCATTTCACTGTGGAATTTCTGGCAATGAGCAAGCAGATATGTTGGCCAAGAAGGGTTCCAAAATATCTCAAACAATGAAACAGAATATCCCCTATGAAACAGTTAAAAGATTAATCAAAAATATCTTCACAAAACTATATAACAACTATCTAGTTTCCTCTGAAAAACTTAATTGGAAAGATCTCCAAAACAAAGTAAAGACAATTCCAGATCTACCTCGAAAATCTTCAGTAGCAATGTTCAGATTAATCACAGGCCAAGATTGTTTGAATGGACATTTATTCAAGGTTGGATTAACAACTTCTCCACAGTGCTGTTTATGTGGTAAAGACAATTTAATGAACATCGATCATCTAACTGTAAGTGAAACTCTCCAAAATCAAGAAGATCTAGTCTCCAAATATTGGGAAGCAAGAAGAAAAATGATTTTATTATCAAATTCTGAGCACGCGCACCCGCACCCATGCACGCGCACCCTCCCACCCACCCCCACACACGCACGCACGCACGCACACACACACACACACACACACACACACACACACACACACACACACACACACACACACACACACAATTTCAATGGACATTACTGGATGCTCTAGCACTGTAATCATATAATTGAGAATTCAATTGCAGGAGATTTAGGTTTAGTTGAATGAAAGACACAGATTCCAGGATATAAATGCAAGGAAGACGTAAAATTGTCAAATCTGAAAACACCTTTTTACTACTGCTTCTAACTGGCACTTGCAATATCATTTTCAATATCCTCTTTTGCAATATTAGTGTTTCCTTGGTTTTTGACCAAGACCCGCAGATAGTTATGCCATAAGAAAGCAATGAAAGTACATATACAAAATATATTGACCTTAATAAATCAATAGAAAGAGATTTTGACAAGATCCGGAATGAATAACTTAAAGAACTCAATTTATAATTCAAAGACAATATGTGGCATTCCCATGGCCATTCTCTGGTGGTGAAACTGTGAAGAGAAGAGAGCAGATGACAACAGACAGTTGAACAGAGTTTGAAAATAGAGGCAACGGCTTCTGAAACTAGTCCCTCAGTAATGTAAGTGACAAAGTGTCAGAAAACTTAGTACAAATAGGTTTTTCAATTAATTTTGACTTCATTGTTTATAAATTCCTCCAATCACGCATAATTAGCATCATGAAGTTCAAAATGTTGGTACTGTCTAATGCAAGAAAACTTAGAGGTACAAAAATATTTACAGAGCATGAATTTGGAGAAAAAGAAATAGAGTGGAGTCATTATTAAAGGAAATGAGAAAAGCACGCCAGAGGGCTGACGCTTTGGATCAATAGATATGGTATAACCCAGCAAAGAGAGTATATTAATGCGTCAAGAATTGCACATCAGCTTTCTACAGATCCCAGACAATTGACAGAAGATGAAAACCACCAAGAGGAAAAAGGGGCAGCAACACTTGATGTTACCAAGAGATGGACAGCATACCTAATGATGTAAAAGAAGATGCAAGGAAGTTAGAGCAGCATCTGCAGATTTACGAATTCATGATGATGGAAGTATAACAAATTTAGAAGAGCAGCTGAGAGAAGAGACAAGGACAAGGTAGAGAGGAAGAGTAGATCAGCTAAGATATGATAGAGCAGGAGCCATTTAGAGAACAGTACTGTCGGTGGGCGAGTGAAACGTGGAGGATCTGTGAAATAAAAATGGTAACAGGGAAATATTCCAAATGTTTAAGATGGTGGATGTGACGGCAACTTGCTTAAATAAGGAGATAAAAGTGGATATTAGTGATTAAGACTTTTGTGGCAATAACGAGTGAGGGAGAAAGAGAAAGGGTGAATGTCGGGGAGTAGATGTACTTGTGAAGAGAAATAAGAAAATAAAAGTGCATATACTAGATGGAATAGGGAAGGAGATGGTATTGTAGTGCATAATGAAAGTGGAAGATGTGTTTAAAAGAAAGATGTGCATTGGAGTAGTATACAATCACCGAGTGTATCAAAAGTGTTAAAGAAAATATAACAGGACACAGAATAAATATAGAACACATATGTAGAAACTGAGATAGTAATAATAATAGTGGTAGGAGAGTAAATTAGAATATGTGGGATAGAACAGTATAAGAATATAGCAGCTATAGAATCCAGAAAGAGTAGGGATAAAATATGCAATAACAAGGGGGAAAAACTAACTTTTGTGAAGTGAATAATATTGTTGTATAATGGGTAGTTAAATTATAATCGAACCCATTCACAGCCTCTCTCTATTGAGCACGATGGCCGGCAGTTACCTGGGAATTTAAGTTGGCACAGGCAGATTAGAATCCTTATCTTATAATAGATGCTGGAAATGTTTCCCTTCTGCTCTCAAACGTAAGCATATCTCGTGCAAATATTCTCACTTATTCTCCAAAGCTCAGCAGCAGGTATTCTTGTAATTTCTTGCACTTTTTGCCAAAGTTGCTATAGCATATGAGGATTGGAACGATACACTTAGTCTTTTAAAGAACCCCATAAATAAAAGTCACAAACTTTTGGTAGGAGAACAAAGGAGCTGCAAATCAACACTAATTATTCTGTCATCACATACTTCTCTTGCTGCAGTTAATGATTCAGCAGCCATATGTACTGTTGCAGAATCTTGGGAACTAACCATGTGATTTCTCTTCTTCTGTCAAGCATCTGAAAAATGGCCTCAGAATTAACTTCTAATATCACTCTGCATTTATTGCTTCATCAAAGAATATGGGCCCCATTATTCTTCTAGCAATTCTGCACACCACACTCCAATTTTCTGATCATAATGAGGCATTTCATCCTGTAGCAAAGGTTTTTCTGAAGCCCTGTATCGACTGTTGTGAGTATTAAACGTCCAGTTAAATGAAATTAAGATTCATCAGTGAAAAACAAAACCTATGGATCAATGAAACCTCTTTCTACAGTTTGGAAAAACCAGTTACAATAATTCACACGTTTAGAGGGATCATTTGGCTTTAACATGTGTAGCAATAGGGCTTCAGTTTCAAAAGATGTGTATCTTCCAATCCTTGCACACTACAAGAACTTAGGGAAAACATTGTGCAAGAAATCACAAGAAAGCGGCTGCTGAGCTTTGGAGAGTGAGTGAGAATATATGCATGAGATATGCTGCCTGTTTGAGTGCAAAAGGTCCACATTTCCAGCATCTATTTTTAGTCTGCATCTGCCGGTGTAAGTTCCCCAGCGCAGTAGAGAGAGGATGCAAATATGTTTAATTACAATTTAACTACTCTATAGAATAGAGGAACGAAAAATACATTGAAGTATGTAACAAAGAAGATTATACTCTAGAATGCAATGATAATAAAAAAGGGATAGAAAACTTTATACTAGAGAAAAGGAAAGATTTTCCAATAGAGTTAAAATTTAGTAAGATTTTTAACTTAAGATCCAATGCTTATATAGAGAAAGCAGGAAAATAGAAAAGAATAAGGTTAAAATGGTTTAAAGAAATGTGAAGAGAAGTGGAGAAAATACAGAAAAAGGGCAAAGAGATGTTAAATGAGTAACTGACTTCCCTTTATAATTTACAGGTAAAATGTTAAGTATAAGGGACAGAAATAGGAATAATCAACTTCAAGAGGAAGTAACAATTTGGGTGAATTTTATGTAAAGTTTAAAGAAGAATAAAGATTAAATTAATTGGGAGTCGATTAATAACACAAAACAACACTCACTTTTAAATTTTCCCGGAACCGGTTTCTGAGGCCTTCCCTCTATCTTCAGCCGGACAACGACTTGTTCTCATTGGAGTAGCTGGCAATATTTTGTCATCGGTCTCCTCTGGTGGTGGTTCGAGACTCTTGCTGAACAAATCTTTCTGGGGGATGTCGAAATTGAATACTTTGTTCCTATTTTTTGAAATAAAGATTTGTTCCCATGTGGACAGTTCTTCTTTTCCTGTTGTATGTTTTAGTAATTTTGGTTCTGGATTTATGTTGTGTTTTTTTTCCCAAAAATGCGTGGCAACTGCTGATTTTTCTAATTGTTTGTATTTTATGTTCCTAAAGTGTTTTTTTGCTCTTGTTTCTAAATTTCTTTTGGTTTTTCCAATATAAATTTGACTACAGTCACAACATTCAATTTGATATATACCAGATTTTTTGTTAGATGGAATGGCATCTTTGATGTTTGAGCAAATTAGGTTTTTTAAGGAGTAATGGTTCACTGGAGCTAGTTGAATGTTTTGTTTTTTGAAGACTTTTTTGAATTTATCAAAGGCCCATGGATGGTAAGTGAATTTTTTGAAGATCATTTTAGTTTCTGTAGCTGAGAGGGTTGTGGTTTCCTTTAGTAGTTTCTTCTTTTTTGCTAAGTTCACTTTTTTGTCTACTAGTGATTTGGGAAAGTCATTTTCTGTGCTATTTCAATAATTTTGTTGTATTCTATTTTGTATTCTTCTGCTGTGAGAGGGATGTTGACCAGTCTGTGTGCTAAACTATTAAAGATTGCCTGTTTGTGGGATCTTGGATTGTAGCCATTAGCTTTTATGTAGTTGTCTGTCTGTGTTGGTTTTCTGTAAATGCCAAAGTTTATTCTATTTTTATTTCTGATTATTTTTAGATCTAAAAATGGTAAATACTCGTCTTTTTCAACTTCTACAGTGAACTTGATGCTTTTTTCTTGAATATTTCAAAGTTTTAGTGCATCACTGATGTGTTTTTTTGGCACTATGGCAAATATGTCATCTACATATCTTTGCCAGAGTTTGAACATCCATGGGAAACCTTTAGTGATCCTTATTTCTAGTGCACTCATGTACAGATCGGCCAGGAAGGGTGATAAGGAGTTGCCCATTGCTAAACCAGATGGTTGATGGTTTATATTGGAAAAACCAAAAGAAATTCAGAAACAAGAGCAAAGGAACACTTTAGGAAAATAAAATACAAACAATTAGAAAAATCAGCAGTTGCCACGCATTTTTGGGAAAAAAACCACAACATAAATCCAGAACCAAAATTACTAAAACATACAACAGGAAAAGAAGAACTGTCCACATGGGAACAAATCTTTATTTCAAAAAATAGGAACAAAGTATTCAATTTCGACATCCCCCAGAAAGATTTGTTCAGCAAGAGTCTCGAACCGCCACCAGAGGAGACCGATGACAAAATATTGCCAGCTACACCAATGAGAACAAGTCGATGTCCGGCTGAAGATAGAGGGAAGGCCTCAGAAACCGGTTCCGGGAAAATTTAAAAGTGAGTGTTGTTTTGTGTTATTAATCGACTCCCAATTAATTTAATTTATACAACAACACTGTTTTCAACACTTCCATGAAAGGATTTGAGAATAAAGATTTCTTATTCTAGTAAATAAATATCTTAGGTATCCAATTTTTGCTATGTCATATTAGATAAAACCAATGTTTCAACCATCCTATCAAGGTTGTCTTCAAAGGCAAACAGTGCAGCTGCTCCAACAAGTCAGTTTTTTTGCAGAGGTAGACAGGTGGAGGTGAGGTCTGATTAGCCAGTTGCTTTCTGCATTGCGGCAGATGGAGGTGATCTTTCATTGACTAGGTGTTCTCTGCAGTGTGACGTCACCATAATACAGAATCACCACAATGCAGCACAGGTATTGTGGTGTGAACCACAGTTTATCAACATACATCACACTACTGTTACAGTTTTCTGGACAACAGGCAATTTCTAAGGCCTCTTTAATCTTCCTGGATAGATTTTAAATCTTAATTTCAAATTTAATTTACGTAATTAAAATCTTAAATCTATTTTCTCTAGTTACTACACTAGTTTGGTCAAACAGAATGGTGTGTTTTGTTTCCTGAGTATATCAGGTCATAGCAGATATCTCTATATCATTTTATTTCTATTGACATATATGCCCCTGTAATCGCTGCTTCACAATATGGCTCATCTCACCTAATATGTTTTGCCACAGCTGCATGGTATTTCATAAACACGTGGTGTGTTGAATGGTAGTACTTTATCTTTTACAATAACCAATTAATCTGAAGGTTTAGCAGGTGCCTTATATGCAAGCTTGATATCCACTTCTTTTATAGATACTGTCTCATAAGTAATGTTTTTTAAAATTATTTGAAATATGTTTTGACAAACATTACCTAATTTTCAAAGTATAGACCATTAGATTCTATGGTCTTGAGCCATCGTTCAGCGAGATTTATTATCCCATGGTGGTACCAGTATCTGGTTTTTGATGCAAAGAATTCGGTGACAACATATTGCACTGCTTCAATGTTGTCAAAATTTCTTCCATATAGAAAATGGGTCATGGATTGAAAAAGATGATATTTGATGGTGTGAGATCAGGGATGTATGCTGGATTGGTAGCAGTTCGATTCCTACCAATTCCTGAATTTTTTCCATGCCTGTTTGTGCAGTATGAAGTGCTGCATTGTCTTGTTGCAATAGAACTCTATTTTGGCTAACTAATGCTGGGTATCTACACCTCAAAATTTTATGAACTTGTTGCAGTTGTTGAGAATAAACATCCACATCAATCGCCCGCCCGTTTTGAACAAACTCCCAGTAAATCACATCTTCAAAATTCCACCAGACACACATTACTTTGGAACCGAACAAATTTTTTTTAATGATGACTTTGGCAGGTTGGCGGAGATCAAGCCTCTGTTTCGAGGCATCAGGGTTTTGGTAATATACCCAATTTTCATCACAAGTGACAATTCTCCTGACAAATCTATCATTCATGAGATTTCGGATAAGCTGAAGACAGATATGCATTCTACGTTCAGCATGTTGAGGTATCAGTTCAAGGGGTATCAGGGGTGAGGTATCAGTTCTTCTGAAAGTCTACAGGTGCCTTTTTGCAGATTTTCTCGCAAAACTTGGCACGTATCCTTAACATTCCATACTTTAGGTCTTTCAGAACATGGTAAATCTTTACTGTTTTCATTTGCATTCTTGAAACATTGGAACCACCACTGTGACACACCCTCACTAACGACACCTTCTCCTTCCACTTCACATATTGTTTGAGCTGTGGCAGTGGCTTTATAATCTTGTTTCCAGTAGTGTTTTAGAAGGACTCTAAGTTCAAACTTTGTTATCTCTATTTTGTGATTGTTTATTAACAACTGAAGACTGATACATGCTCGCAATGTACACAGCCATGTCATCCTGTAAATAGCATTGACAAACCAAAGAAATCCAATACATTTTCCAAAACACCAAAACAAAAAAACCAACATTACTTATGCGACAAACTAACAATAATTTTCCTATTCTATCTGTAACTCCTACATATGGTAGTACTGCCATTTTCCATTTATCTGTTTTATCTTGATCTTCCTGTCTAAATTCTGCCACTTTGCAAGCTCAACATTTATCTTGTTTTTTGTAATCATTAGCATGCAGTGTCTCATGAAGGTTCATTCTCTCTTGTCTTGGACAGGAAGTGTCACAAACTCTTTTAAAAGGGACAATGTTTTCAAAATTCTCTTTTCAGTTGCACGGTGATGATGGAAATCTGCATGTAGATAGAGATTAGTATGTGTTATTTTTCTTTAGAATGAGTGTCCCAATGTGCATTTTTAATTCTAGATACCAGCACATCCAAAAATGATGTTCTCCTTTCTTTTCCAATTCTGTGATTATTTGAGGGTGGTGGTTGTTCAGTTGGTCAAAGAACAAATTTAAAGTCCTGCGTCCATATGGCCACAAAACAAATGTTGTCGTTCTTGTTGTTTTCAAATGCTAGGCTTTGGCAATGAAGCCATTGGCTCTCTTGCTCTCCAATATTTCTGTGTATTGGATCCGGCAGGTAGGGCTTCACAGGTTAAAAGATGTTCTTCAGTCATTTCCTCTTCTTTGTTGCACAGAGGACAATTTGGACTTGTATAAATTCCTATTCTGATAAGTGTTTGGCCAAATAATCATGTTCCGTAAGTAATCTCAAATTTTCTACTGCAGCTTTACATGGGATTTCTGGAATAATTTCTGGATTTCTAATTAAAATGTTCCATTTTTTATCTTTGGCTTTGTTAAAAATTGATTGGTTTTGTTGTTTTTATATTTGTTTCTGGTTAATCTTTTTATGGATGTAAAGGGTGAGTTTTTACTTTTGTTCTGAATTAAATTTGCACCTTTTTGGCAAGAAAATCAGCTGATTCATTTCTAGCAATTCCACAATGTGCAGATATCCACTGTAATATAATTCTTTTCTGTAGTTTTGGAAGTTGTTGGATCATTTTGTGATATTCTTTAATTTGGATTGACCTCATTTTATATGAATTTATTGCATATAATGCTGCTTTAGAATCAGAAAGTATGACAGCATTTTTGAATTTATCTATCCTGTATAGAAGGTGTTGGAGTGAAATATGAATAGCCGTTACTTCTACATCAAAATTTGTTGTGTGGTATCCTGCTGGTTGATAGAATGAGAACAGTGCACACTTAATTCCTGCTCCTGAGTTGTCCATGTTAGATCCATCTGTGTAGATATGTAACCATTCTTGAGGTGGGTATCTATTGTTCACAGTTTCTAATGCTAGTGCTTTTAGTACAGGTTTAGAAGTTTCATATTTTGTAACTCTTTGTTCTAAATCTAATTGAATATTAATTGGTTCAAAAGTCAGTGGGTTTTCTTTGATTATAATGTATTCTTTAGAATTAGGAAGATTCAGATCTGTTTTTAATTCCGTAACTTTGTGTAGGAAACTTGTTTGTGTTTTCATCTTGATTGGTTGTAGTAGTCTTTTCTCCCATTTTGTTGTTTTTAATTGCAACATTTTTTCATGTTGTGTTAGTGCCTGCTCCTCTAAAGTTAGATGTATTGGATAGTTCCGAGTTAAGGCTTGCACTGCCGTGATGTGAGTTGATTTTGCTGCACCGGTTATTAGTCGCAGGGCCTCATTTTGGCATACTTCTAGGTGATTTATGTTAGAAGTGTTTGCTTTAATTATTACCTCTGCATTATAAAGAAGTATTGGCTTGATGAATGTTTTGTATGTGGTGTTCAGTGTCTCCCGATTACTAACCCACTTGACTCCAGCTAATCTTTTCAAAATTGAAAATTTTTTTGGTTGATTTGTTTACTACCGCTTCAATATGATGTCTCCAAGATAATTTTGAATCAAAAATTGTTCCTAAATATTTTGTTTCATTTGTTTGTTTCAGGTTTGTTTTCTTGAACTGCAGATTTAGTTTAGGGATTTTCTTTTTTAAGCTAAATATTTGGAATGTTGTTTTATCAGTATTTATTTTCATAAAATTGTTGTCAGTCCACTTTTCCAATAGTATCAGAGCCTTTTCCATTGAAGTTTTGGATTTCTACAAAACAAATGTCAATTCATATATTTCATACACACACTGGAGGCTATTATGACATTGTCTGAAAATGTTTGAAGGATATTATAGCCATTATGGCCAATAATGGGTGAAAATGGTGAAACCATAGCAGCCCCTTAAGTTTGTGAGAAAAAAAAGCACCATTATATTGAAAAAAGGTGGATTTTAAACAAAAAGCATATGTCTGCCCTCTTCTCTGGAAGAAAACATAATCTTAGCTTTTGGCATAACCCTCTAACTTCATTACCACCGTCGCATTGCCTTTATCTACCTTAGAAATAACCAATCCTCTTGTTGCTTAATATCAAACAATACTTGACATTCCATTCCAGTTAGAGTCTGTTGAAATACCTTGTGATGTATGATAATTCTCAATGCTTGGTTCCATATATAAACAGTCCTTTCCTCCGGTATTTCAATTAACACATCATCTACTCTGGCTATGATGTTATCTGTCATCTGTTTGGGTGTTATGGAGAAATTTAGACCTTCACAAAATTATCAGAACTTTTTAAAGAGGATATATATGCACTGCTTTACAAAAAAATCCTTTGATCAAAACCTTCAAGGGGGTTAGTACTTTAATTAACAGGCAGCACCTATAGAAAAGTAATAACTACAACGTACCAATATTGCAATTTCTTTCTTGGAAGTGTTGAACGATATTTTGTCATAGGTCTCCTCTGGTGGCAGTTCGAAGAACTTGCTGAACAAATCTTTCTGGGGGATGTCGAAATTGAATACTTTGTTCCTATTTTTTGAAATGAAGATTTTTTTCCCATGTGGACAGTTCTTGTTTTCCTGTTGTATGTTTTAGTAATTTTGGTTCTGGATTTATGTTGTGTTTTTTTTCCCCCCCAAAAAATGTGTGGCAACTGCTGATTTTTCTAATTGTTTATATTTTATGTTCCTAAAGTGTTCCTTTGCTCTTGTTTCTAAATTTCTTTTGGTTTCTCCAATATAAATTTGACTACAGTCACAACATTCAATTTGATATATACCAGATTTTTTGTTAGATGGAATGGCATCTTTGATATTTGAGCAAATTAGGTTTTTTAAGGAGAAATGATTGACTGGTGCTAGTTGAATGTTTTGCTTTTTGAAGGATTTTTTTGAATTTATCAAATGCCCATGGATGGTAAGTGAATTTTTTTAAAATCATATTAGTTTCTGTAGCTGACGGGGTTGTGGTTTCCTTTATTAGCTTCTTCCTTTTTGCTAAGTTCACTTTTTTGTCTACTAATGACTTGGGAAAGTCATTTTTTGTGCTATTTCAATCATTTTGTTGTATTCTGTTTTGTATTCTTCTGCTGTGAGACAGATGTTGACCAATCTGTGTGTTAAACTATTGAAGATTGCCTGTTTGTGGGATCTTGGGTTGTAGCCATTAGTTTTTATGTAGTTGTCTGTCTGTTGGTTTTCTGTACATGCCAAAGTTTATTCTGTTTTTATTTCTGATTATTTTTAAATCCAAAAATGGTAAATACTTGTCTTTTTCTATTTCTACAGTGAACCTGATGCTTTTTTCTTGAATATTTAAAAGTTTTAGTGCATCCTTGAACTGCCACCAGAGAAGATCTGAGACAAAATATCGCCAGCTACACCACTGAGAACCAATCAGGTGACGATGGAGGCAAAGTCTCTGAAACATGTTCCGGGAAAATTTAAAAGTAAGTGTTGTTTAGTGTCATTAATCGACTCCCTTTAAATTTAATGTACCAATATTGATTGTATGGACTCCTGAAAGTACAAGCCAGGTACCCCACTCAGAGCTATACTGAGTGCTATCAGTTCCCCTATACAACTTCTGGTATGATTTCTGGGAGATACATTGAAACCTTTGGCAGAGAACATCAAGACTAATGCAAGAAATTCTATTGAGTTTTATCAGCATCATACAGAGCCTTCATCTGAAAAAAAAACTGAATGTTTGTTTTGATGTTATGTTGCTCTTCACAAACATACCCATGTATAAGGCAATGGAAGCACTCAAGAAAAAACATAAAATGTATTATTACACATCTGTATTACACATCTGCTTCACTAAAGTGAAGCAGATGTGTAATAAATACAACTCATCTAAAAATTAATAATTTTTCGCTTCACTGTGGTGTTCCAATACAGTTAAATCTCGATACATAAAATGTATGTTTTATGCAGCAAAAACTGGATACCTAAGATATTTATGAAAAAGGTCACAGAAGCCTGAGAGAACTTATTCTAGTAGCCAAATTCTAGCTGAATCTTTTTAGCAATTAAATTACTGCTGAAAGTACATAATCATTGAGCTTGTGAGATAAAAGGAGTTAATTCTCAGTTGTAGCTTCATTAAATTAACAATTGGTTTATAATGTCGACAAGTCAGTTAAACACTTTTCTGCCTTAAGCTTCAATTTTAAGTTTAAGTAAAAGATATGTCAATGCACCCTATCTAAGTGGTAAATGAGAAAAATCTGGATGAGATTCAACTTACCGTGTTTGGTGGTGGTTGCACATGCCCAACTACACTAGGAATCGGCTGTGGTTGAGGAAATGGTGAACTTTTTACATCCACACACTGAAGGCTGGCTTGCTTTGGGTCATTGACTGCAGGCATATTTGTAACAATTGTGTTTTCATCTGAAGTCAAGGGACTTATAGACATAGAACTTGATGTCTTTCTTAACAATGGTGGAGTTTTTGATAAACTTCTTTTCCTTTTCGGAGATTTGGAAATTCTCTTGTATGGACTTCTGGATTTTGACTTTGAGGGTCTTTTAACTGCTCTCCTTTCTATGGACCTTGATCTTGATTCTCTACGATACCATTTTCTTCTTTTCACTGTTCGCCTTTCTGATGAACCTGATCTTGACCTGGAAAGACGATGGGCTGGTGATCTGCAATAGGACTGATTTCTGCGTACTCCATTTTCATAAGATCTTGATCTTGACCTTTTGAAGTACTGCATTTGTCTTACATAAGTTCCTTTCTCTGTGGACCTGGATCTTGAGTTTGACCTACTAAATGTTCGTCTTTGTCTTTTGGTTGTTCTTTCTCTAGATCTTGATCTGGATTTTGAATGTCCTTCTATGGATCTACTAGAACGCAATTGCCCTTTCTTTACAGATGATGATCTGGATCTTGACCTTTTTTGCTTCCTTACTGGTGATTTACTGTGTGTTTTCCTTTGGCGTGAAATTTTTTCATTTTCTAAGGATTTTGACTTAGATCCTTTTTTATTCTTTGATCTTTTTCTTTTCCTTTTCTTTTCCTTTTTGTCTTCATTTATAATAATCTGAGTGGCATCTGAAGGTGCTGGTGATAAAGAACCATAGTCTTTTAATTCTCTATCTACTATAAGAGATTTAGATGATAAAATATTCTGATTAGCATTATCTTCATCAGTTGGTGGCGAGATGCTTGAAAGTGACAGTGCATCCTTCTTCTCCAGTTTAAGGCTACTATTTGAAATAGGTGAGAAACAACTGGATTGCCATCTTGATATTTCTGCTTTACAGTCTGTGCTTGGCCCATTAAGTTCAGTTTTAACTTCCATTTTTGTAACCACAGAAGCTGAAAAAGTGTGAGTTACTGATACTGAACCAGTGTCTTTATTTTCAGAAAGCAAATTTGCTTTTCTCACTTTTTCAGATTTCTTCAAAAGGTTGTCAATATCATCTAAGGGAACCTGGCTACTTATGGATTTAAGCTTATTATCAAATAATACCATATCCTGCTTAACACATTTGTCTAAAGACGAAAGTGTCTCGTTTTTAAGAAGTAGTTTACTACCCAAACTATCTTCAAACTTCATAGGTGATGATGTGGCCACATTTCTACACTTCAACTTCTCCTTTAATATTACATCAACTTCATCTAATCTGCCAATGTCATCTGTTACTGGTACGCTGCGTCTAAGTGGCAGAATTAAGGTTTCTTTACCAGAAAAAGAGGAAGAACAAGAAGATGAGGATTCATTTCTGCTGCGAGGTTTCCCTGGCAGCGTTAAAACATTTTCCTCATCAATCTTAGCAGATGCAAGTTTATGTTTTTGCATATCTTTTAACCTCTGGGATTTGAACTCCAGTACCTGTTGATATAATGAACGTCCTTTTAGAAGTACAGGTTTATTGTCTTGTGATTCACACTCCGAAGAGATGTATTCACCAGATTCCAAACTATCTGATAAAATTGAAAGCTGTTTTTTCTTTTCTTCTGATGTTTCATCTTTCTGAGGAACATCATCAACGGTTTCCTTTTTAACTTCATCTGCAATGTTATTATCAACTTCTACAGCTGTTGCAAGCTTTTCTGAGTTCAGTTTTTTAATATCTTCTGCATTGCCAGTGACACACATTTCATCTGCAACTTCTATTGGAATTGCTTCAAATTGTTCTAAGAAGCCATCAAGCTCAGCATCCATGTCAAATTCCATATTGTGGTTTTGTGTAGTTATTTCTGGAACTTGGATACATCAGCTGTAAGAAAATAAAGAAAATAGAGAGAGGATTAGCAAAAATAAAATTTTAACATTGAATATAAAGATACTACACTACTGAAAATACACTGAAAAGTGTCCAATATACATTGATCTAAACAAATTCTGAAACATATAATAAAAATGTACAGAGAGCATACTAACTGTAGTATGACCGCACCAATATTTATGTATCTGTTCATATTTCTTATTATAAAACACAATATGAATAGTTGATATAAGATTAGTTGCTATCTGTACACATGTTGACAATAACAAACACCTCTTGAACATGGACGTATAGTGGAGCTACAAAAGACCAATTAGGCTCAAGAGCACCTCTCCACCGGTAGTCCACAATGGTAGGTTGAGAGTTTCTAAAGCTTGAAGAGTCCCACTAATGTTATCCCAAAATACAATAAAACCTGCCTAAAATGGACCCCTATATGCCAGAAATCTGAAAAAATGAAAAATAAGTTTCGGAATGGAGCTATTTCCCAGGTAAAATTATACTACGCCGGAAAACTGCCTGATGCAGAAATGGAAATACTTTTCGGGAACCGCTCACATAAATAACCTAATTAAAATAGAGTATTTTATGTGTAATAGGTTACAATGAACTTATTTTAAAAATTGTGCTATAATTTTGAGGGCAACTGCACTTGCACCAAAGTTCTATGAAGCCTAAAGTCATTAAACGTAAACCTTTGAGGAAAAGGGAAAACAAACCGTTAGCTCTCTCAACTCTCTTCAAACACACATGGTAAGGGTAAAACTGTTTTGCAGTGTGTTTACTCTCTATGTCGTTATTACAAGTGATCACATATAACTGGAAGAAAACTTTGAACTTTGGTGATTTTTAAAAACATAGTTTGTATGTACACAAATTGTGTTAAATGCGTTTTAAACATAAGACTTTATCACTGAAGAAAAAAGTTTGTTCAAGAACACAAAAAGGAAAGCATCCATCTAAAGAATTAACTGTGTTGTTTAAAGTGGGAAAAATTCAAATTAATGAGATTTTGAAAAACAAAATATTGATTTAAGACAAGTGGTTAAAGGAAACATAAGGGCATGGGTAACGCATCACAAAATATTCAGAGAATGACAAGCTAAATCATGTTATGTCCAAGTGCATATTTTGCTGAAACATAATTTTCAAAGTTATTTCCTTTATTGCTGGTTGTAGCCATTAGCCTACAAAAGGTGACCCTCATAAACGGGGTAGAGGCAATGTAGCCAAACTTCTGGTTCCTCTATTTCCTGCACATTCTGCAGTCAGTGCACATCATGTTCCTTTTCCGACCTTGGATATCATAGAAGCTGCATGTGAATCAACTTCAGCAAACTGGACCTTCTTCACCAGAAACTCCAGTAAAAAAATACAGATAGTGCTGGAAAGATAGAGTCAGACTGAAAAATTCAATGCCATAGCCAGGATTTGAACCACGGTTCTTCTGGTCCAGCAGTTCTAACCCTCGAGCAACTATGGCCAACGTGCCGACATGATATTAAATTCTCCAACTGACTCATGTTTTTCCCGGTAAACCACTTAGGAGTTCTCATAAACACATGAGACAACTACCTAATGGTAGTTACATGTAAGTACATGTAAGGACCGGGCTTTATAGTTAACCACTATTAGTTCAAGTAATTGTTCTTTCACACCAGCCATGTGTAGGCTAAAGTATGGAAAGATAGAGTCAGACTGAAAAATTCAATGCCATAGCCGGGATTTGAACCATGGATCTTCTGGTTGCCATCCAGCCGCTCTAACCCTTGAGCTACTATGGCCAATGTGCCGACATGACGTTAATGTGCTGACTTTAGCCTACACATGGCCAGTGTGAAAGAACAATTAATTTCCATTAATTGACCTAATAGTGGTTAACTATAAAACCCGGGCCTTAAAGTACTTACGTGTTGTAAGTCGCCATTAGGTAGTTGTCTCATGTGTTTATGAGAACTCCTAAGTGGTTTACCGGGAAAAACACGAGTCAGTTGGAGAATTTAATATAATGTCATTCCATTGACATTTCAGTGTGAGTGAAATTCCTTCCTTCTTTCTTTCCTTCCTCATGCCCCTCTCTCCTTTCTTTTCACTTTAGTGATCATATTTTAATCATCATCAGGCTTCAGTGGAGGATGTGGACCACTTAAGGAGAGGCTCAGTGTGCGAATTTGCAATCTGAGCAGCCAAAAATCTAAAAACTGTCTATCAACCCTTGTTTCAGTACTTACATTACACGATTGCTACATATTTTCTATTTTCAAACTACTATTTAAGTTTATATCCATATTACCCTTATGTTTATTGCTGTAAAAGTTTCAAATTGCAGTTTTAATAGGAAAAGTGAGCTTACATTAGTGCTACTACCATCACCACTGCTGCTGGTGCTACAGTAGAGGGAGACACCTTTTGCAATAACAGGGCTAGCAAATTAGGAGTAGAAATTAATATGCTAATTTAACAAGTTTATAAACACTTAGACATCACAAAAGATTAAAAAAGCATTTTATATTAATCTCCTAAAGGCAAATATAACCAAATAAGCACACACACATTTTCTCTCTCACTTTCTTTCCCTCCCTCCCTTTTCTGCCTCACATACATACACACACACACTCTCCTATCATATTGGACATGGTAATGGAAGGTGAACCAAGCCAAGAACATGCATTTAGCTCATTTCCATTGCTGCAACCAAGAAACTACCTGCATTATTTTCTGAGTTGTTGATTCTTTTAATTTAAAGAGTAAATAAATATATGACTATGAGCATAATTGGCTGCATGAATGTTTATGATAGTGGAATTATCTAGGTACTTATAACCAGACATTGGATCGCATACACCTTAGCAATCAATGTATGCACACAGGTACTATACAAGGCCAAGTAAGACATCAACAAACATCTACGTCAACACTATGTGTGTACACTCTGGTACAGATACAAAATGTAACATGCGCTACAATATGCCATCCTCCTCATTGCTTTCGATGCAGGAATTACAGTGAACAACCATGCAAATTGTTGTAACTGAATTTTCTGCGCCTCTCGCTGAAACAATATAAAAATATTGGGAGAAAGTTCGTTCAACATCACATGATGTTATTTCTTTTCTTTTTTGCAATTTACGTCCTCCAACGTTAAGTCATATCGGACGATAAATGAAATGGGTGAAATGATGCTCAAATGAGTCCGGGGTCTCTGGAGCTTAGTTATCCAACATTCGTCTATCAGGATAAGGGAAAACCTGGATAAAACCTTATCCAGGTACTCACCCTGACCAAGATTCGAACTCGGGACCTCTTGAATGTGAGGCAGACATGCTACCATCTACGCTACCGAGGCAGGCTATGATGTTAATGGTGCATATCAGTAGTACAAATCATTTTCATGTGTTTGTCCGAGATTTAGTTTATTTCTTATATTATCCAGCACTGAAATTCCAGTATTTTTGTGTACAATAATGGACAATTTATTTTTGCTCGTTTGGTAGGTGGTGTATTCTGCACATTGTTAATTTTTGCAGACACCTCCTCAACTGCTTTTAGACAGATCGAAATCACATTCTTCAAGCTGTTTAATGGCTATTGATAATACCCAAAACTTTTGATTTATAAAATGGAGTGAGTGAGTGTGTGGTGTTTAAGGGCCCGTCGACAACAAGGTCCTTTGGGCCCCAAGTCAACACTAAAACCTAAAAGCTATAAAAAAATTAGCTAAAAAGGTAAAATGTAATAAAACCACTCAACTGTTAAAAGGCCATAAAAACCATCTAAAACTTATAATTTAAAATCTCTAAAATTAATAAATATAAAATGCAAGTTAGACTTGTTTGTTAAAACCGATTTTAAATACAAACCGCAGAACCTTATCCACGGCCACTGGGTCGTTCCCTAAAATACCATGCAAGTTAGCTCTTAGGCCCAAAGACTGGCGAACGCGGGTGTATTGCGGGCAATCCAGCAATACATGCCGCACGGTGAGAGGTACTGCACACGGAGCACACACAGGGGCCGGTTCCCCTCTTAATAGATGGCCATGCGTTGCACGTGTGTGCCCAATTCTCAGCCGGGTGAGTATCACCTCGGCCCGCCGGTTATCCCTGCAGGAAGTTGGCCAGGGTTGTACGCTCTCCTTTATCACCCGGAGTTGTGTGCCCTCCAAAGCTGTCCAGGATTGCTGCCAAGCAGATAGGAGTTGGCGACGGAAAAAACGTTGCACATCCTGGTACGGCACCGTAGTTGTTAAACTCCGGGGCAAACGGCAAGCGGACTTAGCTGCCGCGTCCGCCTCTTCGTTCCCGGAAATGCCCACATGGCCTGGGGTCCAAGTAAAAACAAAATGGTATCCTCGACCGAGCATTTGCGAGATCTGGGCCTGTATTTTTAAAACAAGTGTGTGAGCGGCAGTGTGCTCTTGCAAGGCCTGAAGAGCACTTAGCGAGTCAGTGCAAACAATAAAACAGCCAGGGGCTAACTTGCAAATAAAAAGGAGCGAATAGTAAATGGCATACAGCTCTGCTGAAAAGACCGAAGTGGAGTCCAGAAGTCGAAATTTATGAGCCTCACCGTTAATGAAGAACGCGCAACCCGTAGTGCTACCTAACTGAGAACCGTCCGTAAAGACCGGAACATAGTTAGGGTAACGGCCCAGTAGTTCGGCAAAAAGTTGTTGGAACACCGAATGTGGAGTAGCGAGTCTAGAGTTGCTGGAAAGAGCGAGATCGAACCGCGCACGATCGAGTTGCCAAGCAGGATAAGGGCTGATGGACGACCTCTCCACGCGAGGCATTCGGAGGCCATGGGAATGTAGGATATCCCGAAATCTTATTCCCATGGGGCGTGTCCGGGAACCAGGGCGCATATAACGGTGGACTAAATCTGGACACAGAACTGGTTTAAAACAAGGATGATTGGGATAACTTGCCAACTTCGAAACGTATGAGCAGAGTAACAGCGAGCGACGAATATGGAGTGGAGGTTCGCCTGAGTCTGCATACAGGCAGTCGACTCGACTGGTGCGGAAAGCTCCTGTGGCAAGGCGGATGCCAGTATGATGCACGGTGTCTAAAAGGCGAAGTTTAGAGGCGGTCGCTGCGCCATAAATAAAACTGCCATAGTCCAGCTTGGACCGAACCAGAGAGCCTCAACATTACCGTGCGATCGCCCCCCCCCCCCCCAAGATGCTCCAGATAATACCTTCAGCACCCGAAGAGAACGATCGCAAGAGGCTCGAAGGTGACTAATGTGGTGCTCCCAATTTAGTTGTCGGTCCAAGTAGAGGCCCAAGAACTTCAGGTGCAAGACAAATAGCAGGGGTGTGCCGTTCAAATGAAGATCAGGAGGCGGGTGAATACCTCGTAGGCGGTGAAAGTGGATACACTGCGTCTTCGCAGCTGAAAAACGGAAGCCGGTTTGAAGCGCCCAAGCTGCTAGCTGGGTAATGGTCAGCTGCAGTTGGCGCTCAATGTGATCTATGTTGGCAGACCTATAATAAACTGCGAAGTCGTCAACATAGAGGGATGATGGAATTCCACTTCGAACGGCACTAGAGATGCCGTTAATCGCTACGGCAAAAAGGGTGACGCTCAAAACTGACCCTTGAGGTACGCCGTTCTCCTGTATCCGCTCCCGTGATATCGTGTTTCCTATGCGAACTCGAAAACGGCGAAGTTTTAAAACGTTGCATAGGAATTCGGGTAGATGACCACGCATACCGTAACCATGTAGGTTACGGAGTATGCCGTACCGCCAGGTGGTGTCATAAGCCTTCTCCAGTTGGAGGAACACGCCCACGGCGTGCTGTTTCAGTAGAAACGCATCGGAAATATACCCCTCAAGGCGTGTTAGATTATCGACACTTGAGCGATGGCGACGAAAACCGCATTGCAAGTTGGACAGATGGTTATGTTTTTCTAGCCACCAATTTAACCGAGCGTTTATCATTCGCTCGAAGGTCTTACAGATGACACTCGTCAGGCAAATGGGGCGGTAGCTAGATGGTAGCGTGCGGTCCTTTCCGGGTCGAGGGATGGGGATGACAACACCCTCTCGCCAGGAGGAAGGGAAAACCCGCTCATGCCAAATGCGGTTATAGATGTTTAAAAGGAAACATAGCGCCTCAGATGGAAGATGTAGCAGCACCTGTCGGTGTACGTCATCGGGACCTGGAGAAGAATCCTTTGCTAACGCCAGAGAATGGGCGAGCTCGGCTGCGGTAAAAGGTTGGTTGTACGGCTCGGTGCAGTCACTATTAAAATTAAGTGGTACCCGCTCCGCCTTTTCCTTAATAGGCAGGAAGAGAGCGTCATAGCGGGCAGTTTGGCTCGTGGCAGCAAATGTGGTAGCTAGGGATTCAGCTATGTCCTGCTCGGTGGTGCAGATGGAACCGTTGATGGCAAGGCCGGGAATTACCGTCCGGCGATACTTGCCATACATCCGCCGAACAGCTGACCATACTTGTTGGGTAGAGCTGCGCCGGGAAAGCGAAGACACATAGGCTTCCCAAGCTTTACGCTTTGCGTTGCGCAGTATAAAGCGTGCCCTAGCGCGAGAACGTTTGAAGGCGACGAAGTTCCCTTCCGTCGGGTGCCGCTGAAAAATGCGCAAAGCACGTTTGCGTGCTTTGACAGCCAAACTGCATTCCTCGGACCACCACGGTACAGGGATATGACGTGGTGTAGGTGAACCTCGAGGAATGCTGCATTCTGCTGCGAGCAGGATCGAGCAAGTAAAATATTCGACCATTTCATCGATGGTGTCGAAACTATCGTCGATGAGGTGTATGAGGGATTGGAATTTTCCCCAGTTAGCTTTGGAAATAATCCAGCGAGGATGTCGAGAAGGTACACCTTGGCGGCCAGAAAAATTAATGTTAATGGGGTAATGATCACTGCCAAAGAGGTCGGAAAGTACTGACCACTCAAGTAGTGGTACTAATGACGGACTGCAGAAAGAAAGGTCTAGTACGGAATGTGCACCATAAGCGGATGATAGGAATGTCGGGTCACCAGTATTTAGCAGAAGCAGGTCAGACTTATCGAAGACGTCTACGAGGAGGCATCCACGGGCGTCATCAGTGTCTGATCCCCAGAGCGTGTGCTTGGCATTCAAATCTCCCACAAGGAGTAGTGGTGAGGGGAGCTGAGCCAATAGAGCTTGAAGATCACGCTCTGGAACTATACTGAGCGGCGGCAGGTACATGTTGCAGATGGTAAAACTGATGCTCTCCAGCTGTATCCGAACGGCCACAGCTTGCAATGGTGTGGTGAGAGGAACGTTGGCGGCTGAGATGTTAGGCGCCACTAAGGTAGCAACGCCACCGCTTGCACGCATACCTGCAAGAGAGTCGCTTCTAAATGCAGAGAAAGAGTGAAGGTGTAATGAGTGATTGGGATGTAAGTGGGTTTCCTGGAGACAAATAATTGATGGTGACCGTTGAGAAACTAAATGTTGTAGGTCTTGAGCACGAGCTCGAAAACCATTGACATTCCACTGGATTATTTCCATAAAGAGTTTTTAGCGGGCCGTTTTAACCTTTTTCTTGACCTTGGCTGATTTGGGCCCTACGATTCGAAAATCGTTAGCCTCCTGTGACTCCGCTGATGTTCGGGAGTCAGAACTCCTACGGCTCGTAGAACGAGACCGGGATCTAATAGAGGGCGAGCGACTTCGCGATCTATGTGTTGGCCGGGATCGGTTTTTCACATTTACCACGGGATTGTTGTTATTCGCTGATGGCTTGGTGGCTGGAGTCTGTACGGCTGAAACGGAGGTAGTGCTGGTGGATATGCAAGCAGTCTGAGACGTAGGTTTAACGGCTAGAAAGTCAGTCTGCGTGGATGCGTGGGCGACAGGGACGTGTTGAACAGCAACAGTGGTATTAGGAGTACGGCGAGCTGCTAATGCATATCCGGTAGTAGTGTTAGGAGGCTTCAGTTGTTCGAAGCGCCGCCGAGCCTCTGGAAAAGTCAGGCGTTCCTTTACACGTAGCTCCTGAATACTTTTTTCGTCCATGAATCTAGGGCACTGTCGCGAACTGGAGGGATGACTACCACCACAGTTCACGCAACAGGGTGTTCGACTGCAGTTAGGGTCGTCATGTTTCGGTAGGCCACATTGCTCACAAAGAGCAGGATTGGTACATGTGACCTTAGTATGTCCGAACCGCTGACATTGGAAACAGCGCATGGGGTTCGGGACATACTGGCGGACGCTAGCACGTTCATAGCCGCAATATATATATATATATATATATATATATATATATATATATTCAGGTAACTTCGTCCCAGCAAAAGTTAGAAATACCGTACGTAATGGGAACTCCTTGCCATCTTGCTTCCGTGTTAGCCGGTACGCCTGACAAACAAGTTGGTCAGAGAGGCAACTTACTATTTCTTCATTTGCTAGACCATCTAAGCTGGAGGTGGTGACTACTCCTCTACTTGTATTCAGCGTTTTGTGTGGGGCTACCCGGATAGGGTAGGAGCCCAACAAAGACGGTTTTTGCAGCTTTTTAGACTGGTCTGCAGTTGAGGTCTCTAACAGTAAGCTACCGTCTCGGAGACGCGTAGCGTTTTTGACAGGGCCACTGATCTTATCTATTTCACGCTTTATATAAAATGGGCTAATATCCTTAAACGTTTTGCCATCACATGCCAAGGTCATCAATAAATAAGGGTCAATTAAGGAGGTTTTGCGCGGAGACATGATGATATAGACCCCCATCCGGAACCGTCGGCGTCAGCCTGCCATCCGGGGGTTAAAGAAAGAAAGACACCGAATCTTCACGGTCTGTGCCGTCATGGGGACCCCACCCATGACCGATCTCATTTGTACCTCAGAAAAGCTACCCTTCAATATCCACTGCTTGTCCGTATGGGTAAACCGTTCACCACACACACCCCGGCTTTATGCCCCTACCACAGGAATAACCGCCTGTGGCTCCCCACTCTAGGCCGCGCTGCATATAAAAAGGCATACGCGGATTCAGGGGACTTGTGGTTGATTACACCGGGGTTCCGTCAGCGGTAACACGTTCGGTTCGTGATACTAACCCAACGGCACACGGCCGTCGGGAGATTAACACAGACCGGGCCCTCAAGGGGCTACGTGGGTGTACTTGACGGTGTGGACGGGCTCCGCACCTAAGGCTACACATAGGGGCAGTGTGAAGGGTCCGCTCAACCTTCACTTTTGAGACCTCCGGAGAGCACACATGTCGGAAGCTGCGCTGAAAACCGTGGGACAGAACCACGGAGATAGGAGAGATCCCTGCTGGTGAGACAGGAGTTATAAACCTAAGACCTTACGTGCTAATAATAATAAAAACTAGAAGAGGAAGAATGTGATGCTTACTGACAAGCAGTAACTCAACGTGGCACAGTTGATGGAGATGAAGGGGATGAATTGGGGGTGAGTGGCTAGGGACCCCGGGATCGCCAATCCCGTACCTACCGTAGTAGGTCCCTGGGGAATTTATAAAATGGAGACTGTCCAATAATTGTTGTGAAAGTAATGCTATTAACACAATATGTCGAACACCTTGGACTCCCTGGAAGACAGATCTACCTGCATGGGGAGCAGTAGTTGTAATGAAACTAAAGCAATGCGTTGTGAACCGGACTATCCCTGCGTGTTGTCCCCAGGACTGATGTCAGCAGTTATATACTGCAAGATTCATACACTTCATATCCCTTTAAAAGTGTATGGGATCCGAGGCTTGCTTATAACACAGTCATTATCAATCCTTTTCTTGTGCTAAGATAAAAGCTTGGAGAATGTTTATAATATAATAAAACCACATTATGATGCAACACATCCTGAACTCAAAAACTGCACAAAATACAAATTATGTTTCAAAAGGATAGGAAATATCACACAAACATATCAAAAATACACCATACAACAATCCTGAAGTTATATAACAACTTCTTTTTTAGCTTAGCAGCTTTTAAGGACCAACACTATTATTATATTTCAGCACAATAGATAAACCAAAATAAATAAAGAATATGCAAACTCAAACATGAAATTACCAGCATGTAACATGGAAGTATATAATTAATACATTATAAAATTCTGCAATAACTCTGAACTTAGCTTTTATTACCATACACACATGAACGGTTCTGATTATTTTTGATCTTATAATATTTATAGTTGGCAACTTATGTTCTGTGACAAATAATCCAGAGGTGATTTTCCATTAATTTTAACAATCTGTAATAAAGTTTGAGGCACTTACAAGATAATGCTCTACACAAAGATTCAATATTAGTGTATCAACCTTTTTGTTTTTGTATATGCATACATACAAACATTACAATTATCAAGTAGCTCTTACCAAGTTTCTTGTAAAGTTACAATATTTATATTAATGCATCTTTTTTGTATATAAAACACAGTTTTAAATTTATCATCTTAGTTGTATGGGAACTCTTTTACAGAAACTGAAAATTGCAATGCATCATAGTTCTACATCTATTGCAGCTGCATAACTTATAAAATCTGTGGTAATTTATTTTAACTTTTCTGTGGCTTAGTTATGAAAGGCAGGGATAGAATGATATTCCAGTCAAATCTTTTATTCATTTCATAAGAAAAACACATTTGACATCCTTGTGTCATTAAAAAACCTTCCACAAAAATAAATAAACAAGCATATTTCCTGTAATTTTGGAGTTACATTTAACAATATAATAAATAAAGTCTGTTTCAAGTAATAAGAACAATAGAGTAAATTGCAATATTACAATCTTTACTGCTTTACTTCAGTACCTACTGGTTCTACACCAAGACATGAACATCTAAATAAGTAAATAATAATGGTTTAATACAATATATTTTATCTTTCGATCTATAAGACACACTTTTTTTCATTGTAAAATACTGTCTAAAATTTAACTGCATCTTATAGTCCAAAGTTCACATGCACAAACCACCTAAATTTATTGGTAGTTTCAACATAACACAGATCATTAGCAAGGGAATATGCGCCTTGTGCACTGTATACTTGCTACGAGTGTCATATGTATGGTTGAGGAATACTTAGGAAAATATTAAATTCTAGATTCATATGACTCAATGCTCACTTTTGATGACTTGTCTTATTCACATGTTTTGGAGTTCTGCTGAGTAATTAGATCAGTAGCTGTCAGACTGCATATGTTTTTGACATATGACACGGTTTCCTGTTTTCCCATACCGACCATGGCCAGATAGTGGATGTGTGGCTTCCAGGAACCATGACATACGGAGCATGTAGGAGCAGGATCGCAAGTATGATTTGGCTTAATTTAATTGGGGAATGGCTACATAACTCTCTAATTTGGAAATGCTGAGTTGGCTTAATAAAGTCATGTTAATAGGACCCATAGTTAAGCACTGCTTAAGCCAGAAGCACGGGTCGATCAATCGGTCAGTAAGAGTTGTTGTTGGTTAGGGTTGGTTATCAGTAGGTGAGCTGCCGTCAGCATGAGTTAGCGTAGTCTGACAGAGCTTAATTCAGAGAGTCAACTTAAGGTTCTTGTTACTCCTCAACCATACACAACACAGCATTCTCAAGGTAAGCCCTTATGGGTTTGTAATACAATACTGTATCATTACTTCCACCTCTAGGTTTTATCAAGACTAAGGAAGTAGAAGAGAATAGAATCTTTATTGTCACATAACGATTACATTGTCAGCCTAAGCTGGTAAACTGGAGTATTTAGAAAATAGTAAATGGGCTTAAATATGGACTTATGTATTGTTTTTCCTTCCCGTGTTCTACCGTAGATTGTTAACCATCTCTGCAACCTACCCTTACGTAACAATAGCAAGAAAAATTTTCTCTCACAGCACCTTTCTTTTATATTCAGTGGCCAGTAGCAAATGTACAACTGCGAAGGTGACATACAGTTGTGAATTTTTCTAAGCTCTCGTGTCTGTTTATGATGCCGCATAAACAAAAGAGATTCTCATACAGTGTCGCATTCAAATTACAAGTTTGCAATATGCAAAAGAACATGTAATAGGGCAGCAGAAAGGCATTTTGGGCCCCCACCAACTGAAAAAATGATGTGTGAGTGGTGGAAAGTAGGATCAATTGACAACGTTGAGAAAAGACATTGTTTTTATATGCATGTAGCAAAGTGGCCGCAGTTAGAAATAGAATTAAAGAATTGGGTGACAGATCACAGGAATAATGGCATTGCTGTGTCTACAAAAATGATCATCTGTGTAGTAATCTACATCCAGAACAGTCAGCACTAAAAAGCAAAGTAAATCTTTTAAAACATCAGCACAGTCTGGAAGTTCGAATAGTCTACATCAGAGTTCATCCTCTAGCAGATTAGTGGGACAAAATATGACAAATATGATTAAGGAATATTATCAATCAGCAGAAGGGCAGTATGCAGCACATAGTAAATATGATCAATTTAAATAAATCTGTTCATTGCCATGAATCCTGATTGTTATAATTATTGTAAAAATTTAAGAATTGCTCAAATTAATGCCCAAAGAAGCAAATTGGTGATGGCAGAGATAAGAAAGTTGATTAAGGAATTAAATCTCGATATTATTTGCATTCAAGAACCCTATACAGCAAATGGAACATTAGTTTATTTGCCTGCAATGGCTAGGGTAATAACTGGAGATATTAAACCCATGGCTGCAATTGTTATTGTTAATTCCAATCTCCAAGTCGTGAACATTACACAATTTTCCGATTCGCATACCAACTGTGTGGAAATCTCACATGAGAATGGTAAATTTATTTTAGCCAATTATTATTTTCAATGGAGTGAAGAAATAGAGCCATATATAAATAGAGTTAGGAGTATACAACATTATTTTCGGCATCATGAAATAATTCATACTATGGATTCTAATGCGAAATCATTATGGTGGTATAATGAATATAGGGATGCAAGGGGTGAGAAGATGGAAGATGTTATTTCAGAATTAAATTTGCATGTAGTAAATCAAGGTAATAATCCACCAACATTTGAAAATCGTCAAGGGGCTTCATCTAACATCGATTTGACACTCTGCAGTAGTAAAAGTTTAAAAAATATTTATGGATGGAAAGTAGGACAGGATATGACTTCCAGCGATCATAGAATGATCTATTTTTACTATACCATAAGTACTAATTCACAATTTGCCTGTCAAGATAAAAGTGGAAGAAGAAATTTTTCCCAAGCTAATTGGAACCAAGTGAAGGAGATTTTTAATTCTTCAAATAGATGTTTTGGTGTTTTTGAATTAAATAATCTAATTTATAATATTGACTATGCTATTAAGCAATCAGTACCTCATTCGAGAGTAAAGAAGTTCTCAGACAATATTTGGAATGATGCCTTGGAAACTTCAAGGAGAAAACTGAGGAAACTTAGAAAAATTTATCAAAGATCCGTGATTGAATCAGATAGACAAGCAAACCTAAATCGCTATAGAAATGCCAAATTTAAATTTAAACAACTATTGTTAGACACTCGACAAAAATCCTGGATCACATTTGTGGAAACCCATTTAGATAATAACACTTGGGGAATTCCTTATAAAATCATTATGGACAAGATTAAGAAACCTGAAATTTTGAATACTTTAGAAAAACATGATGGTAGTATGACCTCAAATTGGGAGGAAACCACGAAATTACTTTTGGATACTCTATTGCCCGAAGACGATATATCCTCGGATAATTTCCAAAACACATTATGTCGACTTAATATGAAATTTGTTTATAATAACTTCAATTTAACATATCCTTTTGATATATCAGAAGTAAAAGTAATCTTCAAAAAGATAAAGAAGAAGAAGTCCTGTGGTCCGGACAATATACCGAATGAAGTCTTAATGACCCTCCATGATACGTTAATACCACAACTTACCAGCATTTTTAACGATTGTCTGTGGAGAGGATATTTTCCAGATTGTTGGAAAGAGGCTAGGGTTATTGTCCTAAAGAAAGGTTCTGATAAAGATCCGATGAAACCAAAGTCATATAGACCAATCTGCCCGTTAAACTCAATGGGCAAGATTTTTGAACATCTAATTAATAAGAGGATAATAGAATATAGGACTATGATAGGAATGAATAATAGGCAGTATGGCTTTAGAAAAGGAAGATCTACCGAGGACGCTATCATTGATATCATGGACTCCGTGACTCGCTGTACAAATAAGTATATAATTGGATTATCAGTTGATATTTCAGGAGCCTTTGATAATCTATGGTGGCCTTTCTTCTTTGAAAGGCTAAGAAAGCTTAATTATCCATATCCCATATATAGATTACTCTTGAGTTATTGTGATAACAGGAAAGTATATATTCAAGGCATCAACCAGAAGATCTATAAAACTATCAGTAAAGGTTGTCCACAAGGATCTGTTCTGGGCCCCACGTTTTGGGACATTGTGATGGAAACCTTGTTAGAAAATTTTGAAAATGATGAAAATGTAGTTAATATAATAGCATATGTGGACGATGTAATTTTTCTGATAGCAGGCGACTCAAGATTACAACTAGAAACTAAGGCAAATTTTATATCATCAAAATTAGCCAACTGGTGTAATGAGACTAAACTGCAAATTGCTCCCCAAAAGTCATCATATATTTTATTTAAAGGAAAATTAAAACGAGATCCGATTATTAAGTATAATAATGAAAAAATTAAACGTTGTAGAGAAATAAAATACCTAGGTGTTATGCTGGATGAAAAATTTAATTTTATAAATCATGTAGAGTATGTTAGAATGAAGGCTGAAAAAGTTATGAATAAATTAGCCACAATTGTCAATATAAAATATAAAATATCCTTAAATAACATTATCACCTATCATTATACTATTTTTGGATCAATTGTTACATATGCCGCAGCAACCTGGGCTCAAAAATTGTATAATTTGAATATCAGAAACAAATTAAGAAGTACACAGAGGAAGATCCTGCTTCGCCATACGGGTGCTGTTTGCACGACATCTACAGTAGCACTCCTTGTAACGACAGGAATATGGCCCATCGATCTTCTAATTAGATTGAGAGGTGCAATGTTCTGGTTCAAGAAAAATAATTTTGATAAAGTAAATAGTATAGTTGGAAAGGTGTGTAATACCAGACAAGATATCAAGAAATATATGTTGAAGGATTGGCAGAATGAATGGGATAGTATAAATGAAGGTAGAAGAACTCATGAATTCTTTCCATTTATAATCGAACGCTTGAAATTGAAACATGTAAAACCCACAAAAGGTCTAATTCATTTTTTGACTGGACATGGACCTTATGGTACATATTGGTATAAAGTGAAGAAGTTAAATAGTTCCATTTGTAATATATGTAGTAAAGTAGATAATCCAGAACATGTTTTATTTGAATGCGTTAAGTATGACCATCTAATTACTGAAGAACGAAATAAATTAAGAGGATTTAATTTATGGAACATAATAAGAATCCCAGAATTATATAATATCTTGGCCAAATTAGCAAATACCATCAGCGAATTAGCATGGAAATCAATTCTACCCAAATGTATACCTGTTCAAGAAATTCAACCACCAATTGAATTAAGAAGATCCCAAAGACGTATTAATCCACGTAATGAAGAAAATATTATTATTTAAGAAGGTATGGATATTAATGATTAGCAAAATATAAATAGTAGAAGAAGAGGATATTGTGTTTCCCTTGGTCGACGAGATTGGGGCAACAGGAGAACTAGAGCCGTAGCAGAATCCGAAGGTGATGTAGAGAGGATGAGGGTGGCGCAATTCCCCTTCCATGTCTACCAGTTCTGAGGAGGACATATAGAGTTCCTGCCGGCGAATCAGGTATCCGCTTCAAGGTTGTTGGTGCAACTGATCCAGTAATGTCCAACAATCTGTATAATGAGGAGGTGATCGCAGAAATGAAAGTTTTTTAGTGTTTCAGTGTAATATAGTATCCTGTGAAATTTTTAGGGGAGGGATTCCCTCCCCTCAAATTAAATATAATTTTGAGTAGTGTTAATAGTATATATTTTTGGGGGAGGGGCTTTGCCCCTCCCCGTGGTGTTTAAAGTGAATGATGAAGTTTATTTGTGGTTTAGTTTAGGGAGGGATTTTCCTTCCCCGGTGTAAGATGATGAGAGAAGCGTTTTAAGTAATAATGTGGTGTAGTAATGGATGAGTCAAGTTTTTTTTTTGGATGGTTGTTTTGTAGTGAAGGATATTGGTGAATTGAGTTATGGATTATTATTATGGATAATTTGAGTGAAAGATGAAGGAGGATTTTAATGAATTATTTTAAGAAGTGGATATTTGGAAAAATGGATTTAAGGAGTTGATTTGATAAATTATGGAGATGTTATTTTATTTAAATTTGGTGTAAAATGGGGATTGTTAAATTTTGAGAAAGTGTGTTTTGAGAAATTATAGGATAGGAATTTTTATATATATATATGTTGAAGATTTAGGAGATTTAATAGTTGAAATGTGTTCTGATATAATGTTAATTTGATATTTTTGTCTTAATAAGGTAAAAAAATTAAATTATAAATAGATGAAATAAATAAATTAAATTGAATTGTTTGGTTTGGTTGTTTGAAGGTTATTGTAATGGTTTAATTTTGAAATATATGAAAGTTATTGAATGTATAATTATTGTTTGTTTAATATGTTTGAATTGTATTGTTATTTTTTGAATTTGAAATTTATATTTTATTTGATATAAAGTAGATTTGAAAAAAATATTGATTGTTGTAGAATTAAAAATAATAATTGAATTTGTTTGTTTGTATAAATTGATATAATGTATTTTAATTTGTTTAAAGAATTTGGAGTTAATAATTTGTAAATCCTGTGATTGTTGTAATGTAAATTTTATGAATTATTTTTATATAAGTTTTTGGTTAAATGTTTTGTAAGTTTTTAAGAAGGTTTTTTATCAGTTATAAGTTTTAAATGTACTGGTTACCAGTACATTAAGTATCGGTTTCCGGTATTGTAGTCTTATTTTGTAATTGTAGCTGGTTGCCAGTTATTTGTATACTGGATTCCAGTAAATTTTTATTAGTTAAATTGTGTGAGTGAGTGTGTGTGAGTGTGTGTTGTTTAAGGGCCCGTCGACAACTAGGTCATTTGGGCCCTAAGTCAACTTTAAAACCTAAAAGCTACCCAGATTTCGCTAAAAGGTTAAAATAAAATAAAAACACTCAACGTTTAAAAGCACATAAAAACTCATCCCAGACCCAATAATTAAAACCACTAAAATTAATAAATATAAAATTCAAGTCAGACTTGTTTATTAAAACCAATTTCCTCCACAAACCGCAGCGCCTTATCTACGGCCACTGGGTCATCCCCTAAAACATTGAGCAAGTTAGCCCTTAGGCCCAAAGACTGGCGAACGCGGGTGTACTGCGGGCAATCCAGCAGTACATGCCGTACAGTGAGGCGTACTGCACACGGGGCACACACAGGGGCCGGTTCCCCTCTCAAAAGATGGCCATGAGTTGCACGTGTGTGCCCAATTCTGAGCCGGGTGAGTATCACCTCGGCTCGCCGGTTATCCCTGCAGGAAGTTAGCCAGGGTCGTACGCTCTCCTTTATTGCCCGGAGTTGTGTGCCTTGTAAAGCTGTCCAGGATTGCTGCCAAGCAGATAGTAGGTGGCGACGGAAAAAACGTTGCACATCCTGGTATGGCACAGTAGTTGTTAAACTCCGGGGCAAACGGCAAGCGAGCTTTGCAGCCGCGTCCGCCTCCTCGTTTCCGGAAATCCCCACATGGCCTGGGATCCAAGTAAAAACGAAGTTGTACCCGCGCATGAGCATTTGCGAGATCTGGGCCTGTATTTTTAAAACGAGGGTCTGAGTGGCAGTGTGCTGTTGCAAGGCCTGAAGCGCACTCAGAGAGTCAGTGCAGACAATAAAAGAGCCAGGAGCTAACTTGCAAATAAAAAGGAGCAGGTAAAGGATGGCATACAACTCTGCTGAGAAGACCGAAGTAGAGTCCAGAAGGCGAAATTTATGAGCCTCACCGTTAATAAAGAAAGCGCAACCCGTAGTGCTACCTAGCTGAGAACCGTCTGTAAAGACCGGAACATAGCTAGGGTAACGGCCCAGTAGTTCGGCAAAAAGTTGTTGGAACACCGAATGTGGAGTAGCGAGTTTAGAGTTGCTGGAAAGTGCGAGATCGAACCGCGCACGATCCAGTTGCCAAGCAGGATAAGGGCTGATGGACGACCTCTCCACGCGAGGCATACGGAGGCCATGGGAATGTAGGAGATCCCGAAATCTTATTCCCATGGGGCGTGTCCGAGAACCAGGGCGCATATAACGGTGGACTAAATCTGGACTCAAAACTGGTTTAAAACAAGGATGATTGGGATAACTAGCCAACTTCGAGACGTATGAGCAGAGTAACAGCGAGCGACGAATATGGAGTGGAGGTTCGCCTGAGTCTGCATACAGGCAGTCGACTCGACTGGTGCGGAAAGCTCCTGTGGCAAGGCGGATGCCAGTATGATGCACGGTGTCTAAAAGGCGAAGTTTAGAGGCGGTCGCTGCGCCATAAATAAAACTACCATAGTCCAGCTTGGACCGAACCAGAGAGCGGTACAGCCTTAACATTACCGTGCGATCGCCCCCCCAAGATGCTCCAGATAATACCTTGAGCACCCGAAGAGAACGATCGCAAGAGGCTCGAAGGTGACGAATGTGGTGCTCCCAATTTAGTTGTCGGTCCAAGTAGAGGCCCAAGAACTTCAGGTGCGAGACAAATGGCAGGGGTGTGCCGTTCAAATGAAGATCCGGAGGCGGGTGTATACCTCGCAGGCGGTGAAAGTGGATACACTGCGTCTTCGCAGCTGAAAAACGGAAGCCGGTTTGAAGCGCCCAAGCTGCCAGCTGGGTAATGGTCAGCTGTAGTTGGCGCTCAATGTGATCTATGTTGGCAGACCTATAATAGACTGCAAAGTCGTCAACATAGAGGGATGATGGAATTCCACTTCTAACGGCACTAGTGATTCCGTTAATCGCTACGGCAAAAAGGGTGACGCTCAAAATTGACCCTTGAGGTACGCCGTTCTCCTGTATCCGCTCCCGTGATATCGTGTTTCCTATGCGAACCCGAAAACGGCGAAGTTTTAAAAAGTTGCATAGGAATTCGGGTAGATGACCACGCATACCGTAACCATGTAGGTTACGGAGTATGCCATACCGCCAGGTGGTGTCATAAGCCTTCTCCAGGTCGAGGAACACGCCCACGGCGTGCTGTTTCAGTAGAAACGCATCGGAAATATAACCCTCAAGGCGTGTTAGATTATCGACACTTGAGCGATGGCGACGAAAACCGCATTGCAAGTTGGACAGATGGTTATGTTTTTCTAGCCACCAATTTAACCGAGCGTTTATCATTCGCTCCATGGTCTTGCAGATGACACTCGTCAGGCAAATGGGGCGGTAGCTAGATGGTAGCGTGCGGTCCTTTCCGGGTCGAGGGATGGGGATGACAATACCCTCTCGCCAGGAGGAAGGGAAAACGCGCTCATGCCAAATGCGGTTATAGATGTTTAAAAGGAAGCACAGCGCCTCAGATGGAAGATGTAGCAGCATCTGTCGGTGTACGTCATCGGGACCTGGAGAAGAATCCTTTGCTAACGCCAGAGAATGGGCGAGCTCGGCTGCGGTAAAAGGTTGGTTGTACGGCTCGGTGCAGTCACTATTAAAATTAAGTGGTACCCGCTCCGCCCTTTCCTTAATAGGCAGGAAGAGAGCGTCATAGCGGGCAGTTTGGCTCGTGGCAGCAAATGTGTTAGCTAGGGTTTCTGCTATTTCCTGTTCGGTGGTGCACATGGAACCGTTGATGGCAAGGCCGGGAATTACCGTCCGGCGATACTTGCCATACATCCGCCGAACAGCTGACCATACTTGTTGGGTAGAGCTGTGCCGGGAAAGCGAAGACACATAGGCTTCCCAAGATGTACGCTTTGCGTTGCGCAGTATAAAGCGTGCCCTAGCGCGAGAGCGTTTGAAGGCGACAAAGTTTCCTTCAGTCGGGTGCCGCTGAAAAACGCGCAAAGCACGTTTGCGTGCTTTGATAGCCAAACTGCATTCCTCGGACCACCACGGTACAGGGATACGACGTGGTGTAGTTGAACCTCGAGGAATGCTGGATTCTGCTGCGAGAAGGATCGAGCAAGTAAAATATTCGACCATTTCATCGATGGTGTCGAAATTATCGTCGATGAGGTGTATGAGGGATTGGAATTTTCCCCAGTTAGCTTTGGAAATAATCCAGCGAGGATGTCGAGAAGGTACACATTGGCGGCCAGAAAAATGAATATTAATGGGGTAATGATCACTGCCGAAGAGGTCGGAAAGTACTGACCACTCGAGTAGTGGTACTAATGAAGGACTGCAGAAAGAAAGGTCTAGTACGGAATGTGTACCGTAAGCGGATGATAGGAATGTCGGGTCACCAGTATTTAGCAGAAGCAGGTCAGACTTGTCGAAGACGTCTACGAGGAGGCATCCACGGGCGTCATCAGTGTCTGATCCCCAGAGCGTGTGCTTGGCATTCAAATCTCCCACAAGGAGTAGTGGTGAGGGGAGCTGAGCCAATAGAGCTAGAAGATCACGCTCTGGAACTATACTGAGCGGCGGCAGGTACATGTTGCAGATGGTAATACTGATGCTCTCCAGCTGTAGCCGAACGGCCACAGCTTGCAAGGGTGTGGTGAGAGGAACGTTGGCGGCTGAGATGTTAGGCGCCACTAAGGTAGCAACGCCACCGCTTGCACGCATACCTGCAAGAGAGTCGCTTCTAAAGGCAGAGAAAGAGTGAAGGTGTAACGAGTGATTGGGATGTAAGTGGGTTTCCTGGAGACAAATAACTGATGGTGACCGTTGAGAAACTAAATGTTGTAGGTCTTGAGCACGAGCTCGAAAACCATTGACATTCCACTGGATTATTTCCATGAAGAGTTTTTAATGGGCCGTTTTAACCTTTTTCTTGACCTTGGCTGACCTGGGCCCTACGATTCGAAAATCGTTAGCCTCCTGTGACTCCGCTGATGATCGGGAGTGAGAACTCCTACGGCTCGTAGAACGAGACCGGGATCTAACAGAAGGCGAGCGACTTCGCGATCTATGTTGTGGTCGGGAGCGGTTTTTCGCATTTACTACGGGTTGGTTGTTACCCGCTGATGGCTTGGTGGCTGGAGTCTGTACGGCTGAAGTGGAGGCTGTGCTGGTGGATACACAAACAGTCTGAGACGTGGGCTTAACGGCTAGAAAGTCAGTCTGCGTGGATGCGTGGGCGACAGGGACGTGTTGAACAGCAACAGTGGTGTTAGGAGTACGGCGAGCTGCTGATGCATATCCAGTAGTAGTGGCAGCAGGCTTCAGTTGTTCGAAGCGCCGTCGTGCCTCTGGAAAAGTCAGGCGTTCTTTGACACGTAGCTCCTGAATGCTCTTTTCGTCCATGAATTTTGGGCACTGTCGCGAACTGGAGGGGTGACTGCCGCCACAGTTCACGCAACAGGGTGTTCGAGTGCAGTTTGTATCCTCGTGCTTCGGTAGGCCACATTGCTCACAAAGAGCAGGATTGGTACATGTGACCTTAGTATGTCCGAACCGCTGACATTGGAAACAGCGCATGGGGTTCGGGACATACTGGCGGACGCTAGCACGTTCATAGCCGCAATAGATGTACTCAGGTAGCTTAGTCCCGGCGAAAGTAAGAAAAACCGTACGTAGCGGGTACTCCTTGCCATCTTGTTTTCTAGTTAGCCGGTATGCCTGACAAACGAGTTGATCGGAGAGGCAACTTACTATTTCCTCATTCGCGAGACCATCCAAGCTGGAGGTGGTGACTACTCCTCTGCAGGTGTTAAGGGTTTTGTGTGGGGCTACCCGGATCGGGTAGGAGCCCAACAAAGTCGCCTTTTGCAGTTTTTTAGATTGCTCTGCGGATGTGGTCTCTAATAGCAAGTTGCCGTCTCGAAGACGCGTAGCGTTCTTGACAGGGCCACTGATCTTATCTAATTCTCGCTTAATGTAAAAAGGACTAATCTCTTTAAACGTTTTCCCATCACAAGCCAAGGTCATAATCAAGAAAGGGTCAATGAAAGATTGTTTGCGCGGATGCATTTTGAATAGGACCCCCATCCGGAACCGTCGGCGTCAGCCTGCCATCCGGGGGTTAAAAAAGAAAGACACCGAATCTTCACGGTCTGTGCCGTCATGGGGACCTCACCCATGACCGATCTCATTTGTACTTCAGAAAAGCTACCCTTCCACATCCACTGCTTGTCCGTATGGGTAAACCGTTCACCACGCACACCCCGGCTTTATTCCCCTACCACAGGAATAACCGCCTGTGGCTCCCCACTTTAGGCCGCGCTGCGCATAAAGGGCACACGCGGATTCAGGGGACTTGTGGTTGATTACACCGGGGTTCCGTCAGCGGTAACACGTCCGGTCCGTGATACTAACCCAACGGCAAAACGCGGCCGTCGGGAGATTACCACAGACCGGGCCCTTAAGGAGCTACGTGGGTGTACTTGACGGTGTGGACGGGCTCCGCACCTAAGGCTACACATAGGGGCAGTGCGAAGGGTCCGCTCAACCTTCACTTTTGAGACCTCCGGAGAGCACACATGTCGGAAGCCGCGCTGAAAACCGTGGGACAGAACCACGGAGATAGGATAGATCCCTGCTGGTGAGACAGGAGTTATAAACCTAAGACCTTAAGTACTAATAATCATAATAAAAAACTAGAAGGGGAAGAAGGTGATGCATACTGATCAGCAGTAGCACAGCGTGGCACAGTTGATGGAGGTGAAGGGGATGTAATGAGGGTGAGTGGCTAGGGACCCCGGGATCGCCAATCCCGTACCTACCGTAGTAGGTCCCTGGGGAAAAATACCAGAGCCTCTTCTGCCAGTTTTCGGGGTTACTGATGGGCCTTCTCGGCAGCCGTAGCGGTCGTGGGGTACACCAAGTCCCCACCGTACATCACCCCATCAGTCAGTCCCCTACTTCCTGTTGCCCACCCCTCGGGACGAGGACCGCAGAGGTTGGATTTTGAGGGGCTTAGTTAAATTGTAAATTTTAAAATTGGTAGTTTTTGTATTTGTTTAAAATTTTTTCTATTTTTTCTTTTTTTTTCTTTTAATTTTTGTTTTATTTTATTATCTGAAAAATGATTGTTTAAATTGTATTTTTGTATTTATGTGGTAGTTAATAAATTAGAATTTGGAAATCATGTCCCGGTATAAGAAATTAGGTACCGGGATTAGATTTTCAGATTTTATTTATTTATTTATTTATTTATTTATTTATTTATTTATTTATTTATTTATTTTAGTAAGAAGAAGTGCCTTTTTAAAATTGTAATGATGGTCCTACAACAAGGTATCAGAATGTTTTACTAAGCTTTCCTTGGATATTATGCTAATAATATGCATTTAGTTCTTGTAGGTAATATAAGTACTATACCATAACAGCATAGGTAATAATATATCTCTTTTCAGCTATGTTATAAAGCGTTTTAACATTATGTATTATTATAGGATACATTAATCATTTAAAATTTATTTGAAAAGGTCAATGACTTTCGCACAGTGAATTCAGCTTGAATTTTTTTCTTTTTCTACACGCTATTTTAAACAATGGCAACCCTACGTATTCTCAACTGTAAACAAATGCCTAACATTCTTCACCCCTCCAACCAGGTAAGTGTATCCTAAGACATTACATTGTGGTTAAGGGGAAGAACAGTTTTCCCATACAAAGCCAGCCGCCTGGGGATGCTTTAAGCGCGGTCACTATACCCACATATGCAAGGCAGAGGTGAGCGATCATCCAATCGATATGGGGAAGAGAAGTGGTTAGTATCTCAGCACCCCCAGCTGGAAAATTAGCTTTCTAGACCAGGGTTCGCTACCTAGCGTAGCTTGTGAATTTCCTCATGATGCTGAGTGAGCACCGGTCCTACATCCAAAATTTACGATCTACACCATTATATAACTGTAATTAATGTAAATATTAACATCAGTCCAAACGTGTGTATAAGTGAAACACATAAAATACCAGCTCCCATGCAGTAAGGTGCATGATGCTCACCTGTACTGGTACAGACATCACTGATTTGGCCCAGACACAAGGAGTTGATAAAAGATGATCAAAAGTGATGCTGGAGCAAGAAAGAGGAAAAGAGGCTAAAGAAGATAAAACAGACAAAATATATAAATAAATAAGACTGAAAATCATATTCTGGTATACCTAGATTGCTACACAGGACACATATTCAAATGTTAACATTTATTTTAACATTAACAACACAACTTTTATATTTAATTTTACAGATAAAAATTACAGCTATTATAATAGCTAATAAAGTAAAACATATAAAAGATAAATTTAGATGTCAGAAAAGAGCCAGAAATATTGGAGTAAAGATGTAACAAAAAATTACAACCAAGGCAACTGGTAACCAGCTACTTTACATCTAAAAATCACAACTACTTACAATTTATTTAGTGAACTCAGTGAAAAAATTTACTGGTAGCTAGCATATTCTGTGTCTATTGCTAATTAATTTTTGTTTCCCTGACAACTAATAAATTAGTTAGTTATTAATCGTAACCCTTTTTATTTTATTTACAGTGAGAATAGAAAGTGCTCATAACAGGAAATCACATTAAAATACAGGGATAGGCAAGTACATCAACAAATTTATCATTCCAATGTGTAAAGACTATGATACAATGAAGCACAAAATTATATTAAATTAATCAATGCACTTGTGTTGTACTTGCTCATATAAAATACTACAAAATATACAAATTAATTACTAATCTCTCCTTAAAACAAATGTTATTATTTCCTCACAAAAAGTGTAAATTTTAGTAATGTTTTTAAAACTATGCCATAATAATTTGGTAGCATTCCCTTTGCCTTTATAACTACCTCCGATCTCTGAAGCATTGATTCTGCTAGCTCATGGTTGTCTTTGGTTCAATATTTGAAATGCCTCTTTCAAACTTTCTTAAAGGTGTCCTTTCTAATGGTTAGACTGTTTGGCTCTCACCAAGGCGGCCCGGGTTCGATCCCACGCAACCGCAAAGTGAGATTTGTGGTGGATAACATGGCGCTGGGGCAGGTTTTCTCTGGGACCTCCGGTTTCCCCTGCCATATCATTCCACCGGTGCTCCATCTTCATCTTATGTATCATCAGTATCACCGCCTGCGGTGCCGTATGTAGTAAAAGCGGGCGTTAAACACTACACATTTTCATTTCATGTCCTTTCTAATAATGTCAAAAATAGACCACAAGTACTTGATGGGTTTTATAGCTGGTGACTGAGGTGATGTATTAAGTTTCTTTGGTTCATTGGAAAGTAGCCATATACCCGCCTTGGTAGTGTAGATGGTAGCATGTGTGCCTCACGTTCAAGAGGTCTCGAGTTCGAATCTCGGTCAGGGTGAGTTACCTAGGTAAGGTTTTAACCAGGGTTTCCCCTTATACTGAAAGATGAATGTTGGGTAACTCTAAGCTCAATGGACGCTTCAAGTATGATTTGACTGCGCTTTATCAATGGAATGACGTACCATAAAATGTATATGGAAATTTTAAAGCATGCCGGTGTCAAAGACTACGTCTTAAGAACAATTTTATTTTTCAGCTGGATGACCCCAAATATACAGCTGGAAATACTCACTTGTGGCTGTTTTTTTAATTTATGCCCTCCAACATTAAGTCATATTGGACCAGGAATGAAATGTGTGAAAAGATGCTCAAATGAGCCCAGGATCCATACAGCTTAGAGTTACATGACATTTGTCTTTCAGAATAAGGGAAAACCCCAGAGAAACCTTATTCAGGTAACTTACCCTGACCGAGATTCAAAATCGGGATTTCTTGAACGTTAGGCAGACGTGCTACCATCTATGCTACCGAGGCAGGCTCTGTATTCTATGATGACAAACTTTGAAGATACATTACATATTTAAATACTGTTACAATGAGACCACTGCATTTATACAAAGCAATAAACTTTGCCTTATGCTCCATTAGCAAGATCCAGTGCACCACTGATATCCATTTTCACATGAAGAATTGAACATATTAGACAGAAAAACAACATTTAGCAGTAGAAACTGCATATAAGCTGTCTCAAATAGAACAATCCTGTTATACATATATGGGAAGGGATAAACAGAGAGAGAACATAACAAAAGAAAATAACATCGTAACCGAGATTTCCTTAACAACGGAGTTGGGTATTAATTGATGATGGAAGCAAGATGCTTTTGAAATCGATTTTATAAAGAAGAAGGAAGTATTAACATCAACTTCTTAAGTTAAGTGAAGATTCTTTTACAAATAATTTTATTTGTTGCTTCATTGTGACTAGCTTCATTGTGATCAGAGAGAGAGAGAGAGAGAGAGAGAGAGAGAGAGAGAGAGAGAGAGAGAGAGAGAGAGAGAGAGAGAGAGAGAGAGAGAGAGAGAGAGATTTAATAAAATGCTTTAAGCTGCTGATTAGTGAAGGAAAATTCATGGCTGAATTCTTTTATTTTTTGTTGCACAATAACCGCACATAAATTCCCCTCCACCAATCAGCGGCCTAAGAGCATTCCTTAATGGTGTCGCCTTTCTCCCCTCCCATATTTCACCACAGGATTGTTCTAGTTTGAGAACTGTCAAAACTTGATGTAAACAATATTCGTCAATGTTAAAATGTTCCTAGCTTTAGTATGCAGTGAACAGATTTTAAATGGATCTCATCTGACCGAACCCCTGTATTAAGAATGGGGGGAAATATGTACTGTAACATTGTGAGTTAAGAGTACAGGTGTAGGACGAGATGGAGGAATTTACATTAAAACTAGGGAAAAATTGGATCATGTGGCTAAAATTTCACACAGTGTACTTTTACAGTAAATGATAATCTTACATTTGTCTGAATGTACAAATTAAGAGTCCTAAGCGTAGACTAATTAGAGAGGGTCCATGTTAGTTAAAAACTGTACAACAGGAAGTACTGAAGATGACAAAATCTGCATAGTGCTGGGAGGAAATTAAAAATCACTATTGTCCAACTCTATCTCTGATTCTGTCTCTCTCTCTAATGCACTTATAAAATTCATAACTCCTTTAATCCTAATGCTCAGGATATTCATATGTTTATTACCATTAGCCAAGAATCCTCTGAAAGAAGTACTAAAACTTGAAACAGTTTTTATTTATAAATGCTGTTAAACTGCTGTAGTTCCCAGTGTCCCATTCTATATTGTTACGCTAGGGTTGGTTGCAGAAAAGGGGTGTACAATCTACCCGGTAATAATACAATAACAACCTACCCTAGCGTAACAATATTAGGCGTGATAAACCGGTTAAATTTGATCAGGGGCTTTAAAACTAGGTTCTTTTACGTGCCATAAATCTACAACATGGTTCCATCGACCTTACTGCCCGCCTCGGTAGCGTAGATGGTAGCATGTCTGCCTCACGCTCAAGAGGTCCCAAGTTCCAATCTCGGTCAGGGTGAGTTACCTGGATAAGGTTTTTCTGGGGTTTTCCCTTATCCAAAAAGACGAATGTCGGATAGCTCTAAGCTCCATGGACCGTGGACGCATTTGAGCATCATTTCACCCATTTCCATTCACCGTCCGATATGACTTAACGTTGGAGGATGTAAAATTACAAAAAAAAAAAAAAAAAAAAAAAAAAAAAAAAAAAAAAAAAAAACGACTTTACTTCTCTTCCAAAGCATGCCTAAGGATCAAAGAAAGAGGAAAGAGGTCTAGGCACATTATGCTCAACCAAAACCCTAAGCTAAGGATTAATTTGACAAAGATCCCACAGTGTTGCTGAGCTTCGAACCCTGGACCCCTCCGTTGTGAAATACTGTGACGCTTTGGGCAACCTAATCCGAGCAGGGCCACTTTCCCCTGACATCTGCACCCCCAAGCCCAAAAATGTGCTTGGTATAAACTATACCTTAACATTGTTCCTTTCCCTCTAGCCTGACAAGCGGGCTGTGCTCAAATGCCTCACACGCAGGCGGAAGAGTGCAGTCAGCACCGGACGCGCACACCCTTCGGGGGCACTTAAAACCGCCTGAGGCAAAAACGATTCTTTTATACTGTCCAGATGAAGCCACACTAAGCGGCTAGGTGCTGGGTAACAAACACCCCGCTCAGGTAAACCTGGGCGACTCTCATCTTCTGCTGGACTGCTGCTGGACCTGAGCAGTAATGCGGTAGGTGGCGAAGATGTAATGTCATAATTTTTCTTTAAACGTGGCTTTATGTTTCTGATCTGGTGTCTTGTACCCATTGGGTAAAGAACTGTTTACAATTTATTTTCTATTGAAAGTTAACTCGAGTTTAAGGAAGGAATCAAATATAATTACATGTAATTTACATTTTTATTCAATTTGTTAGAAAGGAAGGGACAAATAATGAGTGAATATGAATATGTATATACTCAATGGGTAAAATAAATCAAATAATCACGTTTGTGGTGAACTCTACGGGTCCTCCGGTTTTCCCCACCATCATTCCACCAATTGCTTCATCATTCATTCATCCCAGGCGTTGGGCCGACTCCTCAACCCTGATCTCATCTATCAAGTCAATATACTTCGGCTCCCTCGCTCAGAGAGAACCCAAGCGACTTCTAACACCAGCATTGGTAAGGAAGGGAGAACTTAAAAACCACGCCAGATCCAAAAACATTTCCGGTACTGCTTACGCAGGAAGGGGCACTCCTTCACATCGTGGTAAGTATTGCCGTACTTTCTTCCACATGATCCATCCGCTCCTCGCTGTCTTAAGTTAACTCATTTTACTTGTAATAATTTTGCGGCCAAGTCTCTACTGAAGGTCGGTCGGCATATAATCCTGTAAACATATGGAGGGAAGAGAAACAAACAGCGATAATGAGACAGATGAACGTTAGGGTTTTGATTGGCTTAGAGAAGGTAATGGGTATTATCTTGTATTTGCATCCACAAAACACATTTGATGCGTTGCACTTACCAACTTCCTCTACTCTTATACAAACGTTTATTTTTCTATCTACTTTATGTTAATCGAGATAAACATTTGTATAAATTGCCCTATTATTTTCTTGTAGGTGCAAAGGAATATGGGAATACCTAGAGTAAGTTTTAAGAAGAATCTTCTTTTATTTTCTCTACTACGTGTAGAGCAGCTCCACACGTTACAGACTGACATGTTTGGAATATGAGATTTAAACAGTCGTCCAATAGAGAAAACAGAAAGGATTAAAATGATCACAAAAAAATACGACTTTTCACAAACTTTATGAGATATTCATTTACAAACATTTTTGTCAAACTTGTAGGTAAGTCAATTCCAAATTTCTTTGAAAGCTTACTTTGAAAATGAGTTTCAAAAAGATTCATTTGTACAGGACGACTTAAGCTGTAAATAAAAATACTGCAAATAACAGGACACAAAATATGCTCGTTGCAGACTAACATCTGTGAAGTTATGCTTATTGCATTCTGTAAGAATAAAGCGATAGCGAATTTAAACTAAACCTATTTAAGATGATACATTTAGTTACAGTTAGGTTCCCAAAGTTCGAAACCAATTTTCAAACTCCAATTTGGAAGGTTGTACGAATAAGCCTGACAAAACTCCTGGAGGAAGATACAATTAAAAGCAACAGCAACAAATGTAACACTTAGTACCGATCCCAATAGGAGCTCCGTTCTCTGTATTAAAAAGGTTAGAAATATAGGAGCTGATGCTTACACGGAAAATGCAGCGTTTCATGAACTTCCGAAGGCGGACGCTGGTAGGCATCCATATGTATTCTAAGTGTACAAGGTGTGTAGCAACCCTACTCACCTTCTCAAGATAAAAAAAAAAAAAAAAAAAAAAAAAAAAACATCCAAACGGTTTACAGTTCTTCACGAATCCGTCATTATCTGCGTCGACGACACAAGATGGTTTCCTGTAAAAAGGCGTCGTCGAAAACCGCACTGGATGTTCTGAGAAGATTGTGTTCCCAGCCACACCTACCATCTGTTAATTATGCGTTCCATCACCTTGCACTTGCAACGGGTGAAGGAACTATGACAGTAGCTGGAGGGCAGATGATAGTCCTTTCTACCTTCAAAATGGATATGAAAAGTGGCGTCTGCCCAAAAACGATAATAGACCTCAAGCAGGAATGTGAATACCGTCTGGTCCTGATGCTGATAATCGCGAAGATGAAACAGCGGAATTTTTTAAAAAAAATGAAGCTCCTGAAGCAATCCAAGAATTATGAATAACCTACAACACTGAGCAACATACTTAACTGGTAAACATACTGTCACCCTGGCGGTAGACTCGCGAAGCCGATGAATAAATGATGGCCAGTGGAGATTCGGGAAACTTCGGGGCCGATCGTTACCCGAAGCGACAGACAGTTGAGCGTAGTGTTTGAAAAATAAACAGTTTTTAGGTGATCTAGCAATTTGTAATGGTGTACGGTGTATTGCTAGGAAAATAAAGTGTAGTTTTTGTGTTTTGTAACCTCGTCTTGTTATTTCACGAACCCACAAAGTCACAACTGGTGTCAGAAGTGGAACATACGCCAATGGAAGCTGCATTGGCAAAGATTTTAGAGAAAATGGAAGAAATGAAGACGGCAAATGAAAACCTCGCTGCAAAAACGGAAGCGGCAAATAACAACCTGGCCGCGGAAATAACAGCGAAGACGGAAGCGGCAAATAACAACTTGGCCACGACAATGGCGGCAAAGATGGCCGAACTGACCACAGAAATGAGGGCAGTGACCGACAGCCTGGCCACGAGATGAAAGCGGCAAACGAGGCCCTTGCCGTGAAGTTTGAAGAACAGTTGGCCGGCGTGAGGGATAACGTGACGGAGCTGGGCAAGCGGATGGGCCAAGTGGACGAGCGCGTCAAGGACCTGGCGAGCCGCGTTGACGACCTGGAGGGAAAGGCCGACACCAGCGTCAAGTCCCTGAACGCCATAGTAGAGGACGTCGTCGGCAGGAAACTGAAGGCCGACGCGCCGGGACGCGACAAATCTGCGCGCCTCAAACCGCCGAAATATGACGGCGCGTCAACATTTGAGGTCTTCCGCCGCCAGTTCGACACAGTGGCCAAGCACATCAGATGGTCACCGGAGGAGGAGGCCACACAGCTAATAGCCAGCCTCCAGGGACGGGCCGCGGAAGTCTTAAACGCAGTGCAGACAACGGCGGCGCCCAAGGACATCTGGGAGGCCCTGGAGAATCGTTTCGGGAACCACCGCTTAGCCGCAGCGTACCGCAGCCAACTAAAGGCAAGGTCACAGCAGCCGAGACGCTGCAGTAGTTAGCCACAGCGATTGAGCAGCTAGCTAGCAAGGCCTTGGTTGACCTGCCACTGGAGTTCGTATCCCGGGAAGCCGCCTACAACTTTGTCGACGGGGTACGGGACACGGAGATTCGTCAGCGCCTAATGCTCGGCGATTATAAAACCATCCACGAGGCGCTGACAGCAGCATAAAGGATGGAGGCGGCCAAGGTAGCATCTATCCCGACGTCGAGAACGAGGAGTGTCCGCTACGCCGGAGACAGAAGACCAGCTGAGGGACGCCGGCGAACACCTAGTGGCCTGTGTTGGGGGTGTGGACAGCCCGGGCACCTGCAGAGAGACTGCCCACACCAGGAGGGCAGCGGGAAGAACGAGTAAGGCCCGGCGTGGAGAGGGGTACGCCGGCGCCATTACCACCATCCCCTCGAGTGACAATCCGCGCCGTCAGCCGGCGTATGGATGACAGCCTCATCGCGGACGGTTGGGTAAGAGGAAAGCCGTGCCGCGTGCTGGTGGACACCGGGGCGGCCGTGACCATCATCAGACCTGACGTGGCGAAGGGTTTGACGACAAGGAAGCCGAGCCGACCATACCAGCTTGTCACGGCATCGGGCGACACCTTGCCTGTGGAGGAGGCCCTGCTGGAGCTGACCTTGGGACGGAGTGCCGTGCGTCTGTGGGTATTCGTCGCGAAGGTGGCTGAGGAGGTGATTCTGGGACTGGATGCCCCCAGGAGCCACGAGGCGACGGTCGACGTCGGCAGGAAGGTCCTGAGGCACAACGGAGAAGAGGTTATACTCCGTCAACCAGAAGAGCGCCTTGGAATTTGCAGGGTCATCTTGAACGAAGACGTGGTTGTCCCCGCGAGGAGCGAGGTGATGGTGACGGCGCGACCGGAAGGCCAGACAGCACGTTAGGTCCAGAGGCAGCAGGAGTACGACTTCACCTCGGAACATCGCAGAGGGAAGAGTCACGGTAACGCGGACGCTATGTCCCGAAGACCCTGTCCAGAAGAGTGCGGCCAATGCACAAGAGTGGAGGGGAAGGAGCGTGCCGCAGCAGTTCCAGTAGTCACGGCAGTGCCTGCGGATGGCTGGGATAGCGCAGGCCTGAGGAGGGAGCAGCTGGCGGACGCAGACTTGGGGCCACTCTTGAGGGATGTGGAGAACCTGCTGGACCACCTCCACGACATGCACGAGATGGCTCGCCAGAACATCCAGAAGGCGAGCGACCGCATGTAAACCCGATACGACAGGCAAGCCAACAACCAAGGGTTCCAGCAAGGTGACCTGGTCTGGTTGTACCGCCCGACCCGGACCAAGGGACGCTGCCCGAAGCTTCAGCAGCCATGGCAAGGACCGTACCGTGTGGTGAAGAGGATTAACGACGTGGTCTACCGCATCCAGAAGGTGCCCCGAGGAAAGATGTTGGTGGTACACCTGGATCGCCTGGCCCACTACGAAGGCGCTGTTCGGGACGACCAGCCTTGAGGAGAGAGCAGTGCCACCCTGGCGGTAGACTCGCGAAGCCGATGAATACATGATGGCCGGTGGAGATTCGGGAAACTTCGGGGCCGATCGTTACCGGAAGCGACAGACAGTGGAGCGTAGTGTTTGAAAAATAAACAGTTTTTAGGTGATCTAGAAATTTGTAATGGTGTACGGTGTATTGCTAGGAAAATAAAGTGTAGTTTTTGTGTTTTGTAACCTCGTCTTGTTATTTCACGAACCCACAAAGTCACAATACTGTCTGGTAAATTGTCTAAATCCTTCGGGACCGGTTTCGTGACGTCTGCGTCACATCCTCAGTCAGCAGACTGGCCCACATAAGTGAAGTGTGTTGCTAAGTGTTGTACTATATTCATAATGAAAGAGCGTATTTTAACTCTGCCATGGTGAAAATGCAACTCTAATCTTCAAGGTTGCTAGAACGAAAGCAGAAATATTGAGATTCCATCTCTCTTAATTTGGGGAAACTTAGGCGAATAGTTATCTGAGCAAGATATTGAGCGATATTGGCCATATACGATCAACAGCTCCAGAAGCAGTTTTAAGACAGGCGACTGCCAAGTTTGTCAATTTGCCAGCCACACGCCATAACTTATCCCATGCTGCAGGTGTATAGCGATTAAAAGATGGTACAGAGTTGTTCCATGTCTGTTATTCCTAATTACTTGTCTGGGTTTCGCACGCGTTTTCTTCTACTGGATGAGGCTATCCGGAGTAGCACTGGAAAATCCTTCAAGCACAATAGCACTTCGGCAGTCATCCGTCCACTAATGGGCAGGAAATCAGGAAGTCGATCGCAGAATAGATTGTTCAGCAGCGAAAAGAGTCGTCTCTGTCAGATGTTGATCTAGATCATTCATAATCTGTGCTCTTTATAATCAAAAGCAGCCAATTGGTTGTAATGGTTCCAATTAGCATGGTCGAAGCGTCAACTAGGCAGATGAGCGGAGCACACATCTTGTGCTAAGAGATCAATAAGACATGGAAAGTGGTCACTAGAATGCAAGACAGAGATAACATTCCACTGTAGGGAACCTAACTGTGGCGAGCAAACTGCCAAATCAATGTTTGAAAAGGTTTTGAACGCATTAGAGAAAAACGTAGACTCTGGTGTTTCAAGTGAACCAGGTTATTGCTGTACATGAAATCTGCAATAAGATTGCCTCTCCCACAAGCGCAAATTGAGCCCCAGAGAGGATGTTGGGCGTTTAGGTCTGCCATCAATGGAAAAGGTGTTGTAACAGGCAAACCAGATCATTTAATTCAGTAAACGAGAGGTCATCAAATGGTCATCAATTTATGCAACATAAATATTGCAAACAGCAAATCGGACGATAGCAGCTTAATGCTTAGAGCGAGCAACTCGATCTCAGACAAGATTATACATTAACGAATGAGGAACATCATACCGCCTCCCTGCAAATGAGTCCTCTCTTCATCCCACGATCATACCTTAGTGGCATATACCGCCTGATTTTAAGTCTTGCGGACGTAGTACACGGTCAAATGTTCGTGCCTATTAAGCAATAATTCAAGCTCTGGTCGATTAATTCCACCCATGTTCTATTGCAAGATAGCTATGGTAACAACAATGGGATAAGACGCTAATATTAACTCTACCTTGCAATGCCTTCGTCGGTGGCCGAATCAATTTACCTTTTTTTTTCTTGTGTTTGACTAACACATTTTACGTGAAGTTTATCGTGCCTCCTTTCCAGTACCATTTTGGCTGTCTGAGCAGCATCTTCCAGCTCTATCTCCTCTATCGAGGAGACCACTTTTCTAAATCAAAATTTCGGTTCCAGAGCCTCGAAACAATTAAAAACAACGATCGCCGTTCCGAGTGTTTTTCAGAAGACTCTTCAGATGAGGAAGTTCGAGGAGACCATCCCCGACTTTTATTTCTTCTTGTAGTTTCACGGCCGCGCCGTGGCTCAGTGGTTAGACCACTTGGCTCTCACCAAGGCGGCCCGGTTCGATCCCAGGCGACCGCAAAGTGAGATTTGTGGTGGAAAACACGGCGCTGGGGCGGGTTTTCTCCGGGATCTCCGGTTATCTCAGTCATCTCATTCCACCGGTGCTCCATCTTCATCTCATGTATCATCAGTGTCATCGCCTGCGCGCCGTATGTAGTAAAAGCGGGCGTTAAACACTACACGTTTCATTTGTAGTTTCGTTTGTAAAAACGTAAAGTGTATTCACAATAGATTAAGGCAAAGAAGTCGCTAAAATAGCGGAATTTAATTATTCAGCTAGTAGGTTTAGTTTAGAAAATCTACTCTCACCTAAAATAAGTGAACCAGTCAGCTCTTCTTCGGAGCTAGACTCATTTTTAGCTGTAGGAGGAGAAGAAAGGAGAGGAATCACTGCTGTCATTCCCCAGACAATGACTATTATGACGTTTTCAACTATACTCTATACCATAGTAATAATTTTCTGTTTTCTACATGTTTACAAAACACCTCCAGGCTGATTTGGTCACAAGTGGTATGCCCTTAAACGTTATATCGCACAATTTCTGTAAGGATAAGTCATCCTTTACATTTCTTACTCTATTTATTCCACTTTGGCCCAATTCTGTACAGTTTAGACCACACTTATATGGGGACAAGCGAATAACGTGACCCAATGAAACCAAAAGTGTATATACTTTAAACAATCTCTCTTTAATTTGTTTCAATCAACCCATAAAATCCTTTTTGCGCGTAGAAGTCACAATGGACCCCTTTTGTTCTGCAACGACAATATCACAACACTCCTAGGCGGAGGATTATCCACTTCTACGCTGTCTTACAATATGGCAGAAAAAAACGGGTAAATTAGTCGCCAGCTTTTCTCGACTGCATTTTTCGAAGCTCATATGGCTCATTTCTCCAAGGTGATCAAACGCAGCTCTTCTGGTTTTGTAGATGAGAAAATAATTTTCCAAGAACCCATTTACACTATCTGCATGAAATGAAATGTGTAGTGTTTAACGCCCGCTATTGCTATATGAGGCAATACATGAGATGAACAAGGAGCACCGTTGGAATGAGATGTCGGAGAAACCGGAGATCCTGGAGAAAACCCTTCCCAGAGCCGTATTGTCCATCAAAAATTTCACTTTGCGGTCCCCTGGAGTCCAATCCGGGAAACCTAACTTTCTTCGACATATATTTATCCCGCTTTCTCACAATCGCTTCATATTAAGCAGATAATGTGTCTCCAAGCAATAATGTTACGACTTCTATTAGTACCTTCTTTTGTTCTCACATTCTCTGCATTTAAAGCCCAGCTCTGAAATTGTTTTAAAGAGTTCTTCCCCATGGAGAACATATCTTTTCCCGCACATCAGGCAGCAATTTATTTATAGCACGCTTCTCAACGACATAAAAATCATGTATAATTGTCCGACTCAACCTATGCAAATCACCTATATTGACCACTTAAACTTGTTTTTCGGTATTTCCCTGGAACACTTTCAATTCTCACTAGGATACTCTCCATAAAACGCTGAATTTACTATTTGAACAATTTCCAGTGAATATCGTTAAACTTCTTCACACTTCATTGAGCCTTGGTGGAGAGCATCAATCGGAAAACACGCAGAAGCAAAAATAGGTAATCCCCGGAAGGAAATCGCCAGCAGTAGACTTTCGGCCGGGATTCCACAACCAAGTCAAGAGGTCCGGAATGGTTGTGTAATATTCGGCATTCACCGTTTCACGTTCCTCTTAACTCCACATGGTCAGTTCTGCTGAAAAAGTAGGCTAAAATTTGCTTCGAAGTGCTTCGAAGTGCTTCGACTGCGAACAACTTTTGCTGGATTTGCTTCATCTTGAAACACCCATACAGTAGACTTCTATTTACGTTTCGGCTCATACGCATTGATCGATGATTCGTAACCTGTTACAATCCTATGTCTTTTGAGGCCTTGCCATTGTATTTCTTTAGCATTTTTGTACACCAATCAACACGAACATCTCTTTAATTTTGCGTCAAATTTTTTGGGATCCAGCGAGCGCAAACCTTTTTCACGGCAAAATAATCATGCAATATTTTATATATGCAGGTGGAACTAATGCCTAGGGTTGCCTTAATCTCACAATATGTCGCAAAACGATCTTGCATTATTAGTTTCTTTGCACAGCATCACTGTTTTCTGGCATTACAACATATTTGGACGACATACACGAACTTCATCATTGAGCTAACGGGAGCCACGATTAAATTCGTTATACCAGCATTTCATTGTGCCAGTGCGGTTTAATTACAGAGCTCAGCATCAAAATAGCTCCAATTACTAAGTATGACAGGACATCGAATCAACGGATTAAATCCACGTGCATCATGTATTTACACAGCGCCTATGGCACGCTGATACACGAAAAAAACTAAAGCATTATGGATGTCCTGAATGTCATAGCCCTAATAAGGGACTACCTCTAGTAGAAAAAAAATTTACACACCGGTAAATTACGCAGGCTCATGCAGTAAACTAAAGGCAGGGATCCCAGTTAGAAGTCCTTTGGCACAGTCACTGTTTAAGTTACTTTACATTATACTTAAGTTATACGTATAACACACAAAATGCAGCTGACACTGCATTAAGAACGCAAATCCCCGAACCAAAAATCTCATATTTACTACTTGAAAACGGGCTAAAACTTTTGGAACAGCTTTACTAAATGGTGCATTAAAGTGAACACAAGACACAGCCCATCGACTTCACAGAAACACTACTAAACCGCAATAAAACATGCCTTTCTATCTCTGCGCTAACAAGGCAAAGGAATAGACAACTTGATGAGGTCATAAAATAAAATCGTACCTAGACAGAATAAGAACATTCACAAAGACAGAGTAAACGCACATTTTGAACCAGTCAGTTATTTTTTTTTTTAATTTACTTCCTCCAACTTTAATATTGGACGATGAATTAGATGATGCTCGAGGGTCCATACAGCTTAGAGTGACTGGATACTTATCCTTTAGGATAAGCGAAAACTGCAGAAACCCCTATACAGATACTCACCCCGGCCGAGATTCAACTCGAGACCACTTGAACGTCAAGCACACATGCTACCACGTACACTACATAGGCGAGCATAATTAACAGTTATTTCCAGGACATGCACATGGAACCTGCCCTGTACAATACATTACTTAGTCCAATTTTACCTTGGCAGCCCCGTTATGGAATACACCGTCGAAAGTAATATACACAAATGATCACTTGACTTGAATAATTAGGAAAAATAAAATAAGTTCACGCAGCTTCGAATAACTCTTACATCAGAAGCCAACGCTACACTCACTTGAGGAATTTATCAAGGTTCCTAAGCTTTTCACATACAGATACATTTTGTGCTTTTTTTTAAATTAATGATAATGCGTGCTTTTTTTAAGAATGATAAAGAAACTGCCATTTTTTGAGCTTCAAAAGTAATCGGACATAACAATTTGTGTGTGATATAAAATGTGGCTTAGTACATTATGTGTCCCTTTTCTTTTTACTACTTCTCGCAAACTATTTGGCATGCCGTGAACCAGGTTTTTTTTTTTTTTCAGGTAGGCTGTAGAAAGTTTGCCCAATCCTCTTGTAACCTCTCCTTCAAGTGCTACTTGGAGATGATGATGATGATGTTTTAGGGCGCTAAACTGCGCGGTCATCAGCACCCGATGCTGCTTGTAGGTGATGGGGTCTTTCGCACGGCCTTCTTCAGTTTATCCCATACTGCTTCTACGGGATTAAGATCCGGGGACTAAGGGGGTGGATGCAGTACATGGGTACAGCTCTAAAGTAACCAAAGCTGCACATTGTGGGACTTATGCTTCGGATCATTATCCTGATAAAATGAGAAGCTGCCCAAAATACTCATCATTTCTGCACTTTATTTAAATTTTGCCGTAATAGTCTAAGATAGATTTCCTTCATGGTTGTGTCTATGAATACCAGCTTTCCCACTCCCAGAGGAAAATACAGCCCCATACCATTACGCTCCCTCTGCCGTGTTTGATTGTGCCTCGTAAATTGCGCTCATACAACTCCGGGTTTGGTATCCTCCACACAACCGCCCTGCCATTGGAACCAGCAAGGTTGTCTTTGCTTTCATCACAAAAATAACTTGGTCCCACCAATCGGTTGTCTTGTTAACAAAGTTTTGGCAAATTGTAATCGCTTCTTTTATTCTTGTTGGAAATGTATGGCTTTCTTCTGGCTACGCGACCATTAAAATCTTGTTTTCGTATGGCCCTTGTTACCGTTTCAGGCTTAACTGTCAGTCCCAGTTCTCCCTGAATCTCAGCACAAATCACCGAAGCACTTATACACGGATTGCGTTTTACCTTCTGCATAATACGACTCCTGCATATCGATAAGAAGTTTTGGTCGATCTGGCTTTGCTCCAGATTCAACTGTCTCCATACTTATACCGGTGAATTATGTCACTAACTGTACTTTTGCTAAGATTTACAATCTCTGCTTTTTCCCGGTATGTTTTGTTATTTTCATAGTGATAGATCACGGTCTCTGTTCAAAGGTACTCTGTTTGCTTCTGGGCCCCATACTATCCTCTTGCCCTCTTCTTGGTGCACATTTGACGTACTTCTACGATGCTAATTTGTCTACCGACAGACTTCAGCTACTCGTTTGTATTGCATTTCATTTGTGCTGTCCGATTATTTTGGTGTCATAAGCTCATGATGTAAACAAGGTTGAATGAGGAAGCTCTTAGCTTAGCCCAACGTTAAGTCATATCGGACGGTGAATGAAATTAGTGTAATGATGCTCACATGAGTCCAGGGTCAATGGAGCTTAGAGTTACCTGACATTCGTCTTTCAGGATGAGGGAAAACCCCGGGAAAAACTTTATCCAGGTAACTCACCCTGACCGAGATTCGAACTCGGGACCTCTTGAACGTAAGGCAGACATGCTACCATCTAAGCTACCGAGGCGGGCAGTGAGGAGGTGAAGTATTGAAGTGGTAATGAATTGGGTTATTAAGTAAATATAAAAGTACACAAGCAAACGTTTACTGAACACACACTTTCTTTTATTTTCAACAAACAAAATGATTACTGCCCGCCTCGGTAGCGTAGATGGTAGCATGTCTGCCTCGCGTTCAAGAGGTCGCGAGTTCGAATCTCGGTCACGGTAAGTTACCTGGATAAGGGGTTTTCCGGGGGTTTCCCTTATTCTGAAAGACGAATGTCGGGTAACTCTAAGCTCTATGGACCCTGGGCCATTTGAGCATCATTTCACCCATTCCATTCATCGTCCGTTGCGACTTAACGTCACAGGACGTAAATTATTTTAAATAATTACAAAGTATAAAGATATTCCACTCCTTCCCAAAGATATTTCGCTCGTACCCGACATTCTCCCCATCTCGGTCGATCTCCATGAGGATGACTAGCTGTACAGGTCGAACAACATGGAGGCCGCCAGTCTGAAGATGAACAGTTATCAATGACCGTCTCGTCCCGGTACAGATCTTCAATGCGGGCTCTCCTCAACAGGTAGACGTAGCAGAACAAGATCTCCCACCTTCAATTTTCCACCCCTCTCGGTCATCTGCCGTACATCACGGAAGCTCCCTAACTCCAACAGGTACTCCGTTGTCCACCTCTTATGAAAATCTGTGGCCTGTTGATAAAGTCGAAATTTTCTCTTAAGATTTTGGTAAGAAGTGGTTCAGGTCCTGTGGGAGCGGGTTAAACGACGCCCACTTCGGAAGTGTGTAGCTGTCAACACATCTGAAGTACCGTTCTGAAGTAGAGGGCGTGACTTTTGTCCGATGACAACTTTGGAGGACGTAAATTACAAAAAACACCTTTCATTTTAAACAAACAAAAGAAGAAATATATTCCACACATTGTCAAATTTTTCAAAGAAGTTTCACTCGTCCCGACACTTTTAATGAGGTCGTAATTCGCCAAATGGTTAATGAATTTTAGATTACGAGAAACAAAGACAGACAAAGAAAGGTGCATGCCAAGTTACAAGATTTGATTGACTTTGAAGGACGTTTGTCTACTGTAAGAATATTTCTGAGGTGAGATTTCAAGTCAAGGAAGACTACAAAAATACAGAACCGTTTTAATGGAGCGCTATAAGATTAGAGCGAAGCGTCTTCATCACTTCAGGACGGCCCAGCAATACCGGAATAAAAGGCCGCTCTAGAACACTCGATTCTCACCGAAGCTGCCCGGGTTCGATGCCAGGCTACCGCATGCGAGATTTGTGGTGCACAAAACGGCGCAGCGGTGGGTTTCCTCCGAATGATTGTTTTCCCCCGCCAACCGGCTCTCCAGCTTCATTTCATGTGTCATCAGTGTCACTGCTTACGGTAGTAAAAGCGCGCGGAAAAAAATACCGGAATGAAGGCCAATCTATTATGTACATGGATGAAACTTACATTCACACTTCCCATACCTCAACTCCAGGTTCGGGTTCTGAGAATATCCATGGTCTTCTGTCACCAGTATCAAAGGTCAACGCCTTATCATTCACGCCGGAGGATACAGTGTTTATCCCCAATGCATATGCTCGATTTAAGTCTCCTAAAAAGTACTGGTGACTATCATAATGAGGCCGCGTCATGGCCGAGTGGTTCCACCGCTTGGCTCTCACTAAGGCTCGATCACAGGCGACCGCAAAGTGAGATTTATAGACAACATGGCACTGGGTCCCCCAGTTTCCCCGTCAACAATAGCCGCACCGTGGCTCAGTGGTTAGACCGGTTGGCTCTCACCAAGGCGGCCCGGGTTCGATTCCAGGCGACCGCAAAGTGAGATTTGTGGTGGACAACACGGCGCTGGAGCGGGTTTCCTCCGGTTTCCCCCACCATCTCATTCCACCAGTGCTCCATCTTCATCTCATATATCTTCAGTGTCTTCGCCTGCGGTGCCGTATGTAGTAAAAGCGGGCGTTAAACACTACACATTTCATTTCCCGTCAACAATCCACCAATTGCTCCATTATATCTTACCTATCATCCATCTCACCCTCATATATTTCATCTACTTCTTTCGTCTTCACACCCCCCCCCCCAGGCACCTACTTCGGTAGGCACGGGTTTGGCGCACCCGGGGTCCCGAGCCAACAGTCTCCCTCGTGTGGGCTCCTCTTCGTGGTTGAGGGAGACGGTCAACAGGCCCACCCACGTGTAGGCCGTGCGTGGAGACCCGTGGAGAAGGTTTTTAGATTCTGGTCTAGTTTAGAGTTTAGGGAACGAAATTTTTAGTAGTTTTTGATTAATGTTTTTATGTGCGTGTATTTTTAATATGTTTTGTTACACTTGTATAGTTTTTAGAAAGTTTTATATCTGGCTTTTGCCATAACTAGTTTTTTAAAGGGCGCTGATGACCGCCGTAGTTTTGCGCCCTTATATATATCATCATCGCCTTCACACCAGGCATTGGACTGATCACCTATCTTGGTTCTCTATCGGGTCCAAAGCTGCGTTACCTCAGGGCCGACCTTAAAAGGATAGAGTAAGAAGATTTCCCTAACACCAAGATAGTCATACAATTAGGGAAGTTAAAGAAAACTCATAGTGATATGTAATATGAAAACAATGTATGAGAAATGGTTGAAGTAACGACTGATACTCAAACCTGCTTGAACATTCCCAACTTGTACTAGTAGTGGATAATGTTCCTTACCAACTTTAACCTTCATGTGCCCTCTCCCATATCAAAAAGTGATGCAATGATTCACTGGCTTAGAAAAAACCTTCCAACAGAACATCTAGAGCTGAATTCAACGTTCTTGGTCCCTGCAGAACGCAAATGTAAAGCTATACGTCCTCATTAAAACTATCACTGTCACTATCACAGCCATCAACATCATCGATTAAAAATTCTTCAATTACAATCTCTAAAATTAGGCCTTTACTGTAGTAGTGAGGTATTTCTTTTACATGTCGGTAAACACTTTGCCACTCTTCTACACCCATTTCTTCGGACCGTGTGAGACAAACGCGACAACCATGAGTTATGGCTTCCGACCCACTGCGCAAAAATGAAATGTGTAGTGTTTAACGCCCGCTTTTACTACATACGGCATGATGATACACGAGATGAAGATCGAGCACCGGTGGAATGAGATGGCGGGGGAAACCGGAGGTCCCGGAGAAAAGCCACCCCAGCGCAGTGTTGTCCACCACAAATCTCACTTTGCGGTCGCCTGGGATCAAACCCGGGCCGCCTTGGTGAGAGCCAAGTGGTCTAACCACTGAGCCACTGCGCGGCCCCACTGCTCAGACAGTTAAACAGAATTTAGGTCTGGGTGATAGGGTGGCATCTTAATGTAGTAGTCATTTTCCTCAATACCTTAGATATTTAGGTCCCTAATAAGTCTTAGAGCTTAGTTTCAGTCATGTTTCCAGCGCATGCTATCCTTTTATTTGAGCTGTGTTTTCACGATTTCGTTCAAGACTTTTGAAGTTAGAGGCTTCGCCTCTTGAAATGACACGACTAAGGAGTCTGGGAGATTTATGGAATACGCTTTATTTTAAAAATTTAACAGAGCTGCAATGTCCGTTTCATTACGGCAATTTCTAGATTTCCAATTTGATTTATGTGACCAATCCGTGGGAAATAAAACCGCACGAACTATGATCACCCTATCGCATTTCTTGTCCTTCAAGACGAATGTCGGGTAACTCTAAGCTCCATGGACCCTGCACTCATTTGAGCATCATTTCATCCAATTCATTGACGATGATGCATATAAGTGTGCTCAACCACGGCGGTCATCAGCGCCCTTTAAAAAAAACTCGTCATGGCAAAAGCCAGATATAAAAATTTCTATAAACTATACAAAAGTAACTAAACCTATTAAAACTACACGTACATAAAAAATCAATCAAAACCTGCTAAAAATGTTGTACATTAAATCTTAAAGTCTAAACTAGAAAATAATCTAAAAACCTTCTCCACTACTGCGTTATCGTATGCTAGCATTTCTGCAAAGCCGGCCGGCAGCTGCAGAGACGTCCTAAGGTCTGCTAGGTGTAAACACTCTAGCAGCACGTGTCGTACAGATTGCAAAACGGACACAGTGGGCAAGGCTCCTTTTTTAAAAGAAAACTATGAGTAAAAAAGCAGTGCCGAATACACACCGAGCCAAACTCACCTCCTCGCGACGAGATGGCCGCCAGGAAGTAAACCAGGGAATCGGAAGTTATTCCACAGATCTAAGTTTATTATTGCGGAGAGCGGACCACTCTTCCTGCCAGAAGGTTTGCACAGCTCTCCGCAATACGGCCCTAAATCTTCCGATGCCACAGATGGTACTCGAACCCAGTGCTTCATGGTAGCCGTCTTGGCTGCCAAATCCGCCATTTCATTCCCCCGCAAGCCTACGTGACCAGGGATCCATGCACACACCACGCTAACGCCAGAAGAGTGTAAAACGTGGAGGGCATCCTGGATACGCTGCACAATAGGGTGGTAGTTGTACAGCTGCCGTAGACTTTGAAGTGCACTGAAGGAATCATTCAGGATTAAACAGTCCCCCAACTTTCGTCGACGTACGTGTAAAATGGCCCGGTATATTGCATAAAGCTCTACAGTAAAAATGGACGGTCCTCATATCGCGATAAAAATCCTAAAAAAAAACATGTGCGGATACTAGACATAGACATGGTATATTTATCATATTCATTCATGCCCAAATCAACGTGGGACACTCTGCACAACCGAGGGTATGTCCTCTCCCCCCTTGGATACATCTTAGGCATTTCGGTATCGAGCTGTTTAAGGAGCTTCCGGAAACGAAAACCAGGTGGCTTTGGTTTAATAGAAGTGTTCCTATAACGCAAGTCCACGAAGGTGTTAAAGAACGGCGTAAACGATGGATGTTTGGGCATGCAATGAAGTCCAAAGCCATAATTTGCTAATAACATGTTGCGCCTGTACTGCAGAGGTTCTGCACTCAGCATATAGGCTTATAATTCGGCTCGTTGGAAATGCCCCAACTGCTATACGTATGACACAATTATGGACTGTGTCTAATCTCTTCAGCACAGATGGTCGTGCTGAGATATAAACGATACTACCATAATCTAATTTGGAACGGATGAGTGCGCGATAAAGTCGCAATAACACTGTACGATCATCTCCCCTCGATTTTCCACTTAGTACCCGCAAGATATTTAAAGATCGGTCACATCGTGCTTTTAGTTGTGCTATATGCGACGACCAACTAAGTTTTCTATCAAATATCACTCCAAGGAACCTCGTCTCATCTGCAAAATGGAGTAGATCAGCGCCTAGCCGGAGCCTTGGAGGTAGTCGATTCTGCTGACGCCAGAAGTTAACACAGATGGTTTTCTCAGGGGAGAATCTGAAGCCGTTTTTAAACTCAAACACTTAAGGTTATCCAAGGTGGTCTGAAGACGGCGCTCTAAAAACGGAGTGCGCTGACATGTACAGTAGACGGCAAAGTCGTCCACAAATAGGCATGACGAAACCCCCGGAAATACACATTTCGAGATAGAATTAATCGCAATAGCAAACAACGTAACACTTAGTACCGATCCCTGTGGTACACCGTTCTCTTGAAACAAAGGATTCGAAAAAAAACGACCCAACCCTTACTAGGAATACGCGGTCTTTCAAGAATTCCTGAAGTGGTAGGCGTCCACGTATATTCCAGGTGTGCAGAGTACGTAGCAACCCTGCCCGCCAACACGTATCATAAACCTTTTCGAGGTCAAAAAATACTCCGGGTGTTTGACAGTTTTTAAGAAATCCGTTCATAATCTGTGTCGACATGGACACAAGATGATCCATTGTTGAACGGCGTCGTCGAAAACCTTACTGGATGTTATTCAGTAGGTTGTGCGTTTCCAGCCACCATACCAACCGTCCACTTACCATGCGTTCCATCACCTTGCATACGCAACTGGTGAGGGAAATAGGACGGTAGCTATAGGGGAGGTGACGGTCCTTGCCAGCTTTCAAGATAGGTAAAATGGTGGCTTCTCGCCACTTGTCAGGAGACGTGGCATCAACCCAAACACGGTTATATACCTCGAGCAGGAATGCCTTACCTTCAGGTGAGAGATGTAACATTTGAACGTGGATTCCATCCGTTCCTGGTGCTGTCAGTCATGATGAAAGAGCGTGTCCTAACTCTGCCAAGGTGAAGAGGCGGTTATAATCTCCAAGGTTTCTGGAACTAAACACGAAACCTTGATATTCTTCCTGAGTCTTAATTGAGATAAACTCAGGAGAATAATTACTTGAGCTAGACCCCAGAGCGAATACACAGCCGGAGGTGTTAGCCAACACAACTCCTGCAGTTATTTTCAGACCAACGATTGGCAAGTGGGTTGATTTTCCGGCCACGCGCCTTAACCTATCCCATACAACAGATGAAGGTGTACATCTGTTAAAAGATGATACAAAGTTTTCCATGAGGTCCTTTTGCCATCCTGAATTATTTGCCAAGACTTTGCACGCGCTTTCTTGTACTCTGTTAAAGGCGACTGAAAGGAACGTTGGCTCTCCGGTGTTCAGGAGAATCAAGCTATTGATCTCCAAGAATTTTGCAATGAGGTTGCCTCTCGAACATGCCCGATTTGAGCCCCAAAGTGGGCGATGGGCATTTAAGTCTCCCACTATTAGAAATGGTGTTGAAAGTTGGGATACCAGATCTTCAAGGTCAATTAATGAGAGGCGATTTGATGACGGTACATATACATTGCAAATGCAAAATTCGATTCATGGCAGCTTAATCCTTACAGCTACAGATTGTTTGTCAGATTGTAGCTGAAACGGATCTACAAATATGTCATCCCTGAGGAGCACCATAGTGCCCCCGTGTGCAGGAATGCCCTCTTCTGTTTCAATATCACACCTCATTGGTGTGTAGCGCCTGATTTTAAACTTGTCTTGCGGTCGTAGCTAAGTCTCTTTTAAGCATACCAAAAAGGGGTTATGCTTACTGAACAAAAGTTCCCGTTCTGGTCGATGTGCTCTAAAACCTCGTATGTTCCATTGAAGGATAGCCATGGCGATAGTAATGGGATATATCGAATAAATACGCACATTACGTAGGTTTCAGCGGTGGTCAGATCAATTTGCCCTTTTTGTTAGGTGTAGGGCTAGTTCCTGCAGGTTTATCCTGCCTCTTCTTTGCTGCAGATGCAGCAGCGTGGTCAGATATTTCCTGCTCTATATCTTCTATGGAAGAGAACCGTTTTCCTTCTACAACTTTCGCTTCGAGGGGCTCGAAGCGATTGGAGATTCCGACCGACGTAGATGAATGTCGCAGGTCGGAGTCCTCCCCAGAAGGTGACTCCGACGATGATCTAGGACTTCGTTTCTTGGACTTTTCTGGAGCAGGCTTTGTGTTTTCTTTCAGGAAGGCAGTTCCATCATAGTGAGTCTTGAACTTGATCTCTGGTGCTTGGTACACAATTGGCAATTTCGTCCTGTTGTTAGACGTCCATGCTTTGTCAGGCGACTTCACTGACTTGTTCTTATTTTCAGTAGTCTTAGGTGGTGTTCTCGGAGCTTTAGATGCTGTTACTGATGCTCTTGGTTGCGATCTAGGCACTAGAACTTTCTCTGATATAGTTGCCGCGTTCATAACAGATGTTTGGGTACCAGCCTCCCGTTTCGGTGACGGAGTAGTCGCCACAGAACTGTAGGTACGGGAGGTAGTTGAGGAGAGCTTGTGGATACAAAGAAGTTTCCGGGCTTCCGAAAAGGATACCATTTCTTTAACCCGGATCTCTTGAATAGCTCGCTCTTCAATATAACGGGGACATTCTCGTGAACTTGATGGATGTTCACCGCTACAGTTAACGCATGCTGGAGATGATGTACATGCATTTTCATGCATGCCGTCTCCACAGCTGACATGCAGGTACGCCTTTACAGAATGCACTAGTGTGACCGAACCGCTGACATTGGTAGCATCTCAGAGGGTTAGGTATATATGGTCTAACCTCTATCACTTCATATCCTGCCCTGATCCTTTGAGGGAGATCTACCCGATCAAAGGTCAAGATCAGGGTACGAGTAGGGACCATTTCCCCTCGCTCTCTCCGTTGGACACGATAGACTGCTGTTACGCCTTGTTCCTGAAGGTTCTCCTGAATATCCTCGTTGGACATTCCATCCAACGCGCTGGTGTTTACGACACCACGCGAGGAATTCAGGGTCCTATGCATCTCCACTTTGATTGGATAACTGCCCAGCATGTTGGCTTTAAGTATCTTAGCTGCCTTGGATGCTGTAGTTGCTTCCACCAGCAGCGTGCCATTTCTAGATTTTGTACATGATTTAACAGCACCAGCTATTTTGTCAAGACCTTTCTGTATAATAAACGGATTAACCGTTGAAAACGTTCTACCTTCCTGTCCTTTTAATAACTAAGTAGCGAAGACCACACTCAACTAGTTGTTTAACACTGTTCTCAAACAAATTTTTTCCACGTTTAATATTTTTGGGGATGTAGGTTAACCACAATAGTTCGTTGGAGGACGTAAATTAAAAAAAATAGTTGGTCTAAGTTTCATCCCCCAGTGCTCCCCACCCACCACGGAGCCCAACAAGGGGTCATCCCACTGGGATGACAGGGCTACACAGGGGATATAGCGAGCTCGCCGTCCCACTCACCCTGGAGTTCAGTACAATACCTAGTCCTAGCCGATTGATTAGGGGTGGGTTAGTCCTAACCTCCCGTTTAGGCGAAGCAGAAGCCAAAGTAGTGTATTAGAAATGCGCACCCTTCCCGAATTCAGAAAAAACACTGTTACGAGCTCAGATACGCATCCCTCAACCACCAGGACAAACCTTTCCACCGACACGGGTCTCCACGCAGGGCCTACACGTGGTTGGGCCTGTTGACCGTCTCCCTCAACCACGAAGAGGAGCCCACACGAGGAAGACTGTTGGCTCGGGACCCCGGGTGCGCCAAACCCGAACCTACCGAAGTAGGCCCCTGGGGGGCCCACACGAGGGAGACTGTTGGCTCGGGACCCCAGGTGCACCAAACCCGTACCTACCGAAGTAGGCCCCTGGGTGGAATTCATTGACCGATAAAACTTAACGTTGGGGTGGACCTAAGTTTAAAAAAAACCTATCGCCTTTGCAAACCGGAGATATGAAACCTATAGTGTTGTCGTCAGTTCATCCTTTTGAATTGGTGTGGCTACTGTGTATGTTTCGTCTGTAAAAATAAAGTCTTCCCTTTAACTTAGTTTCGTATGGCTTTCAGAACGAATGTCACGCTTTTCTATAATCAGTTTTCTGTTTATTTTAATCATTTTCCATTAAAAACCCATTTCCCTCACTATCCTGTTTAATGCTGACTTGCTGCCCTGAAAGTCAGACTTCTCGGAAAAATATTGAGGAATTTAGATATTGTAGCAGCATATTGTCTCAAGGCAAACTTTTTTTAATCCTCCTAACGACACAGTTGTCCAAGTCATCAGATTCATTGCTCGTTTCGGAACGCTGGCACGAGGTAATTAGCCTCATTTTAATGCCAGTTTATTACAAACAAAATAGAATCGCGGCCTAGTGAGAACCCATCAAAACTTGATACATGGCCTACGTTCACTTAAACAGTTTTAATAGGGCATCAGAGTAGTTCATTGCGCTGCCAGTAGACCATGTCGCTGCAAAATGTTATTTTAAATAACGATTATACAGTTAACGTTGCATTTGATTACAGAAAAGTACGTCTCTGCTCATTTACAACCATACCTTCACCTTACTTAGTCTACACACAATTCTGTGCACATGGAATGTTAATCAATTTCACTAAAATCACTTCAGCAGTGATTAATAGAAGTAATTGGAAATAGGAACTGCATGGCCCGCGGCTAAACACAAATGTAATTAATGTCTGCAGATAAGTCGGTGTAAAATTGTCTTAAAACTTCAGTCGGAGTATAGAAATATTTATTTAATTTTATTCTTTAACTGCTATTGTGAGAGATGCCCAAAACCGGTGTCCCGAAGTCATGGGCTTGTTACATCTGATAGGTTATTTGTTCTTCGTTTTCTTATTATTTCACACAAAGTGGAAAGGATATGCGGGAATGATTCTGGCTGGCCAGAACGTTAGCACGACTGCCATTTCCTTCATTAGGTCAAATGAGTTTAGTATGCTGAGGTTTGTCTATGAAACATGAACAACGCGTACACTTCTGAACCTGCAGATATGCAGGCGAATCAAGATATGTTGCACCTCAGTACTGACTTTGTGGGTTCGCTAAATTAAAAGTCCAGGTTACAAATACTAACAATTGTCCTTTATCAATCTGACAGTCCAGAATTACGCTACATACACAACACAACGTGCAAGGTCATCGACCACAAACAATGTCCACACAGCTGTTCACGCGCACGCGTCCAATTACCGACATTTTCACTGTGGCAGGCGGCAGCTCCCATTTTATAGATCTATCACTATCCGGAATGTTCTCAATCAAGACGGCGCTAGAACAAAGACGAACTCTCGAGAAATCCGTCTCCTTCCCCCACCGTTTCGGTAAGCTTTTATCTCCGCAGTGCACTGTCCGTCTCTTTGAATGCCTCACCGCAACAATGCATTCGCGACAGTATAAAAACGATATTCCGACAGGAGTCCGGCCTACTGATTGAAAGGTTGCTGATCCAAAACCAGTTCAAACCTTTAGAGTTTAAATGCCATAGGCAAAGTCTCATGTTAGTAAAAAATTTACTGGTATATAAAACATTGGCACCAGGTTCATGGTGCACAAAATACCAGGTATATTAGAGAACTGGACATGACGCTCTAAAATGTCCGTTTTCATGTCTTACGTTCTAGAATGGTTCATATCTGGTAAAAAACAAGAATTTTTTTTCGACACAACCTTATTTCTTGACAGTCTCCAATGATCGCTATACACTTGGTCCAGCGATGCTGCAAATTTTTCATCTCGGACAGATAGGTTCCGTCAAGGTCTGTAAAATACTCGTTGACAGTAACTATCACTTCTTCATTTGATGAAAATATCTTACCAACAAACAAAATTTCAAGTTTGGGAACAGGCAGAAGTCACTTGGTGCTAGGTATGGTGAATAGGGTGGATGAGGAACCATTTCAAAGCCCAACTCATGCACTTTTGCCATTGCGATTGCTGAAGTGTGCGATGGTGCATTATCCTGCAGAAAAGACACTATTTTGCGTTACAACCTCGGTCTCTTTTCAGTCAACTCAAACGGTACAACAATGAAGCATAATAGGCTCCAGTTTTTTGGTTCTGCGTTTTCCAAATAGTCTATGAGGATTATTCCTTGAAAATCCCCCCAAAATAGTGGTCATAAATTGTGCTTGCCTTCTCTGATGCACTTTCACCAGCCTTTGCCCATTGTTCTGACTGCGGTTTTGACTCTGGTGTAATGATGGTTCCAAGTTTCACCCACGGTCACAAATAGGCGCAAAAAAGCCTTGCGGATTGCGATTTAACATCGCCAGACACTTGGTAGCGGTGTTTTTCCAGATGTGGTTTTGGTCCACTGTGAGCGATGGCGGCATCCATCTTGCACGTAGCTTTTTTCTTTGCCAATTTTTCATGCAGAATATTGCAAACTAGCTCAGCTGAGATGCCTACAGCCTCAGCAATCTCAAGATTGATTTGGCAGTCTTGCATAACTAGATCGTAGATTTTTTTCAATGGTTTTCTGTGTGGTGACCTCAATTGGCGAGATGCTTGAAGCGAGAGCTCAGGGACATGCATATTTCTCACTTACATAGACAGCGAGCTGTCACTGTCACTAGAATCATTCTTCCTAGTTTCTAACACATCGTCATCTGCAGTATCGATTTTTGATTCATCAAAATCTTCTGGAAAAATATGCAGCATCTCATCTGAGAAGATACATTACGAAACATAATTAAAAGTGAATGCCTTCAACAAACGACACTGCCAAAATAAGCTGACACTGCGAACAGTGAAATTTTTACACCAGCTGATAAAATGCAAGTGTAAGGATCCAATATACCACTGTTTGACACGACAAATTGTTGCTTTATGTCACAGCTTACGTTGTCATTTATAGTGAGCCAAATTGTTTCTACCAAGCCTTAAATATACGGGGTCAGAATGACTCCTCTCGCTGTTTTAGGCAGTGAACTTAATAAAATGGATTAATATAATAAAAATATAAAAATTGTGGTTATTTCAAGAGAAACGCAAATTAGTAAAAGCGTGAAATCTGAAGAAAAAAATCAAAATATCTGAAAACATTATAGGTCATAGAATTGGGGTCATATAGACCCCTTCCGCCATTCTAGTGTTAAGCGATCTTTCATGCCCAAAATAAAACGACCTACGAACCGCAGCAATTAAAGAGCTTCCATGCCTGGCACTTTAGAAACTTACAACCATAACTTCAGTTTCCTATCAAAAAACCTCTCCAAATACCAGGGGCGGCTTCTGAAGGGGGTAACACGTTTGCGCTACAACCAAAATGCTGGGTCTCCCTTTAATGTAATGTCATGTTCCATTTGTAGTTCATTTCGACCTTGTCTAGTGCAGCGGACCTGAGCGCGCTGTATTGTTCGCAGGTGCCAAGTAGTTCACTCCCAGATGCAAACCACTGGCATACAATAGGGAGGTATAGGGCAGGACGAACCTGTTTGCCGAGGCAAGTAGGGGGACGATGCGGGGCGTATGGCTGCATGTGGTTGGTTAACCTAGCTGCCAGAGAATAGTGGATGCCTAACCTGCTCGTTCTTTCATCATAGCAGCGGCATCTATTGCGTCTATGTTAAATGTAACCTACGAGTACATAGCCACATGGTGTGTGCCGTGTTTTGTTAGCTCTGCCGTGTTTTGAGTAGTGTATCAGAAATATTTATATAAATACAGGTAACTTGTGTTATAAGAAGAAACAATGAATTCAATAAAGTGGCTTTTAGCATATCCTTTTTCAAGCATGACCGTAGAAGAAAAAATTGAACTTAAGCGACTTGAAAGACCCACGCCGAAAATAAAAATCACAGATAGTCAAAACAAAAACTAGATGTTTTAACAGGAACTTTAACAACGATGTATACGAGAAATATTCTAGAGTGTTTATGAAATGTGCATGTTAGATGCTGTGAATTACCGTTAAGTTGTGTGTAGAGCAGTCTGTAGTGACAGGCTTAAAGAAATTGTTACATTAAAAAAATTAAGTTGCATGGATAACTTTGTGAACCACCAATTTTCAGAGCCACCAGCCGCCCCTGCCAAATACTCTGAAAATATTTTGGTATAGATTTAACACCCAATGTCTATAATCCGAATCCATATCTAGATGAACTTATTGAGTCTAATTACATTAATCACAACATGAAATGTTTGCGTAGGGACCGGTGTTTCACTTTGGTTATTTAGTACCGTTTTCATACCTAAATAAGCGTTGGTTATTGCTTTTAAACACAATCTCGTGTAGCTAAATAAAGTACATGATATTTTGCAATGGAAAGAGTTGCTTTAATGAAAGGTTTGCAAAAGAGGTTTCGGAACTGTAATTAATCGAAGGCGACTCGGCGCGGCAACCAGACTGGGCTTATTGTATCTATGTCCACAAGTGGGAGCTTACCCAGGAGGAAGGATGAGGCGAGAGCAGAATGAAAGCGGCTGCGCCAAGGAGCCACGACAGTGCAGAGTCCCTACTGCGGCCCGGGAAGAGCCCCATCACGAAACTTGGGTTCGGAAACCGGCAAACATGCTACCGAAAGATAAAATCTTTACTCAGAGCATATCATCCTGCCATGCACCGTCGACACTTTCTATACTGAAAGAGACCACCACCAGGCTCCACTAAAACCATCTCATTTCTATAGATACGTGGACGACACTTTTGTAATTTGGCCAAAAGGATCAGACACTTTGCCTAGCTTTCTTGCGCATCTCAACAGCCTTCGACCACAAATAGTTTACCATGGAAGTGGAGAAGGATGGAACTCTTCCATTCCTGGTCATTCTTGTTCCAAAAGAACAGCAACGGTGCACCGGAGCATGACTTTTGAGCAATGTATTAAGCTAAAATACGTAGATGTAAGCATGACCCATGCAAGGGTCACATTGTCTTTCAGAATCTTTGTCACTTACCGTTGTCGAATTTAAAATGATCAAAGTCTCTTAAAGCGGAAAAAAGCGGACGATCAACAAAATTGCGGCTGAAAAAGAAAACCTTGAGAATAAGGTATGTCAGTGAGGCAACACTGAAGATTAGGTTTAAGCACGTTTTTAAAATATATTTCAAAATTCTCATTGCGCTCAATGCCACACCCCTCTAAATTCGGCAGATTGCAACAGTTGCACGGCGCCATGAAATGCTCTCTTGACACTGTGAATTCACGCCTCGTTTCCGACAATAGCAAGTGATTAGACCTCAGTTTACTACCATGGTATAGAAACTACTGTATGCGTCTTCTCAGATGAAACGACATCCACCAGAAAAGTGCCACATAGAAAACTGTGATATTCTTCAACACAGGTAATTAGGTGGTGAAGAATAAAGGGCAATGCCTGCACAATAACGTACAAATGTTGCTCTGCCTCGAGTTTTGTTCTGGGTGGCTCCGACACTGGCTTACTGATCCCAAGCTCGTGAGCTCAATCCCGGCCCGGATCCAGGGTTTTTAAATGTGCTTGAAACGTCAGCAACGTGCCAGCAGATTTATTGGCATGTAAAGGAATTCCTGTTGGGCACACCGGGGGCGCTATGAACATGACAACTGACAGTGTCGTTAACAAACAAAATATTCTTTTGCGAGTGCTAAAAAAGCAAGGCCATCAAGAGGCAACCTTCAATGCAACAACGTATCTTCCACACAGTATCAAAAGGCCGCGCGTCGCTGAGTGGTTAGACTGCTCGAGTCTCACCAAGCAGGGCCGGATTCAATCCAAGGTGACCGCAAAATGAGATTTGTGGTGGACAACAAGATGCTGAGGCGTGTTTTTCTCCGGGATCTCATTCCCCAGTAGTCCATCTTCATCTCCTGTTACAAGTGTTACCGCCTGCGGTGCCGCATGTAGTAAAAGCAGGCGTTTTACACTACACATAGTATCAGACCGTACTTTTTGGATGGGACTTTTTTGTTATTTTCACAGTTAATCATTTTTATATGCTGGCAAAACCATTCTTTAAGTAACTTCAATTCAAGCTGTGACATCTTTCAAATCTTGTCTCAGGTTCAGATGCCAGCTTACTACATCAAAGTTTGAATAGGCTTTGTAGTTACTGCGATTACAGTTACGTCATACCTCTGATAAACACGGAAGGATGATATAGCTCCAAGAAAACTTTTTTCCCAGAAAATTTGGTTTACAAATGTTTTCTTCTTTAATTAACGTCCTTGCCTGTTAGGTCATATCGGACGATGAATCAAAGGGTCAAATGCGCAAATGAGCGTACGGTACATAGTCTTATAGTTACCAAACATTCATTTTTCAGAAAAAGGGAAAACCCTTACCTACAGAGTGGCGCCCGAAATGTCATACATTGAAATTGTGTAATAAATATGTTAAATGCGGGTTAGCAACGCTGGAATGATGTGACAATTAGCCATAGTTCGTGCATGGTTCAACAGATTGTCAATATCGCGCTTGCGTGATTCCACCGCTTCAGTTTAGTAAAGTGGCGGACAAAGGCCGGTTTACACTAGAACAGAAAGTGAAAACTGTGGTATTTTACGCGGAAACGAACAGCGTAGCAAAGACGCAACGACGTTTTGGTGTTCGTTTTCGCACGAGGTGGGGCCCCTGCAGACAGTGTATAGACTAACCACACACTTTGAAACTGACGACCATATTTTAGAGGAAAAGCAACCTCGTGTTAACACAATCAGTAGACCAGAGAATATCGTGGCTGAGAGTGGCTTTGACACTAAGTCCCAGGAAATCCACGAGACGAGCGTCGGGCGAAATAGGCATCTCACATCGTTCGCTTCAAACAATACTTCATGCTGACGTGAAATTATTCCCATACAAAATGACAGTGTTGCACAAACTGACGGAACATGACAAGGTACGGCGGTTACAGTTTGCGACTTCGGATCTTGCAAATGATCATGCCGTGATTCATAACACATGGTATTCTGATGAGGTTTACATTCATTTGAAGGGTAGCGTCTATAGGCAGTATATATTTTGGGCACCAGAACCTTCAGGTGTTGTATACGAGATTGAAAATTAAGGAGAAAAAGTTAGTGTATGAGGTGCCATATTGTCATGGAATCATAGGGCCAATCTTTTAAAACGGCAGTTAACAGTGCTAATTGGACATGTTGCAGAACAATTTTCTTCCGCAACTTTATGAAACAGGGTTACCAATGGGGACTCAATGGTTTATGCAAGATGGAGCACGTCCACATACAGCAAACTTTATTCTGGATTTCTTGCACCAACATTTCGGGCTCCGAGTGATGTACCATCAATATCCTGAACGTTTTCAGGGCGGCTCAATATGGCCGCCACACAGCCCGGATATTAATCCCTGCGATCATTTCTTATAGGTATATTTAAAACAGTCTACCGCAACAAACCATGCAAACTAATGCAATTGCGAGCGGCTATCACAAACTTTTTCCAGGGAATAACAGAAGACATGTCGTAGAGTGGTCGGAAAGGTCTGAGTTCGTTTCATGGGGTGGCACGTCAACAAATGAAATGTGTAGTGTTTAACGCCCGCTTTTACTACATACGGCACCGCAGACGGTGACACTGATGATACATGAGATGAAGGTGGAGCACCGGTGGAATGAGATGGCGGGGCAAACCGTACTCCGGACTTCTTGAACCTGAGGCTGATACGCTACACAGGTGGGCGATAAGCATTTGGTGCTTTGCTGGCAATGTGTACTTCTTTATAATCTAAAACCACTTCACATTTTCAAATTATACTACCCCTTAATTCCACGTCAATGTATCCTTCAAATGCTATTAGCACTATAAAATCCTACATCTTCCAACTCCTACTCGTTGGGAGTGATAAGAAACTTGTTTCAGCAGAAGGATGGACTTTCAACATTACCAAATGCAATATACCTAGTCTAGCCATAAACATTGTCACAAACTGTTGTGAATATATGATATAAGGTTTGAGTTTTTAAACTTTCTTTTAATACGTTATAACTTATAACTACGTGCATTCTTTACGATTTGCACCTATCAAACTTCAAAATATTCTCAGGGCTTCTCGAGAGCTTGCCCCATAAATCCTATCATTTTGGCGGCTAAAGCTCTCTTCAATAAAGGATTCTCTCTTCGGTAAAGTGAATTTTCCGATGGTCATTGTTGTCGTACCGCTGCAGGAGCTGTCTTGATTTCAGTCTTCTCTGCTGCTTCAGTTGTGTTAAGGAATGCCCCATGCTCCGCTGATATGCATTGATCCCCACGCCTTCAGGAAGTATCCTGTACATTGATATCGGGGAAATGTCGAGTTCCCATGCCATGTCCTGCTTCCGAACTGGAGTTCGGACACCAGCCTCCACTGCTTTAACAGCCGCCATTGTTCTCATGCTTGGAAGGTGATGATGATAATGATGATGATGATGATGAGTTTAAGTGCGCTCAACTGCAGAGGTTATGAGCGCCCTTTCTAAAAAAAACTGGTCATGGCGAAAGCCAGATATAAACTTCTCTAAAACACTATAAATATGTAAATAGACTTACAAATACTACATGCCCGTAAAAAACTATAAAAACAAAAGAAATATAAATTTAAAAGGCCATAAATTCTATTCGCTAAATCCTAAAGTTAATCTAGAAAATAATCTCAAAACCTTCTCCACTACTGTGTTATCGTCCGCTAGCATTTCTGCCAGGCTGTCCGGCAGCTGCAGAGACGTCCTAAGGTCTGCTAGGTGAAAACACTCTAGCAGCACGTGTCGTACAGAAAACAACGCTTCATTGCAAAACGGACACAGTGGAGCAGGCTCCTTTTTAAAAAGAAAACTATTAGTAAAAAAGCAGTGCCCAATACGCAACCGAGCCAAACTCACCTCCTCGCGACGAGATGACCGACAGGAGGTAACCCAGGGAATCGGAAGTTCTCTTACAGATCTAAGTTAATTATTGCGGAGAGCGGACCACTCTTCCTGCCAGCAGGTTTGCACAGCTCTCCGCTATACCGCCCCAAAATCTTCCGATGGCACAGATGGTACTCGAACCCTGGGATTCATAGTAGCCGCCTTGGCTGCCGAATCCGACATTTCATTCCCCCCCAAGCCTACGTGGCCAGGGATCCATGCACACACCACGCTAACACCAGAAGTGTGTAAAACGTGGAGGGTATCCTGTATACGCTGCACGATAGGGTGGTAGTTGTACAGCTGCCGTAGGCTTTGAAGTGCACTGAGGGTATCACTCAGGATTAAGCAGTCCCCCAACTTTCGTCGACGTAGGTCTAAAATGGCCCGGTATATTGCATAAAGCTCTGCAGTAAAAATGGAAGTGCTAGTGAGGAATCCAAATGTATACGGTTCCACACACGTCAGCACAACCAACACCATTTGATTTCTTGGAGCCATCAGTATAAATTACAAAATGGTCCTCATATCGCGATAAAAATTCTAAAAAACATGTGCGGATACTAGACATAGACATGGTAGATTTATCATATTTAGTCATGTCCAGATCAACGTGGAACGCTCTACACAACCAAGGAGGGTATGTCCTCTCCCCCCTAGGATACATCTTGGGCATTTCAGTGTCAAGATGTCTAAGGAGCTCCCGGAAACGAAAACCAGGTGGCTTTGGTTTAATAGAAGTGTTCCTATAACGCGCGTTGAAACTGGCCGTATCAGACAAAACTACCGACAGGAGACATAAAACTATATAAATTAGATACACATTGATTTTAGTAATCATAAACAATAAATAAGTAATAAAAATACAATAATAGTAAATGGGAGACAAACAGAGTGTAGGACATTTGTTATTTCGAAACTCGATGTAGACAGGGCATTCACCTTCTGGTAGGCTCGGGAACCCAACCCTGTATTCTTTTGATCAATATTGCCTGAGGCTATGAATGGGGACGTTTCGGCGGAGTCCACTTCCGCTCAAAATCTTTAGAAACCAAAACAGACGTGACCTTCACAATGAAGATACAGATTTGAACAGACGCTTATCGTGCGTGCCTTAGCATAAGTAATGAGTACGATGAACAAAACCACGCGAATTTTGTATAACCTATCAGAGAGAAATTATTAGTCACATGATCTTCGAAAAGTTCCAAAATCAAAGTGGGGGAAAATACTAACATTTTCTGAAGTGGGCAGTTTTCGTGAAGAAACACTCGTTGTGAGAACGGCACGCGTGATACACGGATAATTCGTGGTCAGAACGGCACGCGTCATACACGTCTAACGTTCGTTGACGTAACGGCACGCGTGATAGATGCATAATCCCCGCTGGCACGGTGGCACGTGTGCTGGATATACAACGCTTACGGAATTAAATAAGTGACGCGCGTGTAAGGACAAATGCAATATAAGACAAGACGCGAGACGACGTAGCAAACTGTATACTACAGATGACGCAGACTGTGGCGAGCACGCAATAAATAATCAATTTGCATCTATACAAGACAACGTGTTTCTGTTCACTCCAACTATAGTCAGGACCTACGTTACCCACCCCTGAAATCACCGACAAGAGATTCATGCTGAGCTACATTGAATGAAACACCTTTTCCTACAAGTACCCTCACCCCTTTATCCCAAACCGCCACCCAGCTACTTAAGAGGTGTTGAGTGAACGAGGTACCACTCAATGAGGTTCAAACGGGCAGAACCATCTCAGCGTCCATTAAGGTGTTAAAGAACGGCGTAAACGATGGATGTGTGGGCATGCAATTAAGTCCACAGTCATAATTTGCTAATAACATGTTGCGCCTATACTGCAGACTCAGCATACAGGCTTATAACTCAGCTCGTTGGAAATGCACCAACTGCTATACGTATGCCGCAATTATGGACTGTGTCTAAGCTCTTTAGCACAGATGGTCGTGCTGAGCCATAAACGATACTACCATAATCTAATTCGGAACGGATGAGTGCGCGATAAAGTCGCAATAACACTGTACGATCCGCTCCCCACGATTTTCCACTTAGTACCCGCAAGATATTTATAGATTGGTCACATCGTGCTTTCAGTTGTGCTATATGCGACGACCAACTAAGTTTTCTATCAAATATCACTCCAAGGAACCTCGTCTCATCTGCAAAAGGTAGATCAGCGCCTAGCCGGAGCCTTGGAGGTAGTCGACTCTGCTGACGCCAGTAGTTAACACAGATGGTTTTCTCAGCGAAGAATCGGAAGCCGTTTTTTAAACTCCAACTCTTAAGGTTGTCCAAGGTGGTTTGAAGACGGCGCTCTAAAAACGCAGTGCACTGAGATGTACAGTAGACGGCAAAGGCGTCTACAAATAGGCATGACGAGAGCCCCGGAAATACACATTTCGTGAATTAATCGCAATAGCAAACAACCTAACACTTAGTACCGATCCCTGTGGTACACCGTTCTCTTGAACAAAAAGATTCGAAAAAACCGAGCCAAACCTTACTCGGAATACGCGGTCTTTCAAGAATTCCTGAAGGAAGAGTGGTAGCCGTCTACGTATATTCCCTGCCCGCCAACACCTATCATAAGCCTTTTCGAGGTCAAAAAATATTCCGACTGTTTGACAGTTTTTAAGAAATCCGTGCATAATCTGTGTCGACATGGACACAAGATGATCCATTGTTGAACGGCGTCGTCGAAAACCGCACTGGATGTTATTCAGTAGGTTGTGCGTGTCCAGCCACCATACCAACCGCCCATTTATCATGCGTTCCATCACCTTGCATACGCAACTGTTGAGGGAAATAGGGCGGTAGCTAGAAGGGAGGTGACGGTCCTTGCCAGCTTTCAAGATAGGTAAAACGGTGGCTTCTCGCCACTTGTCAGGAAACGTGGCATCAACCCAAGCACGGTTATAGACCTCGAGCAGGAATGCCTTACCTTCAGGTGAGATGTAACATTTGAACGTGGATTCCGCCGCTCCTGGTGCTGTCAGTCGCGATGATGAAAGAGCGTGTTCTAACTCTGCCAAGGTTTCTGGAACTAAACACGAAACCTTGAGATTCTACCTGAGTCTTAATTGAGATAAACTCAGGAGAATAATTACTTGAGCTAGACACCTGAGCGAAAGCACAGCTGAAGGTGTTAGCCACGAGAAACGGATCACCAACTCCTGCAGTTGTTTTCAGACCAGCGATTGGCAAGTGGGTTGCCTTTCCGGCCACGCGCCTTAACCTATCCCATACAACAGAGGAAGGTGTACATCTGTTAAAAGATGATACAAAGTTGTTCCATGAGCTCTTTTTGCTATCCTTAATTATTTGCCTAGACTTTGCACGCGCTTTCTTGTACTCAATTAGATTACTTAGGGTAGGGTGTCGTTGGAATACCCTCAGAGCACGTTTACGAGCACGAATAGCATTCCGGCAGTCGTGTGTCCACCATGGGACAGGAAATCGACCGAGGTGGGTAGCCGAACGTGGAATAGACTGCTCTGCAGCGGAAAGAATTTTCTCCGTGAGATATTCAACTAGATCATTCACAGAATCGTGCTCGTTGTATTCAGACAGCCAACTGGGTGTAAAGGTTCCAGTTGGCACGATCAAAGCGCCATCTAGGGATACGCGAGGGAGACACATCTTGTGCTAAGAGACTAAGAAGACATGGGAAGTGGTCGCTGGAATGTAAATCAGAGATGACATTCCACTGTAATGAAACTGCTAACAGGGATGAACACACTGCCAAATCGATGTGCGAATAAGTGTTAAAGGCGTCTGAAAGGAACGTTGGCTCTCCGGTGTTCAGCAGAACTAAGTTATTTCTCTCCAGGAATTTTGCAATGAGGTTGCCTCTCGAACATGCCCGATTTGAGCTCCAAAGAGGGTGATGGGTATTAAAGTCTCCCACTATTAGAAATGGTACTGAAAGTTGGGAAATGCTGGGAAGACCACCATTACTTGGGCGGTCACTTATACTGCCGGTCTCAGTGAACCGCTGGAATGTCCGGTAAAGGAATCTTTTACTGCTTTTCAGATGTTTCAGCAGTTTGAAAATCTCAGTTGGTGAATTCCCACTCCATGCTTAAGCGAAGCACATCCACTCTCTCTCTATATCTCTCTCCGCTGTGTATGTGTAGTGTTTAACGCCCGCTTTTACTACATACGGCACTGCAAGCGGTGACACTGATGGTACATGAGATGAAGATGGAGCATCGGTGGAATGAGATGGCAGGGGAAACCGGAGGTCCCGGAGAAAACCCGCCCCAGCGCCGTGTGACTCTCTGCTGAACATATACTGGCCAGGGCTGGCCTTGAGCTAGTGTTTGTCACTTGCAAAAACGGTTCTACAGTCCAGGAAGTTTGTGACAACGATACTTATGGCTAGACTAGGTACAATGAAAACATGAACCATGGGCAAGTGTTAGCTTCATTGAAAGGAAGTGAATGTAAGACATTTAAGCTGATATTCCTGTTCCTAGTTCTGTATAATCTTTGACACAAGGTATCATTGTAGAGTAAATGTCCTACAGAAATCTATTTTAGAGTGAAACTAATGCGGGATTTTGTTCTTAATTTACGTACTCCAACGTTGTTATATTGGTCGGTGAATGAATTGGGTGAAATGATGCTCAAATGAGTCCAGGGTCGATGGAGGCTAGATTTACCCGACAATCGTCTTGAAGAATAAGGGAAAACCCCGGAAAACCTTATCCAGGTAACTCACCCTGACCGAGATTCGAACTCGGGACCTCTTGAACGTGAGGCGGGCACCGAGCGGGATGGCTCAGGCGGTTTCGTCGGTGGCCCGCATCCGCTTCCGTGACCAACCTATCTGACCCTGCGTTTTTTTGGTTTTTCCCCGGGTTGCTAGGCGAATGCTGGGTAGGTAAAATATATCCCCCGAATTTCCTGTTCCTCCATTATCATTTCTCATCTGGCGGGCGATGCAAGGCAGGAAGATATGCTCTGAAAGAACCACTTCCTCCTCCGGTAGGTCGGTTGCCGGTCTTGAACTACAGTACGGGGGAATGTCGGTTGCTGTGGCCTGCCGGGATAGGTTTCCATCTAAGGAAAATGTAGGGCCCTGTCCTCTGCACTGTAGTGGCTCCTTAGGACAGCCGCCCTCTATCTCCTTTCGCCTCATTCTTCTTCCCCGGGATGAAACACTTGGGGGCATAAAGGACAATAGACCAAGAGTAGGACAATAGACCAAGAGTGGCCACAGGGCCAAATCCCCTCGAAAAGTCATAATGGCACTACACTCATTCGAGCCTTTCCATCTCTATATTTTCAACAATAATTCCCTTTAAACATGAATCAAATAAGAAACCTAGAAGCAAGGAAAGCACATGCAAATATGAAGATTTCTTGAACAATGCTGAGAGATCTAAAGCTATTGCCATACCACTTGGCTCTCACCAAGGCGGCCTGGGTTCGATCCCAAGATACCGCAAAGTGAGATTCGTGGTGGACAACACGGCGCTGGGGCGGGTTTTCTCCGGGATCTCCGGTTTCCCCGCCATCTCATTCCACCGGTGCTCCGTCTTCATCTCATGTATCATCAGTGTCATCGCCTGCGGTGCCGTATGTAGTAAAAGCGGGCATTAAACACTACTCTAAAGAAGAGAGGACTTTTACATTATAGAATTAAAAATAAATTTAGCAATGGCAACCAGAAAAGCTGAAAGTTTAGCAGTTTCCAGGATAAACTGAAATTTACTGATAGGATTGGCTAATCAATATCAATGCAGAATATCAAAACTAACAAATGCTTTAAAAACAAAGAAATTATTGAATTTGTCCAAAAAGATCTACCCTTTTTACAAAAAGATGATATGCAGTAAAATCAGTGTACTCATAAGCAGCATTGCAGAGTATATTAAACTTGACCATAAGCATCGTCTGCATTGGTTAAAGGTTCATTTGCCCGCCTTGGTAGCATGTCTGTCTCACGTTCAAGAGGTCCCGAGTTTGAATCTCGGTCAGGTTTTCCCTTATCCTGAAAGATGAATGTCGGGTAACTCTAAGCTCTATGGATGCTGGGTCATTTGAGCATCATTTCACCCATTCCATTCACCGTCCGATATGACTTTGGAGGACGTAAATTACAACAAAAAATGGTTAATTTGGTTTTGAATAATCAAATGATTATAAGTACATTTGACCAGAATTTGTCACTCAGAAACAGTTCCTACAAGTTTGTAAACTTCGAAATCATATATAGAAGGCTATAGCCTTTATAAAACAATGGAAACTATGCGGAAAATTACAATAATGGTATTAAGCTTTACAGACTTTGGATGGTTACAGTATTACATGCCATAATCCTCTTGCAAAATGTAGAGAACAAATTATGTTGAAATTCTATTCTACATATGTCACACCCTGGTAACACATAAGAATGTACAATTAATTGGAACATTTAGTATAAAAAGATGAGATTCAAAATTATTTAGAACACCAAATTTAAACTAATGACATTTTTTTTTTTTTTTTTTTTTGTTCTTGTAAGCATAACATGCAAATGGGCCTCCTAAATGAAAAAAACAATTTGCAACCAAATTATTCTATCTCTTATTAGCCACACGATATTTCTACTTTGGGCAGTAAAACCATTTAAAACATTTCCAAAGCAATACATGCAGTTAAGATACCACAGCAAAAATGTTGAATGGAAAACTCAGGAATAATAAGGAAAATTTTTAACAGATATCTGTAAACAAAATTCAAATTGTAAGAGGAAATTTTTAGAGAATATTACTTGACACAAATACACTACAAGTATGTTCATAAGATAGAAAAACATAAGGTTGTTAATTTCAAGTGATAAAATCTTTTCTGGCTTTGTAAGTCATTTTGATTCAGTAACTGATGACACAGCGGTAAAAACTGTTGAAGACATTTTCAAGACAGTTTTTGGACAATGCATGACCTATCTTTGAAATTATCTATTAAAGAGGAAGTGAGATCGCCTTAAATACAACAGGGTAAAGCTTAAAATAGTTATACACACAAAAACTCAGCAAATATTTACTTGAGGAACTTGACGATAAAGATGCAGGTTTCAATTTAGATGCCCACAAACAAGAAGACACTATGGACCTTCTCTACTACAATTCCTATGATGCCAAAAATTAATGCGCCAAAGGAAGATGTCCCAGAGTAGCATGCTGATGACTCAGGAAAAATACACATTCAAGTGTTCAACAACACTACTTGATCATTTTTAACTTTGGTGCAATCAAAGTCCAACTTCGTCAGTTAAGACGTATTGAATAATAGCAGAATTGCTAAATGTACCAGCTTCATTATTAAAAATTCTTATTCATTTAAACAAAAACTCTAAATCAATTTTACACCTTTTTTGTTCTATTATTGGGAATATCAAGACAACCAGGCATGTAAACTTAATAGAAAAAGTATAATCAACATTCTTAAAATACATAGGAATGCTATTTAAATGAACTACATGTTACCCTCCCCCCCCCCCCAAAAAAAGAACACATTATGAAACCCATTTAGAAATGCTTGAATTTAAAATCGTAATTTTCCAAAGAGGCACTGTAGGATTATTTCTGTATAAAATATTAGATATGATCACTGATGATAGTAATACTACAAATATATGATTATAAATGTCAAATAAAACAAGCATTTATCACTCTTTTCAGCTCCAGAGCACACAGAAATTCATAAAAATGCACCATTAGACAGAATTATATAACAAACTTCATTATTTCAATGCTGATATTTCCAGCATGTCTGAAACTTGCTTAAAAATACTATAGTTAATAACTACTTTTTCTATAGATGAATGTAACTTACTTATTATATGACCAATTTTCTTTTTATTCTTGCTTCTATTTTTCTGTATTGCTTTATTGTTCATTTATATTTTTCACGTATATATTGTGTATAAACTTGACTTTTGTGTATAACTATTTTTATGATGAACATTGTAATTTGGCATATGCCTGATATGTTCATAAGAATAAATACACTAAATGGTGGATAAGTATTTGTATAAATGATACCTGCTATTTACAATTGGTTCACTCCATTTCTACTCTAAAGAAGAATTAATGCCTTTAGTCATGCTGACAAGAAAAGCCTGGTATTATTGTGCTGCTCAAATGGTTACCATGGATTTATCTTTGGTAATAGCTACCTCTCAGATAATGGACTGATCACTCCATGTGGAGTGAACATCTGTCATTTGTGATTTCTGCAAATTCCATTGGCTGAAGTGATGCATTCATTGGTGCTTAGCACAGATCTGAGAACAGCAGTAGTTTCCCCTTCACTCTTACAAGAATAATCAATGCATTATCTGAGAGGTTTCTAATAACAAAGATAAAGCCATGGTAATGTTTTGAGAAGCAGGATAATACCATGATTGCTATTATTAACAATTTATTCTTGTCATATTTAATAACAAGAATGAAAAAGAGATACAAGATGTCTATTTTGCAAAAGCTTGTCTTCTTGAATGCTGATCTGTGCTACTGTGCATACACCTTTCAATGCTTGATAATACATCCGAATTTTAATTGCAACTTTCATTGTACACAAATCCATATACACCAGAGTGATTAGCGTTAGAACACTTCATTATTTCTGATGGTCACAGAATGTACAAGTTTACTGTCCATATCTCAACAATCAAAGTGTAATTCTATGATGCATTTGATTTTTATATAATTTCTTAAAAGACATGCCAAATACACAATTTTTCCCCTAGCCTTTTAGTACAATACTTAAGAGAAGATAAAGTTTCACTGCAGCAGAGTGGATTAATAATGCTCTTAATCTATTCTGCACATACAACATTCAAAAAGGAACAATGAGTGCAAGTATCATGAATGTTACTTCTGCAAAATACATATCACATGATACTAGGCGTAAAATACTCTGCTACAGTGAAATTAATGTAAAAATACTAAAAATCAGTACAGTACACTGATTTTATACTAAATTTTCACATTGTGCATTTCTTAAAATACATTTTAAATATTATTTTAGTTAAAAGCATTTCAGTGTAATAAGCTTTTGCAACTTGACTAAGAGTACAAAGTTCATGAATAAGCAATAGTATTCCATGATTATTATTATTTCACAATTTCTGCAGAATTTACCACTTCCGTGCATTAAGTGTTAACCCTATTTAGAAAATTTCACTGTTATGAGCATTGAGTTATTCTTATGTTTTGTTCACTAGGTATGGCGATTTTAACAGGGGCAAAATGGTATGAAAGTACTGATGTACTATTAATTAGGAATTTGTAACCAAATATATCTTAAAACTGCTTTTTAGACTGAACATCACTATGTTTGTCAATTAACAATCAATACTATGGTACTAATTTTAATATATTACCCGCAATCTGTTTAAGATTTTGACAATACCTTTATTTTAACACATTAGACTCGTTTATAGCCTTAAATTATGCAAGCTAAACTCAAAACAATTGAAATCACTTGCATATATGTGAACATAGACATACTATTTTACAATAGGTAGCTAGTTAAAATAATACAAATACAACTTCTTGTCTCAGGAACAACACTGGAAGAAATCCAGTCTCACTCCCTCACAAACAATTGAGAGAAATTTACATATTAGTTTATTGTTTCACAGTATTAACTCTAAACAATTAACGACAGTACACAACATCGTCTATAACACCAACATGCTCGTGAGCGTAATACAATATATTGCAACTCACTCTATATATTTTCTCATAATTTTTTGGAAGTTAAAATATTGGCATACAATATTCTAATTTTGTAATAAATACGTATTTTATCCCATTTCGTTTAATGAAATGGCTGCGAAACTAAGCAGACAATGCACTTTTTGAAATAACTTCCTTTTGGTATTAATATAATACACTTTGATATAACATGCTACTCACCATCTACACTATACTTGGGAACTAACTGGCTTATAATAAACTTATTTCACACGAAATTTTAACGTTGTAACTTTATAAGATTTGCACATACTTACACATTATCTCTCACCGCCAAGATTCCATGCTTGGCCTGCACTGGCGGTATCAAGTTCGCAACCACTATCGTGACGCGCGAGGCTAGAGTTCAGAAAAGCGCGCTAAAACAGCTTGGCAGAAAAGCAGCGGTACCGCCCTAAATCTTTGGTTTACGATTTCGTGTTTCTTGTGACAATCCTAAAGTAAATATTGGGCCCTTGATGTCGAATTTTAATCACTTTGATTTTTGTAAATGCAGATATTTTATGATTACTTGACTCAAAATATAAATTTTGCACCTCTCATCATTCGGTGGTGATTGCGTATGATTGGTGTTGCTACAGCAAAGCAGCCGAGCTGAAGAAGGCGCAAGAAGAAATGTTTTGTTTGACAACAACACAATGTTTACGATAAGCCAGTATATATCTGTTTTGTGACGGTATTCTAATGGGTGTTTATTAGTTTTGTAAAATTAAGAAATTATGTTCATTAAACAGGTAAGTAATATACAACTTTTATAGATGATTCGATATGAGATTAGGTATATTGTATGGATGACGAATATACCTTTTCAGAATATAGTTGGTTAATCATATTTTCTTGCTTTTCAGGTTATTATTCAAGGCTTTAAGAGCTACAGGGAACAAACCATCGTCGAACCTTTCGATCCAAGGCACAATGTGGTTGGTTAGTATTGAATATGTCAAACGTTAGTTAACCTCTACCTTGCAAAAATGCACATATGAACCAGTTACTAAATATAACTAGTACTTTAGCTTCTAAAATAAAAGCAAACATAGCACAAGACTTTGCTGGTCGTCAGCCCTCTTCTTTAGTTAACAATTACAATGTTTGTTTTGTGAAATCATTGACGTATTAGTCTAACCTAAATTGGACGATTAAACAGATTTTAAAAATATATGTTTACAGAGTTTTAACTTCCTAAATTTCTGGTGAGTTTAAAATTCAGTACTTTAGAATACTAAGTGCAGTAAATGAAAAATATTCTTAAACATCAGAAACTAAAGGGTAGGGAATGTCCCACAAACAAAAATTACAGTTATAATTGCACTTCAGTATCTTTGTGATTACTTGCATTTATTACCAATAATAAGTAGTTAGTATCGAATAAATAAACAAAAAAGACCCAAGTAAAAAACAGTCCTTAGGTATTTTGCAAAATACACGTCTTTTTTCTTGAATTATGTATAAACATTTAACAGTGATAATGCAGCACAAGACTAATCAGTGAAAATAGTTTTCATTCCTAGCTCTATGAAAATTTCGTGTACCTATGAATTGATGGTTGGTGTTTGTAGGTGAAACACAGTTTATGTACACATGCTCCAAAAAATGTGAATTATAACGGTTACATGTGTGTTATGTAAAGCAGAAGAGGCTCTGTATCTTTAATATAGTTTTGATTTGCACTAAATATGAGTTAGGCCCAAGGTTAGCCTTCTGTTTATAAGTGTTACAATCATTCTTCTGTTTCTATTTCAGAATATTTCAAATTTATTTGTGATTTCAAAAACTTTTCTTATTTAATCTAGTGATAAAGTTCAAAATGATAATTTTTTTTTAATTCATTCAGTGACTTCTTTATCCCTCTTAAAACTGTGCTATCAAAGTAGTTTAATTTTAACAATCAAGTATTTTTATAAAGTACTTAAAAAAAGTCATTAGTCTCAACCTATTGATGAATCCAGTAACAACATTAAAATAGTGTGGAATATAATAAAATCTGAAACTGGGAGAGGTAATCCAAATTTTGAGATTGCTCACATAATTGGAAACAAAGAAGTGAGTAATAACTGTGCTATTGCTAATGTCTTAAATTCATATTTCCTTAGTGCTGTCAAAAGCAGTACAAACAAATACAATCCAGACTCAACTGTACTTAAAGTTCTAGAAAAGGCATATTCCAAAATTAATTGTAAATTTGAAGTAAATGTCACTATTTCAGAGTGAAAATATTATTACCATGTGAAAAAACAAAACCTCTCTTAATCTCAGAAACTATTTCTAGTTGGTTTATTAATACTCGTCACTTGTTTATATTTATGAGAGACTAGTTTCAAAGGCATTCGCCTCCAGTTGGAAAGAGATTGAAAATGGAGGCGAATGCCTTTGAAACTAGTCTCTCATAAATATAAACAAGTAAGTGACGAGTATTAATAAACCAACTACAAATAGTTTCTGAGATTAATTTTGAGGTCACTGTTACTAAATTCCTCCAAACACATATAAGACCTCTCTTGTTTGAGATGAGATCGTTACAAATTAATCGAAAAAACTATTTGTAGTCGGTTTATTGACATGTCGTCTCTTATGGTTTATATTATCGAGGGAATAGTTTCGGAAGCCATTGCCTCCATTTTCAACCTTTCTCCAACCAGTGTCATGATTTTCGTTCCAAAAATGAAATGCTACTGCTGACTTATCTTGTTTCAATCTGATGTTTCTAAAGTGCTCTGTGACTCTGGTTTTTAGATTTCTTATAGTTTGACCTATGTAGCATTTTTCACAATTTTCACAACTTCTTTGGTATATTTCAGATCTGATAACTGATGGGATTTCATATTTTGTTTTTGAATTTAGCAATTTTAAAATTGAGTGTCCATTAGTAGGTGCCAAGATGATATTTTGTTCCATAAAGATCTTTTTGAATTTATTAAATGCTTTTGGATGATATGTGAATGCACTGAATATGCTGTTGCTTTCTTTTTCTTTTGTAAATGTGGTTGCTTCCTTAATGATTTTCTTTAGTTTAACTTTTCTAATTTTCTTAAACACCAGACTTTTGTTGTATGCAAAATTTTTGTACTTTTTGTTGTATCTTCTGCTGTGTAGTAACTAAAAACATTTTTTTTTTCGATTAATTTTGACATCACTGTTACTAAATTTCTCCAATCACATCTTATTTTATTATTTCATTGAGATCTGAGTCATGAGATCTGCATAAATTCATTCATATCTTGACAAACAGAATCTAGAAAATCAGGATAAGAGGTTATAATTTTGAATCAGTGTTCTACAAGGTTCTATGCATGACCTTTTTTATTTTTAAGATTTATAATTGACTTCCCATATGATCTTAGCACAGAGTAAATAGCTATCCTGTTTGCAGATGATACTATATGTTCGCCATAATAAGCATCACTTTTGCATATATAAAGGAAAGGGAATTTAGAAACACATGGCCACTGTAGATGCTCTGGTTAGTTCTTATCTGAAAATGTTTCTGCAATTTCTTGACATTTTTGTCTAGAATGTGTTCATCAAATCCTTAATATTTTAATAGCATCATAGTATATTTACAATTTTGTTCAAAAACAGAAGATTTGTTGACTAATTATAAACTCTTGAGATTGAACAGTTATATGAGAGCAGACATCAGTAGCAATATGTCACTGTTGTAGATAACCTGAGTGATGTAATTGTGGCAGTATTAGAGTGCTTAAAGTTATGAAAAGGTAAACTTTTGAAAAATGACGAAAAACACATTCGGGTAGTTAAATTATAATCAACCCACTCATGGCTTCTCTACTGTGTAAGACGGCTGGCAGTCGCCGGGGAATTTACCCCAACAGAGACAGACTAGAATCGTTACCTTATAATAGATGCTGGAAATGTTGAGCTTCTGCTCTCAAAACAGTCACCATATCTCTTGTCTTGGCCGACTGTCGGCCATCTTTTACAGTAGAAAGAGGTCACAAGTAGGTTCGATTATAATTTAACCACCTTATACACTGTGAAGTTAATTGCTGAATTTAACAGCATAAAGTATCAAGATCTATTGAAGTTAAAATGTTATGGCATGGAAAGAGCTTTTAATATTTTAAAAATGTGGAATTTGTACATTTCAATTTAATTATGAGTATATCTATATTTTATAAATGAATTCCTGAATTTCCCTGAGTGGCATTCTGAACTGTGCAACCTCGAAGCCCGTAGGCAACAGGTTGAGGATCAGAGGTTTCCTGATCAGAGAGATTCTGGGATGAGTGATCAGCTCAATGCTGGAAGTGAAAGTATGAGAGAGATGAGCTGATAGGAAAGAGTGATGATGGAGCAATCAGAGGAATGCTGGTGGGGAAAACCGGAGGACCTGGAGAAAATCCAACCCCAATGCCATGTCCACCGCTAATCTCACTTTGCCGTTGCCTGGTATCAAACCTGGGCCGCCCTGGTCCAAGCAGTCTAACCACTCAGCCGTGGTGCACCCTATATTTTATAAATAAATTGCAACAATGTGTGACAAACTTCACTTATCTGTTTTTAATTGACAAATCCTCCTGAAGCTGTAATGGTAAACTGGTAAACTGACTATACTTTTAGGTTACTTCCGTTAGGTGATGAATAGTAACCAAAAGGAATGATCACTTTACGAAATGAAGCAGTGATGGAGACATCACAAAACTAGTCCTAGAAGATTCGTCAGTTGAAAACAAATAAGTGAAATTTGTCTCAAATTGTTGTAAATGTTTGTATTGATTCACTGACAGTAGCTTCAGTTTTTTACATATCTATATTTGTTACTGAAAATTTGTGCTAACCAACTACTAGACAAACTGCTAGAATTAACAACACATTTTCTTTTTGTTACAGTGGGACGTAATGGGTCTGGCAAAAGTAATTTCTTCTATGGTAAGTAAATAAATAAGAGATGATATGGAGGAGATTACAGCAATGATGAAGAATTTTTAATATTTTTTTCTCACCTTTGTTTTGGTTTTATTTTTCCTTTTTTCTTTTCTTTTCATTTAACTTTTCTTTTCATAGAGGTGCAATTAGTTCAAAATGCTGCTTTGCATCCTGAAACTTACATTACATTGCTGTTATCTTACTACATTTGGTAGAATTTTTACTGAATAACATAGTAAATTATTAGAATAATATACAATATTATAAGTAGTTATTTACGGGCTGTTTTGCCATGGTCTGTTGGCGTAAGAACATCCAAACATTTTGTCCACATCTGCAGTAGACATCTTCAGTGGCGCGGTCAAAGTTTCCTTGGAGACAGTTTTGTTGCGTCTGAAGCGTTGAGTGCCTGCGTCGTGCTATTTATGCTGGTTGATGGGCGGCGGAGGCTGGGTTGTCTGGCAAAGGTACACTCTGATTACCCAGCGTCATTTTTTGTTATATGACTTTTCTTGCTTTCAATGACAGGATGCCAGTTCTTGTTGAGTTCTAAGGCTTCTTCCTTTCTGTTATCTGGATGCTTGTAAATTTCAATGGCCTCCCGTTGTAGTCGTGTATAGTAATGTACTGTAGTTGAAAGGATGCTCGTGTCCTGGAATTGTATGATATGTTCGCCTTCTGCCTCAGTAGCATGTTTGGCAACTGCAGACTTTTCTGTATTTCCCAGACGGCAGTTACTCTTGTGTTCTTTGATTCTTGTGTTGACACTGCATTGTGTGGTTCTGATGTATACAGAGCCGCAAGAACAGGGAATGCGATATACACCGACTGAAGACAGTGGCTCCCGGGGATTTTTGGCTGAGCATATTAAATTGTTCAATTGTCTTGTGGGCTTGAAAACAGTTTTAACATTGTAGCATTACAATATGCACTCGATTCAATCAGAAATGTTCTTAAAATATGGCAGAAATACAGTGCCTTTGCTTTTGGATTGCTCCGGCTCCTGGTTGATGGGTTGAGACCTGGTGGGACAGAAAGCTCTGTTAATTTCTCGGATGGAGTAACCATTTGCATGTAATGCCTGTTTTAGGTGTCAGTCCAGTTGCATTCCTTAAATCTCTGTAAATTCCAGAAAATATGCATCTTTCTTTGACTCTACAGTTGTGTTTATCAAAGCCTTTAAAGTGACATGTCCCTCATTTACCCATTTTCGTCTAAGCAGGGTCGCATCGTGGCCCAGTGATTAGACCACTTGCCTCTTGCCAAGGTAGCCCGGGCTCAATCCTAGGGGACCATATGTGAGATTTGTGGTGGACAACATGGTGCTGGGGCGGGTTTTCTTCGGGATCTCTGATTTCCCCCACCATTTCAATCCACCAGTGCTCCTCCATTTCATGTATCATCATGTCACCACATGTAATAAAAGCGGGCTTAAACACTTCATATTCATGCATTTCATCTAATAAATGTGTGCCCTTCTTCACAAAATTGTCTCACCTATCTCAGGTAACGTTTCCTCCACACCTCAACGTCTTTCTTGTCAATTATCACATTAATTTTGTTTCTTTTTGGAAACTTAAATCCGATGTCTTTCAGCAAATTGTGGAATTGGTTTTCTTAAAATTTGAAAGATCTGCCTTACTGTTCACTATATGGTACGAAGCGCATTGTTTAAAAAGAAACTATGCAGTTTTAAGTAAATAGCGCTCTTAACAAAATCATCCACTTGCTCTGAAACACTGCATGGCCTTTCCCTTTTCTTTTTAGGAGCACCTATTAGTACCTCTTTGTTTAATTTTGCTTTTCATATTTGAAATAGTATTCACAGGTACACTAGTTGCTTCAGACGTCAGTTTAGTTAAGTTTTTCACAGCTAGGGTGTCATAACATTGAAAGAAAAAGTACACATTGAATATAATAATCTTATCACCACTTTTTAGAGACTTTCCGCTTTTATGCTTCTGTACATCACTCTGAGGAACTGAGCACTCTGCTATAGTAACCCACCATGTGCACATGGAATACTCACTTCACTGCAGTATACACTATGCAATCAGGGAAGTACCGAATACCACGTGACAATAAATGGAAGTAAAATATTTAAGCTCATGTTTAAATGTTTTAGAACTAGAATTATGGAGTTTATTCACCCAGTTCATTACTTGAATGTATAAAATTAATGATAATATATATAATGTAGTAAAAAACTATTTCCATTCGTGCTTCACTGCTTCGCTCATTCTAAAAGTTACGCTACAGCACAATGTTGACATTGGTACTCACTTTAACACTGAATATAGTAAAAATCAAATTGAGAAGTTTTGGAACATCCCATATACTGTTTTAGTTTACTATTCCAAATTAGTTTCAGAGAAGATTTACATAAATGATGTTTTTGCCCTGAACAGATACAGTCTGAAATAATTTATAGTAGTGCCCCACAGACAACTTAATTTCTATGATAGGTTGCCCGTTTCTGATAATTAGGTTTTGCACTTTTGTTAAGGAGATGAAAGAAAAGTTCAGGAAATTAATTAAATTGCTGCTGGCACCTCCATCAAGTTGTAGTAATCCAAGTTATGTAGGCTCAGGTCCTACGCAGGCGAATAACTCGGGTAATGGGGCTAAGAGTTAAAAGAAGAGAACATAGAGGGTAGAATCACTAAGTCTGAGTCCATCTAACATAATAACTAAAAGGTTTATTTTCTCATTGATCCAAAGGCCCTAATCTAGCCAGTTCAATAAATGTACATACCTGTAGGAACTCTGTCTTGATGTTCATAGCTAAAAATATTACATGACTTCTCATCATGGATAACAGCATGGTATCGGGATTTGATGATCAGTTTTGGGAAACTTATATGGGTTTTCGTTGTTGCTGACTACAAGGTGCATCCAAAAAGTAAGTCTCCCTTTTTGTTTTTAAAAAACAAAGACAACATAATTACATGAAAAACTTTATTGGCAACAGTTGCAGGAATGTTTGAGCTATTTTTCGATAGTCACCAAAGAATTGAGACACTTATCACATTGTGGGATCAAGTTTTGTATTCCTGTGTCATAGAAGCATGTGAATGGAACCAGTGAGTGACAGTCGTCTTCAGTTCTTTTTTGTTTTTAAAATGTTGACTGGAGGACAGGAATTTCTTGAAGTGCAAGAAAAGGTGGAAATTGCTGGGAGCAAGATCATGACTGTATGATGGATGATCAAACAGCTCCCAGTCAAACTTCTGCAAAACAGTTGCTGTACATCAAGCCATATGTGGACGAGTATTGTCATAGAGCAGCACAACACCTGCAGTAAGAATTCCACACCTCTTGTGAATGACACGCCGCAATTTCTGCGTTGTTTCACAGTAATAGTCTGTGTTCAGTTTCACTTCTGGGTAAGAAATCAATGTGCAGAATGCCCTTCCTGTCCCAGGGTACTGTGCACATCACTTTCTGCATCGACACAGTCTGTTTTAATTTTGTCTTTGACTGGAGATTCACTTGATGCCAATGCATTGACTGCTACTGGCTTTTGGGGTAAAGTGCGAAGTTCACATCTAATTGACGACCCTGTTGAGAAACTTATTGCCATCATCATGATACTGCTGCAGGAATGTCAGTGCTGCTCCCAAGCATTTTGTTTTGTGCTCAGGTGACAGAATTTCATGCAAAAGGGATTGGGGTATCTGTGGAAAATCGCTGCTGAGCTCTGTAATCGTGGAGCAATGGTTCTCCGCAATGTGTGCCGCACCAGCTCAGCCAGTGATCATAGTTTAGGGACAATCGCCCATTTCGCTTTTCATCACAGACTTCTCGATGACCTTTGAAAAAAGCCCTACACCAGCGATGCACTATGTTTGTTCATGATATTCTGCCCATAGAACTGACAGAGCTGACAATGAATTTTGATGGATGCTACATTTTGTGTGTTAAGGAACTTTATCACTGACTGCACCTCGCAAGTGGTGGGAGAACGATCAAGAAACACAATTTTGGGCATGGCTGCCGCACTACTGGCACTAGGCGAGACCTGTCCGGCCAGCATATGCTTGTTACATTATAGATCTGTTGGTAAGATGAAATGAAAACTGAAAAAATGATTTAAAGTTGCATTATCAACTGCAAAACAAAATCGGGAAAATTACTTTTTGGATGCGCTTCGTACAACCAATCTGCTGTGGTTTCAGAAAGTAATTGTATTTTTCTTAACAATACATACTGCTATATGGAATAACTATGGACAAGATAATTAGATATTATAACTTTTGTGTTAATAATATGCATATAACTTAAAGAGAGTTGCACTACTGCACATACACACTGTAAAATGTCTTTATTACTTTATTCCAATTTACAAACTTGTCTCAATTTGCCTCATTTGATTGTGCATTATTGTTATAGTTTCAGTATTCTTAATTCTTTCTAATTATTTAATCTTATTCTTTAATCTTTTTAATTGTATTTACTTTTAAGTATATTGTTATATTATTTGATTTTGCCTTATACTTTCTGAACATGCCCTTAAATTGTTTCAGAAACTGCTTAGTATTACTCTTAGAGCACAGCTTTTGCACTTGCCAGTAGGTACAGTCCGGCCGTTGTATCTCCGGCTCTGATGTTTTGCGATTACAAGAAGTGGAGGGGGAAAGTTAATAGTGCCAACAATACAGTAATGAGCAATTGAAATCATATCCTCAAAATTATCTTTGGTATGAAAATATAGGACTATATTAGCTTTAAAACACTAAAATACAACTTACAATTTCATTATCATGCAAGATATTTATTACAACACTACTCTATTCGAATATTTCGTTCACACCTTTCATACACACGTACTGCATCTTTTGGTAGTACTGGGAGTCTCTACATCCGGTGTCGTGGTCAGGAAGTTAAAACTGTCTGCTAGCGCCAATCGGCATTGTTGCTGCTAGGCGTGGTTTCCGAACCCAACACCATGTTGCCAGCTTAAATTTGTTTGAGCCACGTGGCTTTAGCTGCTTGCGCTGTTGAACTTTCTTTGGTGTATTTTACGTGCGTGAATTCCAATTTTTAGTGTTTGTAAGCCCTATTATTATTGCTATTATAATAATATGGCTACTGGTTCATGAAATATGCAAATGCGTGAAATATTTAAAATATGCATTGTTCCTCTGCTTGAAATTCCCACTAAAGAACTGGCAACAGTCTGCTTCCCCCTCTCGAGAAATGTCAGAGCCGGAGATAGAGTGGCCGAACTGTAATAGCACAGATTAGAATTCTATCACAACGGATCAGCAAAGGTACACAGGAGGTGCACAGTAAGCAAGTTAGTTACTACATGTGCTTTCTGTTTTTGTCATTTTGCCTGACTTGAATGACCCCCTGTGCCAGTGAGTTGGACGTTTCTCACACATTACTTTTACAATTTTTCTTTTGTCAATATATTAGAGTAAAATTTACCTTCTGTTAGTGATTAGGCAACTATAGCTAAAAGAGTCTCAAGTGAAATCAGTGCATCTAATGAACTATTGTTGATGGAAAAATTGTATTTTTGTGTTAACAGCAATTCAGTTCGTACTTAGTGATGAGTTTTCACACTTGCGACCGGAGCAGCGACAGGCATTGCTGCATGAAGGTACAGGACCACGTGTACTCAATGCTTATGTTGAAATTATCTTCGACAACACTGATGGGAGACTGCCGGTCAGTATTTTTGCACATTTGAAAAAATAAGATATAAGTTTTAGAGTAATATAGTATTTGTTTGTTTATTCACTAAATTAAGGCAAAAATTGATAAACCTGTGGTAAAATTAACCTGCTGTAATTATTTAAAAATTTGCCAGTGTAGTAGGTTAATTTTATCGCAGGTTTATCAATAATTGTTTAAAGTTAGCCGTTATACATATAAAATTCGTGGCAAATCATACAAATTTTAGACAATGTAGCCTTCATATTAAGAGTAGCAATACCTCCATAAAGTCTCTGGCAATGCTGCGGTTCCAGTAGGTGAGCCATCCAGCTGTCACATGAGCTCATTTGTGTGCACAAAAGTCAGCGTGTTGTTGCCTACAGAGAGTAAAGTAGGTATCGCTTGGTGGTTTTTACAACTTAAATTTAGTGCATATTGTATAAGGGTATGGGAGATGTCATGTAATCATTCCAAAGTTTATTGAAGAACTTTACGAGGACAAGCTAGGGGAGCAGCAGCCAGTGTATTAACATTTATGCAACAAGAAGTGAATAGAAATAGTTTTATAATTCACATAAAAAAATTCACAAATGCATTTCACCTGTAACACGTTTTTTGAAATCAGAATTAAAAATATAAGAAAGGAAATGAGGATGTGCAACTGGCATAGTTTCTACATTCAGTATTTCAAATTGGAACAAAAACCAACTGAAACCATACACAGATTTAGATGAATTCGATATGTGTGTAGTATGTAGGACAGTAAATGAATTTTACTTTACTGAAAAGAGAAGCTTCTACTGTGTGAGCTGTGATGAGTAAACTGAGAGAAATAATTGGCTTTAATGGTAAGCAATCGAGTTTGCTGAAACTTCTTATGTATCTTGGATTCTGGCAGCGAAAGATGTGTCAAAACAGAACACATTCTTGTTGAAAGACACAATATAAGAAGTGCTCGTGTGTCCTGTTTACAAGCTGTTACAAGATACCACCAGGAGGATCACCCTATTAAAACAAAATGTACATTCACAGCACATACACAAATATGAAAGCATGGACACAAAGCTATATGGCGACTACTTCCAAAGAACAGAGACTGATAATTATGCATGTGGGGATATAAAAAACAAAGTGATTATGATAAGGAAATGAAGGTAGAACATTACATGCGGCGGCTGAAAGAGAAATTAAAACTGTACCTTGCTGTAAAATCCCCTGTTGTCATTGACTGTCTCTTATCATAATGTGGCTAAAAATAAGTATTCCATGTCATCAAGCAGTAAAAGGATATGCAAGATTGGTTCAAAAACCCAATTCCATTCCGAAACAATATACTAAAAGTAGAATTGTACGACTTTCTAAAACTCCATACATTCTAGATTGAATTCTAGAAGATGAACATGTAGGTTTTCACTTGCCATCATATCCCTGGACCTATATACAATTTAAAAAATGTGGGCAAATATGATGGTTGTGTAAAAAGCAATTCTCAGAAGTAAGAGAAACAATGGAAATCTATCAGCATGTCGAGAAGGTGAAAGAGCAATACATTCAAGAAGATGGATTAGTGGAACCCAAAATTGGGAAGCTAACTTTTACTGTTAATGGTTGTAGCCATAGCATTAATAAGAGATAGCGATGACTCATTGGTTACTGACTGCAATGGTGAATGTCATTCCAGTTTGATAGACCTCAGCAAAACAGAAGTTCCAGAAAGCAGATAATGATTTGGATATAATTTTGAATCAAACTAGTACTCAGTGCTCCACTTATTGCTAACCTAGGATGTGTTTTGTTAGGATCTTCCTAACATCATCAGCTGTTCTCGACTAATAGATGTTGATTACATAGAAAATGAAGCTAGCCTCAGTGAAGCAATAACACCAATTTCTTAACCCTTTCACCGATATGGACGTCATATGACGTCCAAGTTAAAATGCCCCAAACCGATATGGACGTGTATAGACGTCCTGCGCATACATGCATTAATGCTCATTTAACGCCAATTATTTTAATCTTGCTGTTTTACAATAAATTTAAATTAGTTCTATAAGGAATGTAAACGTATCCTTTAACATTACAGTTAAATTCGGTATCCTTAAAGGTTTCTTTTTGAATTGTACACCTCCAAACCTGGATAAACACCCAAGGGCACATCTGCAGATTCACACCAAATAATATTGGTTTCCTTGCGAACTTCTTTTTCGCAACACACTACACATTTTCGAAATGGTTACAAGTTTTTTGGGTGTGGGTGGTATACTTTTAGGAAAGTGTTTTCTCTCAAGTATGAGGGATGATGTGGTGAATTTTGCTACCCCCTAGTATAAAGAGGCCTCTGAGTATTATAATACTCAATTAGGTTACGAGCTCTTTATACGCGCAAGTACAGGTAGATGAATGTCTTTTACAGCTCTGAAAATTACTAAACAACTGTGCATAGTTACATCCAGTGGTATAAAAATACTTTTTTTTTTTACCATTTAACTGTTTTCCGTAAAGAGGGATAGCTGGTAATAGCTGATCCGTATCACCCATATTTGACCCGCCATTTCCCCAAACAATGGAGTAGCTAACATGCCAGCTGTAGACCAGTACACATCACTGCTACGTATGTCCTAAAGATCTCCTTCATAATCATACAACAAATCTTCCAGATTTTCTACAGTAATATCAGAAGCCTGTACACATCATACCCAAGCTAATTTATTTGCTACATTACCGGGATAAGCCATGGTTAACATTGAAATTTAACAATTTCAAATGTGCCATACATTTAGCTCTTGATAGCTACAAGAAATCACTCTGAACACAGAGAGAGTATAAATAACTGAAATACAGAGCGAAAACTGCTGCATAAGGCTACTAGAAACCTTGGTTGAGAAACACTAATAACAGATGCTGACAGAGTTTTCATTCCAGTGTGTGAGTGTGTGACGCAACATATTCTCGTCATATTATCGCTTGGCATAGCATAAATAAACTAAACTTGAACCTGAGAAGTCGCTTGCGTAGCTATACATACATACTATGGCTCGTATACACACAAAACAAAATGATTCACATATTAGGCGCGTTCGGCACAAAGAATGGCTTTTGCTACAGTGAAACAAAGTAGTGAAATTTCAACAATTTATTAATGTAGTCCCTACTTTATTGTTACTGTAGATTTATACTGCCTTTAATGAGTTTTAAACCAGTTTTTGTTTCGTTTAAATAACTTAATAAATACGGAAGATACGGAATTGTATTTATGATGCATTTTCACAGCATTTAACAATTTAAATGTCCTATTCTGTTTATTGGGTATCCGTTTCCGGCCCCTGAGGGGTTTAAATGGCCATCGGCGAAGCGGTTAAGATAAGTGAAGCCTTTGTAACAAATATTTATATTTGTGTAATAGATGTTGGTTTGGTGAACTCCTTGGAAGTGATAGGTGCCTCTCTGTTGGTATCTTGATCAACTTGAAGTTTGGCTTTTCTTCAAAGGTAGTGTCGAAATTAAACAATTTTCTTTCATATGTCTTTATGAAGATTTTTTCCCATGTGGTTAAAGCAGCTAGACTTTGGACACTTTTTAATAAGTGGATTTCTCGAGGAGAATATGATATAGATATCTTGGCAATATGCAACAGTTATTGGGAGCACTAAATTTCAGTTCAGCTCCTCTAGGAAACCGGCCTTAAAAATGGAAATCCGTCGATTTAAGAAGCAAAGATCAATACAGCTTGATAATCAAGTTAAGTAGTTACGTTTCTTTGACCCAATTAATTTTCTATACTCACTCCATCTCCTGACCTGGCATTTAATTTACTGAAATCAGTCTTCTGTTCAGTGATGCAAATTTTTGATAGTGTTTTGTCTTTGTTTATACTTGTGTTATATCCAGTGTTTCATTTGTGGTTATAACATTTAATAAATATCCTGATGATGGGAGTGATGCACACTCCCGAAACGTTGATTTCTAATCGTCTTTTCACTGGCTTTCTGCCCGAGAAGAAATTGAGCATATTCGTTGCCAGCAAAGCTTCAGGTCTTATTTCAACATCTATTAGTCGATAACAGCAGATGATGTTAGGAAGATCCTAAGGAAACACGTTCTAGGTAAATACTAGCAATAAGTGGAGCATTGAGTACTAGTTCGACTCAACATTACATTGTATCATAGTCCTTACACATTGGAATGATTTGGATGTTATCATAGAGCTTTTTCAATCTCCTTAGAGCACGACTGCAATGTCAAGCCACCTGCCACTCCCACTGAGCTGGGTGGGACTCACTTCTGAGGTAACCTACTTTAAATGTACAGACTTTATGGAAGTATGGCCATTTTACCAATTTCCTGTGCTAAAAGCAGGATGCTTTTTTTTTTTATCAGTCCTCGCTGGTCTTATTGTGTCTGTAGGCAATATTGTTAACTTGTACGCATTGAATTATGCATCTTTGGATGTATGTCTTAGAATATAATGTAATTTGTTGTGAGATAAATATTGCTAATGTCAATCATTGAATTATCGCTTTGTGATAAAATCACTTGTTCCAAGGAGTATGTATTGCTTGCCTTAATTTGGAATGCTTTTAAAATTCTGTTTTGATATCCAAATACATACCTTTAAAGTTCTAATTAAGTCTGCTCCTGAAATCTCTTGTCAGTGTCTTTAACAGAAATTATGTCCTTCATACCTGATATAATTCTACTAAATACACAGTATTATAAAATTAAAAAAACTTAAGAATTTAGATAAAGCAAGCACCTTGTGCAAAAATTCTCTTTTCTTTGACTACCTGTTTAGATCTTAAGGACTTGACACATTAAAATATTGTATTTTATAGTAGAGTCTCCATTTGGAAATATATTTTATTGTTAATTGTATGTGATATTTTGTCAGGCTTACGTTAATAACATTTTTACAATAGCTTTCTTTTCTTTATTGGTGTAACTATGAAGCCTTGGACTTAGTACTTACAGCAGAATAAGTCATCACAAACGGTGCCTATCTCATTGTATACTGGAAGCCCTAGTGATTTACCGGAAAAAATATGAGTCAATTGGAGAATTTAATAGCATGTTGACCATGGTAGGTCAGGGGTTAAGAGCAACTGGATGGAAACCAGCAGAAACGTGGTTCAAATCCCAGTTATGGCATTGAATTTTTCAGTCTTTCTACCTAACCAAATCTAATCATTTTTGCAAAAATTGACTGTCCACATATATGCTGTTTGAGGAAGGAAAATTTTTGTGTTGTATTCTTAGAAAATGTTGAAATCAAATACTGAGTTTGGTATGTAATCGACTTTGTGTTTTTGAGTTATACTATTCGCCCGCACACACTCTCTCTCTCTCTTTCTAAATGCTTTCTTGCATACCTTAAAGCATTTCCAGTGAAATCTTGGTATCAAATTTTTGGGTGGGATGCAGTACCTTTTCCATCTAATATGTATGTGGTAGAGAAAGTAACTAATTGGGTTGTGTTTAGCTTGCTAAAGCTTCAATATGTACCAATATTTAGCTGAATTTTGATATGAGTGTAAATTACATGTTGTTATATTTTATTTATTTATATTCCAGATTGACAAAGATGAGGTGTTTCTTAGGAGAGTAATTGGTGCAAAGAAGGATCAATATTTTTTGAACAAAAAGGTGGTGCCAAGGTCGGATGTCATGAACTTACTAGAGTCTGCTGGATTTTCTCGCTCTAATCCATACTACATTGTTAAACAAGGAAAGGTGAGTGCATGTTCAGTATTTAAATTATTTTATTCTGATATTTTAGATTAAATAGTGAAAGTCCAAAGGTGATTTTTGGTTAAAAATTAATTACATGAGTGTAACATAGTTTAAATGCTTTTTTAACAACTTACAAGCTTAAGGTTAGATTAATGGATGAGTAAATTGCTTTTCGAACTGTGTTCAGGAATTGATAAAAACTCTGTAGTTGGTTTTTCACACTCGTCACTTGCATGTTTATTTTTAGAGAGACTATTTAATGGAGACATTTCCATTTTCAACCTCAAATGTGTGACTTCCAGATCTTCTTTTCCTCAAGGCTTGTTAGCCTAGTCAGTTATGTGTGTTTGGAGGAATTTAGTAACAGTGAAGTCCAAATTAATTGGAAAACCCCCTGTAGTCAATTTTTAACACTGTCACATTTTGATTTTTGAGGGACTAGTTTTGGGAGCCATTACTTCCATTTTTGACCAGGAAGGTCTAACCTTCGTAAAGTACATTGTCGAGTCATCTGGCAACTCCACCACATTGCACCTGCACCTCCAATCAGCACCCAAGACATCAGTCAATCCAAGAACTTGAGAGTGGTTGCAAGAGCCATCAAAACATGTCATTCATCAGTTCCAAATAAGTGAAGTCCATGTCCCTATTGACTCATATAATTTTTGAGGAATGTATGCTTAAGTAAAATGTCACTATCAAAGAAAAACTGTCGCATGATCTGTAGTGAAGACACTAACAGTAAAAGTTATGAAACTAAATAGTAGTAGTGGTAGTAGAAACACTAACAGTAAAAGTCACAATGAAAGTAAATAGGTTTTTATTTTGTATGCATGTGTGTGCACATGCATGTGTGCAGATATTAATACATTATTGTGACAAACTTCACTTATCTGTTTGAAAAGTTACAAATCCTTCAAAACTAGTTTCACAATGCTTCTGTCGCATCATCAGCTGGTTGACTTACTGTTTGTTTTCCTGTGGGTTACTCCCGCTAAGTGATGGATTGTTCACTATCAACTTGCCATCTACTGGGAGCAAAACAAGTTGATGTATCAAATCTATTGGTAGTATTTTAAAATTCATCAAATGAATTCTATTTTTCAAGATAAATATTTTCTCCCAAACCATTACATCTACTGTACATTTAACTGCCATAATAATTAACTACTGGTTTTTTTTTTTTTTTTTTTTTTTTTTTTTTTTTTTTTTTTTTTTTTTTTTTTCCATGGTTAAATGGCCAAAAATGAACTACAGGAAAACCAGTAGTAAGTCACCTGATGTGATGGAAGCATCATGAAACTAGTCCTGAAGGTTTAAGTTAATTGATGGATATTAATCATTTCTTCATACTAGCCGTCTATAGGCTAAGGTTTTGGATAAATAGAAACAATCTGAAAAATTCAATGCCATGGCCAGGATTTGGACCACAGATCTCCTTGTTTCTGTCCACTCGCCCTTACCCATTGAGCTACCATGGCAAGTTGATAGCAGCCTGTAACCAATCTTAATTTATATTCCTTACTTTTTATTTTTAAGGGTTTCTCCACTCTTCAGCAGTTGCCCTGTATTCCTATTTGCCATTCTTTCTGATTAAGTAAATCATTCTCCTCCAGTTATCAATCCATCATCATTCTACCTTGTATGTTCCATGTTCCACATGTCAAAGTACGTTTACATAGCCACAGCTGATGCCTATTAAATCCATCCATCACACTTCGGAAACGTAGCAAGATTTGTTTTATAGGAGTAGGCTGCTGACCCCCTGCCAAACCCCAACCTGGAGGACCAGACTGTTGCCTCTTCTGCTCATTTTCAGGGTTCCTGTTTGACCTTCACGGCTACCATAACAGTCCCAGGGCATGCGAAGTTCCCACCATACTTCACTTATACAGCCATTGCCTACCCTTCCGGGCGTGGACCTAGAGGTCGGATTTTGAGGAGCAATTTATATTCCATTATACATATTTTACATCAACCTAATTTTTCCTTGTTTTTAAAAAAGTCAGTACGTTTTACTTGACACACTGTTGCGCTATGTTTTTTCTCCGCATATTACGACAAGACTGAGGAGATGAATGCTGTATGATTCATTTTGTCTCACCATCCAAAGAATCACATTGTTTAAATGAGTTATCACTTTATTAACATCTAGAATTGTTTTGGGCCTCCGCACCATTTTCAGTGCTATCATCCTCATTGTCATCTTCAGTCATTCTTGGTGTGGACAGCATTAAGCAAATTGTTGCGTCAGCTTCATATGCCACTCAGATAATGTAACTTAACCATTCCCTCCCCACGTGCAGGGTGTGATTTCATTCATCAGTATTGTACATATCGTTTACTTTCCTTGCAGCTATCGATGACAACGAACATGGGTAGTGATGAAAATTATATTGCAGAACTTGTGTTTGCGTAATATTTTTCTTGCTACTTTCCAAATAATCAAAGTAAAATAATAACTACAATATTTTTAATGGGGACATACTTTCACCCACGTTAAATCCAAATCCGCAGTTTTTCAGACCATACTATTTCTGGCTTCTACTGCATTTCCAATGTAATGTAAATGATGTGCTATTAGTGCTCTGTATTTTCATTTAATAATAATAATAATAATAATAATAATACTTTATTATCACTTTATGTTCATACAGAAACGGGTGAATCGTCAATTTACACATTTACAGTGCAACAAGCTTTTCATATTTACACATTTACAGTGCTTTAAGCTTCTTGGTCAGTGTAACAATTGTACTAAGCTTATTAAACTAATAATTTATAATACAATATGCATAATACATATCAATATTTAAAAGTTGATTGTATTTACATTTTCATTAGTGTACTAAGTATACCTAACTTATTAATGGCTCAACAACTAATAATATACTTACTTAAAACTTATTTATTTTAACATTTCATTTAGCTAAGAATTCCTCTAAAGAGTAAAATACATTTTTAATTAAATAAGTTTAAAGAGCCGTTTCAAATTCTTTATAATTCTCACATTGTTTTATCTCAGATGGCAGCCTATTCTACAACTTTGCACCAGCATAACTGGGCAGCTTTTCAAATAGTGTAAGTCTGTGTGTAGTAATGGCAAGGTTACTTTTGTTTCTTGTGTTATGATGGTGGATGTCTGAATTTGTTGGCATTGAAAATTTGTATCTGATCATGTATAAAATAATTTTATATGTCATTAGTAATGTCATTATTTTTTGTTCTCTGAAGTCTCCCTGACAGGTATCCAATTTTTTTAAGTTTGACAGGTCCGTACTGCTTGTTTCTGTAGTATAAAAATTCTATTTAAGTTTAATTTTGATGTGTTGCCCCAAACTTCTATGCCATAAGATATAAGAGAGTGTATTAGTGAGAAATAAATAATTCGAGTAGTTGCTGTAGGAACATATTTAATTAAGCATTTAAGTAAGAATATATGTTTACTAAGTTTAATTGATAATTTGTCTATGTGTGGAGTAAAGGATAGTGTATTGTCCAATGTGATACCAAGTAGCTGCACTATAGCACTACTATTTACTAACTGATCATTAATGTACAGTTGGAATGGGGTGTTAAGTATTTTGCTACCAACTGTTATTATTTCACACTTTGTTGGGTTTATGCTAAGGTTTAATGTTGAAAAGTATTGTAGTATTTTCTTGGTTATTTCATTTAAATTTTTTTCTAACCCTATGCTAGTGGCATTACTGGCTGTGACACTGGTATCATTGGCAAACTGTACTAATTGTGTATGAGGTGGTAAATACTCGGTGATGTCATGCATGTAAAGGATAAATAAAAGAGGTCCAAGGATAGATCCTTGTGGAACACCATACTTCAATTCTGTAGTAGTAGATATTGATCTCCATTTACAGAGTTTAGAACTACATACTGTTTTCTGTTGGTCATGTAGGATTCAGTTAATTCACTTCCCTTCCCCCTAACGCCCAGGACAGATAGTTTATCCATTAATATACTTTTATCCACACAGTCGAATGCCTTAGTTAGATCTAACAAAGTAGCTGTTGTGAATTTACCTGCGTCCAAGCCTTCAGTAATTTCTTCTATACATTTAACGACTGCACTGACTGTTGGCCTATTTTTGACAAAACCATTTTGGCGTTTAGGTATCAAGTTGAACTTGTTTAGAAAACTCATTAGTCTTTTATAGATTACTTGTTCAAAAATTTTTGAAAGCGCTGGTAGAATTGATATTGGGCGATAGTTATTCATTTCTTTTTTGTCGCCTTTTTTAAAGATAGGTATTACCTTCGCTATTTTTAAAATGTCTGGGAAGGTTCCCTGTTCCAAGAAAGAATTTATTATATCTACAAGGGGATTTATTATTTCTTGACTGCACACCTTTAATAATGACATAGGGATGCCATCTATACCAATACTATTTTTTTGTTTTGTTTTATTATATTTAGAATTTCATTCGCATCGCAGGGGTAGATGTACATACTTGATGAAGTTTTTGATTTGGGTACAACATTTCCTTCAATCGGGCTTGATTTAGCTGCATCTATTTTATTGAGATTTTTTTATTTTTTATGTTTATTCCTACTGAGGCAAAATGATCATTTAACGCTTTGGTAGCTTCATTAGGGTCATGTGTAATACTTTCTTTTGTCTTGTAAACAATGTTATTAAGATATGAGTTATCTGAGGGTTTTCGGAATTCATTTATTATCTGCCAACTAGATTTACTTATACTGGAAGATTTTAGGATCCCACTGCTAATGCTTTTCCGTTTAGCATTTGTGACTTTTTGGTCATAGACACGTTTTAATTTTTTTACATCTGTGTTAGTGACTTTTGCATTTCTCGCATTTGCTTCGGAAGTGGCAATTTTTAGCTGTATACGCATTTGCTTAATCTCAGGTGTGATCCAATGAACGTTTGTTAATCTTTTTGGTTTTCTATTTTTGACCGTGACGAGGGGGCAGTAAATGTTTATATTATGCTTCAGTATTTCATAGAATGTGTTTAGTTTCATATTTGGATCTGTATATTTATAGATCTTTTCCCATTCAGCATGTTTAAGAGCTTTTTTTTTTTTTTTTTTTAGGATTAATAGATTGGTTTCATTGAAAGAATTGTAGCTTCGCTTTATGTTTGTTGGGGTATTTGTATACTCATGATTTGCTGGTTCTTCAAAACTGATTTTTTGGGCGGTATGGTCAGAGAGATGTGTATGTATGATTTCAGTTTTAAAAGGTATATTAACAATATTTGTGATGATATCAATTGTAGTATTGTGTTTGCGTAATACGCGTTGGTTCATTTACTGTCATTTTTAAATTAAATTTGTTTAATAAGCATTCCAGTTTAATTTTTGTTTGTGAATTATTCTGAATGTTTATATTTATGTCTCCTAGAATCACAACTTTTGTATCCAATTTTACCATACGTGTCTCTAATAACAGGGTTAACTTCTCAAAAAATAAATTAATATCACCACTTGGTGGCCTATAGATACCAATAACAATCATTCTTACCTTATGCCAGTTTAGATTAATACCTGCCAACTCGATTTCCCCTTCTACGCTTAAAGTTGTGAGATCAATAATTCCATAACAGTTATTTAGTACTTTATTTACAGTGCCCCATTTTTTCCTTTTTCAACAAAAGATTGATGCCAATTGCATAGTGTTAAAAAAAGTATTGGAAGATTCATATTCCTTTAGCCCATGTTCTGTGAGAATCAGAATATCAGGATCCTATTCATTTAAGAATATGTTTAGGTGATCAATTTTATTGGAAAGTATTTGGATATTTTGATGAATGAGATCTAACAACTTACCTTTCACCTGCCTATCTGAAAAGCTGTCTAGTTTTTTGAATGCATTACTACCTTGTTACTTAACGGACTGTATACACTATTTTTTCTAACTCCCAGTTTAATGTCCAAGATAACACTAGCTATGGTTTCACTTAATTTCTTCTTTCCTAATTTGTTCAGGTGCATGCTATGTTTTGTATACGTAAATCGTTGCGCACTGAAGGTATTTATTAACTTCACATTGCTGTATTTTGCACTTATTTGGGATATTTTTTCATTTATGGTTTTAGTTTGTTGGTTTTCACAGGAAGTTGGGAGCTGGTCATGCCTTGGAGGCAGTTTAACTATGACCACATTTGTGTTCCATAAGGAAGCAACTGCTTTTTCAAGGTTAGGAATCACATTTTCAGGTTCAGCACTTGCCACATCGTTGGTCCCACCTATAAGCACCACAAAATCCTTTTCTGTGAACTGCGAACATTTTTGTCCAATGTTTTCAAAAACGTCCTTTGATTTTGCACCTGGTTTCACTACTGCACTTGCCACTAGGATCATTTTTCCTAGATGGTTGATTCTATGACTGTCACTTAGTGTCAAAACGTTTTCTGATGGCTCCTTCTTTGAAACCGTAGTGTAGGTTATATTTTCCGGTATCCTGCTTCTTGTAGTATGTTGCTGAACCTTTGCCTTCGGCTTGATGACCATGTTCTGTGTTTTTTCGGGTTTCTTGCTTCACTTTTATTTGTTTTATCCTCTTTGTTTTCTTTATATGTTGACAGCCTCCTAATCCTGTCTATGGCAATGTTACCCTAACATCAATATCAAAACAAACTGCAGTACAGACCACACCAAGGTAATATGTACTTTTAATAAGTAAACAAGCAATCTCTCTCATTAGTACAGACAGCTTAAAATTGTTATATCAAGTCAAAGTACAATGCAAGTTTTAATTTTTAATTTTATATTTCCCTAACAATAAATTTCTATCTTCTTGTTACACATGCTGTTTCTGTGTGTTTCTTTTTTATGCTGCCTCTATATGTTCTACGAAGGGCACTATTTATATTTTGAGCCTAATAATTAAAACAGAGTAATTTCTGATTGAAAACTGCTTTATTGTTTTTTCAAAATATTCTCCTTTATGATTAATACACTTTTACATTGATTTGAACCATTTGTCAAAACATTTATTCCAATCTTCTTGAGACACTTCCAAAACATGGCTTTTGAAGGCACCAACAGCTTCTTCTGCAAACAAAAATCGTTGTCCACACAATTTATTGTTGGTGTTAGTGAACAAATGGAAGTCATTGGGTGCCAAATCAGAACTGTATGGGGAATGACCCATCAATACGATTTTTTGAGACTTCAAATACTCTCTTGTTAGACAAGATGTATGTACGCTCGCATTGTATTGATGAAGAATGATCCTACGGTTCTTGTTGGTTTTTCTTACTTCACCAAAGACTTCTGGCAAACAATGGTTGTGTACCATTCGGCATTGATCAGTTTATATTCCTGTAAAGGCTCTGTTGCCACATGGCCAGTTTTGCTGGAAATGCAGGTGATCATCTGCTTCGAAGTGCTTTGAGTGCGAACATCTTTTGTTGGATTTGCTTCTTCTTGAAACACCCATACAGATGGCTGCTGTTTATGTTCCAGCTTATATGCATAGGTCCATGATTCATCACCTGTTACAATGTTATAAACATCTTTTGATGCACCACCATTGTATTTCTTGAGCAGTTTTGCACACCAATCGATACGAGCATCTTTCTGAGATTGCAATTGCATCAAATTATGTGGGATCCAATGAGAGCAAAACTTTTCCACAGGTAAATAATAGTGCAATATTTGATATATGTTGGTAGAACTAATGCCTAGAGTGGTCTCAATCTCACAATATGTTGCATGAAGATCTTGCATTAATAGTTTTTGCACAGCATCAATGTTTTCTGGCACAACAACTAATTTTGGATGACCTTCACAAACTTCATCATTGAGCGAATGGCAGCCACACTTAAATTTGTTATACCAGCATTTCACAGTGGCAAAGAATGGAACTTCATCGTCAGATGTGGAAGTTAGTTGATCGAGGCACTCTTGTCTTGATAATCCACTTCGAAAGTTGTAATAAATCATTGCACGAACATTTTCACGAGTAATTCCATGTGTTTGTTAAGACATAATTTTCAAGTTAATGTAAACAAAACAAATGACGTTCTATAGACAAAATATCTGAAGTGGATTATGGTGAACAATGTCAAACTTTCCATTGGAAATGTCGGATGGCACCTACAACATTCAGGGTTACCAAGCCTCAAAATATAAATAGTGCCCCTCGCATAATGTTACAAAATAAGTAACTAGTAACCCAGGCTACTGCTTCATCAGTTATAAATAGTAAATTTTATACTAAAAGGGGTTTCAGTCTACTCTGTAACTAGGAGCATAGCTGGAAGGATAGGGGAGCAGATGGTAGAGCTAAATGTTACAGCGAAATAGGATCTAAATTAGAGTTAGTAGCTAGGAGGCAGAGGTAGAGCAAAAGCAAGACAACACCAAGTATAATATGCCAATTTACTATATCCTAAAATTAAGTACAAAGCACTCCTTAAATCCTGAAGAGACTTAGGGGTGGAATAGTGTTAACAGTTACATTATTATGTTAAAGACTCATATGGGCTTACCTTAAGGCTGTGTAGTGTCTATGATTAGAGGATGTGACATGTAGAATAGCCATCACTTGAGGACGGCATAGTGACCCTGCATCTAAGATCAGTGTGACCTCCATAGTAACCAAACTAGACTGACCCTCTAGTCTAGAATGACCCCCCCACTGCCAAAATACACAGTCTTTAAATACTATTATTTTCAATGTGGCTATCTATTGCCGAATCAGTGTTCCCAAATTAAAGAAGCTGCGTAGACGTTTCTCAAGCTAAGCTAAGCAGGATCGGACTCCTCAAAAACATCCTTAACTACAATTTGGCATCTGTGTGGCTCAAATTACCTTAGTCAGCAAAGAGCATGTCTGGCCACCTCCATGTGACTGGCAGGAGCAAACAGGAAACTGATGTTATAAGCCAAGGCCATGTGAAAATTCATATTACATTCTTCTCAAGATCAGCAGAATTAAGAACTTTAGAATATGCAATGTGTGCCAACAAGTCATGGCACAGGAAATAAGCATTAAGTAACAAGATTCCAGAATTTGATATGTTCCTAAGTATTTATAAACTGTTTTGAATTTGAGAAATCATTTTATTAATTTGCATGCTGTTCACAGATCAACCAAATGGCCACTGCACCAGACTCACATCGGCTAAAATTGTTGCGAGAAGTTGCAGGGACCAGAGTATATGATGAGAGAAGAGAGGAATCCAAGGCCATTCTAAAAGGTAAATGCTTTGTTGGAATGTCATTAATCAGTGATGCCTTCCGTTTCTAAGAAAAGATTGTAATCCCAGTTTCATTGAAAAATTGCCTCCTCATTGCACATTAGAATTGCTCTTTGAATAAAAATGCATATCATATAATATAATTATTTAGTTCATTTAAGGTACAGTTATGTTAATTTTGTACTTGTCTTGACCAAATATAATAATTTAGTTTTTATAAATTAAATTAATAAATTTTTATAAACTTTTGTTTGTATATTTTAAACTCCACACATACAGTGATTCATCTCAAAATTGAACACTTGCAGGATGCTGTCTAAGTAAAGTATGCTTTACTTTTGTATAGATTTCAACCAAATTTGAAATTTGTTGAGAAACTGCATTCATATGCAGGATCATCATAAAAGGGAAACAAGTTGCAGCAATTTAAAAAAATTCTAGCACAGGAATAATTTGAAATTCAAAGTATAAGAATTGAAAGTAGTGTAGAGACGGTGAAGCACAAGTTAAAATAAAAGTGAATTGAGAAGATATTGCTACATAGCTTCAGTGTGAGTGAAGCAATGTGTCAATATCTGCTCGATTCACTTTTATTATAATTTGAAATGTTAAAACAAGTTTTTCTATTTGTATTTATTTTTATTTTTTTATTCGTCAACTCAAAAAGTTTATCTTTCATTAGAATATTTCTATGTGTGCTCTGTTGGTTGCTCTGCAACATCCAGCCATAGTTGATTTCTGCCCAACAGTGCTAAATCATCTCAGGCATGATTAATACAACAGCATCAGTGATGATGCTAGCCTTAAATGTTGCAGATCTCTGATTGGATTATTTTCCTCTGTTTTTTACGTATCTCCATAAAGTCTACGGGTGTCAAGTCAGGGCTTCTATGAGGCCATTGAATAGGATCGTCCCAACCAAACCACCAATCAGAGAATTGTATGCACAGCGTCTCGAACTGGTAGGGAAAAGTTTGGGGATGCGCTATCTTGTTGAAATAATAGAATTACGTTACTTTCTTCTTCAGTTTGGTCTTCTTGCGGGAAAATAATGTTCTAACATGTCTAAGTAAACATGTGCTGTGATAGTCTGCTCAATAAGAAACAAAGGGCCAATGACCTGATTGTGCATCAATGCACATCATATGTTTACTTTGGAGATCATTTGTCATACTCGAAAATTTTATTGGGTGGTTTAGATCCCCAAATTCCACAGTTGTACCTATTGACGCAACCATTGACATAGATGTACCTTCATCTGTGAAGGTTACACGGTGTAAAAAAGTTTCATCATCAATTTTGTTAAGGATGTCATTTGCGAACTGAACACGCTTTGGTTGATTTAATGTGATGTCTAAGCCACAGATTAATACCAGATGCTCAACTCCGTGTTAAAAACTGAAGACACATAGGGCGCTCTTTCCTAAATCTTTAGACCCCGGCGACCTTGGAAACTACGGCCGGTGCGGCCGGTAATGTAGTATGCTTCTATTGCAACAGAGCTATGGTGCATTCACTTCCCCTTCCCTTCGGCTCCCATTTTCACTGACTGATGGAATCCAACTTCTTTCGAAATCACTTCTCGTCACACATGAATAGTTTACGGCACATATCAGCTATTTCATATTAGGATAATACGCGTCAAATACGCTGAGGAAATGTGCGATAAACTATTCATCAGTGTGCGAAATGTGACTTCGAAAGAAGTTGTCCAATTTGTAAAAAGAATTGGAAGAATCCACTTGAACTTTTCCTGTTAAATATGAATAATTGACTTCCACAAAGCATTATATCTTTATTCCTGTTGCAAATTGATAATTTTGTCTTTAAAAACAATTAAAATTTTAAAAACGAGAGAGTGAGATCACTTAAGATGCTGTTGAGATTATACAAGATATCTGTATACCCTTTTCCTCAAGCTTCTTAGTGTAATACTTAAAATAAAGATAACTTAACACTAAAATAATGATTCTGTAGATACAGGAAAACAGGTAAGGTTACCATAACATTATATGTAATGCAATTTCTTTGTACACAGAATGTTGAAAAATTCCCTGGAATAACAGTGAGAAAAAAAAAAAACCTAAAGAAATATGTATATAAATTTGAAATGATAACAACTATGTACAAAAAAATAGCACTATTTCTTTAAAATGACACCAAAGCAGCTCTGTTAATGGTTATATTTAATAAGTATTTTAAAAGCTCAATAGTACATACATTATTTTCAGCACAAGTATACTAAAGTATATTCAGAGAAAAACATGAAATTTGTGATCGATTCATATAAGATTAATAATGTCAAATTAGTACAGAAGTCAGTATTGTCAACTGGTGACATAAATTTCATAAATGGCACTATTTTATATACTTCTAATCACTTTGGTTGAATTAACATTCACAAGTGCAGAATAAATTATGAAAAATAATAATTACATTAAAGCTGTATCATTCATTTAAAATTGTCCTAAGCTTAACTCTTTCTTCACAACACAAGAATATTACAGCGTTGAATTTTTAAATGCTTCAATGGCATGCATAAGCACAGTAATGAATGTTGAAGAAGAAAATGTGCAGTTTTAAAAATAAAATTTAATGCACAGTGTATCTTCCAATAAGAGATTATTTCATGTAGTTATCTGACTGTGAAGTATAATTTGCTTAATGTGCAGAGCAATTGTTTGGATAAATGGCTTGCTTTAACTTGATAAGACTTTAAGCAATGTACTTTATGACTAAGATGGCAAATGGAGCCCTCTGCATAGTGTAAACCTCTCAGTCCATGACATACAACTGAATGTGTGTCAAATAAATAACTCAATGAAAGATTACACTATGAACTATTAATGCTGTTTGTAGTTTTAGTTAAGAAGTGAAAGTGATGGAACTGTGTGTTTGAGTAGTTAATAAAAAATAATTTAGTAATGTAATTTATTTGCTCACACATCTAACCATTATTTCTTTTGACAGTCCATAATTCCCTTATGTGTTCACTACAAAGAAACAAGAAGTGCATTATATAGCAAAATAATGTGCAGTTTTATCTACTTTTCAAAATTATTATGTGGCTTCGCATCACTGCATGTAGCAAATGGCTCATATATTAGGTTAAACATCTTTTTGCCATGCCAAAGATTGAGATTTTCATTCCAACTTAGAACAATGAGAGGATGTTTAACAGTGTAGTTTCATGTGACATGTAACATTTCTGTGGGTCACGCTAGAAACGTTATATCACCCTTAAAATGGTTAGCATTACAGAAATTGTGTACCAATATTACTCATAAATGGTGGCAAGTACATGCTGAGAACAGAAATACCACAGAATACATAAATGCTGTACAAATATCACTTTAACTGAACCCGTGTGTGTGTGTGTGTGTGTGTGTGTGTGTGTGTGTGTGTGTGTGTGTGTGTGTGTGTGTGTGTGTGTGTGTGCGTGCGTGCGTGCGTGCGTGTGTGTGGGGGTGGGGGTGGGTGGGTGCGAACAAGGAAGAGGATTTATAACCTATTATTTATTGTGAAGCTTTACTAATTTGAGATCAAGCCACACTGTGTTTAGGTCCTAGCTAGCTGACATTGTGCATGTTTTAAGAATGACTGGAATATTAGAAATAAAATTAAAAGTGGCATATAAGGATGATGACACAATGACATTTTAATCATTTCTTGCAATGCACAATTACACCTAAAAACTTGTAAAGCTTTTTCAAATAAATTCTAATCCCATCAGATCTCTTCAAAGATGGTTATTCAGTTAAATAATTTACTGTAGTGTGTACAATAATATTGCATAGTGACTACTGCATTAAACAATATAGAACAAATTAGGTTTATGGAATCTCAGATCATACTTTTAATTGCTGTTAAACGCTGTGACATTCTTCATCAATGATGTAGATATACACTGATGAGTAAGGTTAAGAGAACTTAATTCTTCAAAATACTTATCATTGCAATTTAAAGAAAAAGTTTATAAAATTCATATCAAGCATCTCGCCCAAAAATTTTAATTTAAGCCTCCTAGATTATACGTAAACACAGATGATGCTAATTTTGGTATATCTGAAAATTCACAGCTATTTTTTCAGTAATTTAAACTGCATATTACTTACCTTACATGGACTTATATATTACATATATTTTAAATTTAAAACTACAAGTACAAACACAAAAACTAATACACCCAATCAACTGTCTAAAATAACTTCACTTTTCACTTTTCCTTGTTGGCCACAGTTATCCTCAAAGTTTTTGTTAAATTTTCCACTGATATGAAATGAAACTCAAACTTTCAGAAATATTTGATATGCCACATTAAATTGCTGTATACGCGGGAAAGAATGCTTTGTGCTACATTACTAAAGTTCCTGAAGATCACTGCACATCACCAAAACAAGAAACATACACAATATCCAGTAATCCTGCACTCTGATTTCTGCCATCGTATTCCTGGTAGCCTGAGATGATGGATAACCCCTGAAAGACAAAAACAGAAAATCCCATTATTGCAGTAATAAAGTAACAAGGTCAATGAAACTAATGCTTTTGTATGTAAAACAACACACTTTTTCCATTATAAGGTGCTACATTAATCTAGAGAATTTAACTGTGCATGAATATGTATTAAGGCACATTTCAGGTTATGTCATATTAATTGTCGGTATTTAGCTACATGCTAAATCTTACTTACCAATAGGTCTTTGTGAACATCTATTCTCGTTCTTCCTGCTGCCCATACGTCCTCGTAGTTCTTTCAAATTTTTACAATTTCACAAATCGATGAAAATTGTATTCAGAACTTAATTTGGCTTGGCCTCCTTGTCGTTAAAGCTTTAATTCAAATATTTACAGGTTAGCCAATGTAGTGTCTTATTCATATCGTACATTGGGCTCAAATAAGGTCGATAATAGGCCAATAATATTACGCAAATTACTTCGTAAGTAGTAAAATAATACAATAACTATTAAATTTTGAACTAAGCAGAAGTTATTTTATATATTAGTTAGTATGCAACACGGCAGCCAAAATAATTATATTGGCGGCATTGAATCCGGCGCATGCAGCGCTCAAAACTGTATCTTTAGACCCCGGGTGTTTCGCGAACCTTAATGTGTCTCCTGGTCTCCCATCTGAGTTATCAGGCCCTGGTCTAAGCTGAGCTTTGTAAGCATGAAGATGTAAACCGTTTTGTAACACATTTGACTTGTTGGCTTAGATATTCCAAATTGCACTTTGCTTTGCTTTTTTTTTTTTCCCCTCTTTCTTTCCACTTTGAACACAACTCTGCTGTATACATTTCAGTTTCGTCATCCGTTCAGTGGACTTCTTCACCTCGATGCTCCCAATTTCCTGAAACTGTTCATACCACCATCTAATGCTATTAGCAGGAGAGGGATCACTACCTTAAACATATTGGAAAGTGTGCGGAACAGTTATAATTAGGTTTAGTGATATTTAGCATTTTGAAATCAGAAATTTAGCATTTTGATTTTTACATTTAGCATTTATAAATTTGCAATTTAGCATTTTATAGCATTTAAAAAAGTTTAATTTGCATTAATTTTTAAATTATGAATACTAGCATTATTCATATGAGATCTAAAACACATTTATGGAGTGTTATTAATGGCAGTGAGTTAAAAGTGCATAAAGTGTCAGTTTATTTTACATTAATATAGGTTACAGCAATACAGAGAAATATAGAACAAGTTGAAATGCATACTGATGTAAAACTAGCACAATAAAAAGAAAATGCACAAAATTAGCCTCTCACTTACTGATGTGATCTACGCATGAATGAAGGAAAGTTGCGCATAAAATCGAGCAAAACTATGAAAATCGGAAGTTTGGCAACTGAGAACTGCAACTGGAATTAACATGTGTTTATCACTTCCTTAAAATTAGGATTGCTATTAATTTTCAGAGACAAGAATTAAAATTTTCTGTTGATTGGGTTGTGAAGATAGATTAGACAGTCATTAAGCGTCGTAAGAGGGGTTTCTTTTGTAAAACAACTGAACTCGCTTCGGTACCAAACATATCTAATATGGGCAATGGTGGAACAATAGGCTAATTTAGCAAGAAGGGTTGCTTTCCACATTCCAGAAGAGTGATCACTTACTTTATAACTTCCTAAACATGTAAAGGTTCTACAGATTCTTCAATTAAAGTTTCCAGAAGAAAAAGCATTGGGAAAAAAATAATTACTTGGGAAAATCTTCAATTTAGTATTTATATCACATTTTGAGTCAATTTTGCAATCGTGCTATATCGTATTTGCGAAAAAAAAATCACCACCCCTAGTTATAATAGATTTAAATTCTGCTAACCACAACATGCACTGTGCTTTCTGCTGAACTGTTGTCTTTGTAGTCACACAATATACTAAAACAGTGCAGCTTGGCCGCTTTCTTTCGAGCACTCGTTCTGCACATTGGCTGAAGTTCACAGGTAGAGTACAGTCGGTTTAAAAAAATAGGTAAGTTCCTGATAAATTATTAATTTATCTCAATTACAATGGGACATATGATTTTGTGAAATTGCTGCAACTGTTACAATTACAGTATGAGCTAAAAAGTGCCGTAATTTGTGACAGAAGCGAAAACAATCTACCTAATTCTTAGTAATTTTGATATGGCTGTACAACGAAAACACATATTGGCTGAAGATTTAAATCCAATTGGTCCCACTGCGTAGATCTGCCATTTTCTGTTCCAATGTTATTGTCAACTGATACATGTGATAGGTTGTTCCTTCAGGGACGTGTTTAAAGTTGTGTGTGAATGTACGCTAATGAATAAAAGTTTGTAAACTCGTCTAAATTATTACTGCAGCTCTCTATATCTGGGTATGATGCTTTTGGAATCGACATACATAGTGATTGATTTCTGTCCGATACAACACTTATGCACTGAGTTATCTACCCCTTCTCTATAAACTGTTGTGCAAATCATCAATTAGAAGACATTCAAGAAAGGCATATGTCACAAATGTTGCTTAGCACATTGCATAAATTCCAAAATAAATAGGGGCAGGTGACTCACCTGGTATATATATATATATGGGAGGTGAATAAGTGCAAATATTTCTATCAGCTTTTCAGGACAATGTGATGAACCTGTAATGTCCACATTTCCCACTATTTCTGTTAGTGACGCTCTTGGAGAAAATGTTACAATGTTTTTAGAATGGCTCGTATTCCCTCTGATAGGCATTTGTTTACATAAGAGGTCATGGTATTGGCCTCGCTCTGCTTTTTGCCTTGGCCAACCGATTTATTTAAATTTATTTTATTTGCATTAAATACAACATTAACATCAATAGACATGCATTTGTTTCTTTGGTTCCTTACACTACAAACAACCTTACATTGCTCTTACAACCGAGAAGAATTAAATTTAAGCCATAAGACAAAGACACTCCAGAAAAAAAACCAAAAGCTAAAACAACACAAAAGCAGGTACACAATATTCTATATGGTTAAATAAACTAAATGACAATGCCACTGTGTACATCATAAGATTTTAACTTCTTTATGGCTACAACAAGTACTCAAAATGTCTACCGTTAACTCTACAACAAGCTTCCATGCATCGTCGCCATGATTATTGCATCCTTTCCCACACACCAGCTGTAGATAATGAACACCTTATAGTGTTCTAGGCGGCTCAGTCGGCCCCAGTAGCTGATCTCCAAGGATCCCGGCCCAAGGGTTTATCTAGAATCTCTGTTGAAAATTCCTATGGCGAATGCTGTGCGGATTCTCTTCCACCCAGATGGAACATGTGGAAATTAAATATGCCATCACAGATAAACATTACCTCGTCTGTAACCATTATGTAACGAAGAAACTGCACATCATTTTCACATTCCTGTAAGAACCAGTTACAGAACTCCACTCTTCTTGCATAATCTGTTTCTTGCAGATCTTGGACCCTTTGGTAATGGTATGGATACAGCAGATATTCATGCAGTGTGTGGCAAACACTCCAAGAACTTGTAACTACGTCCCTTGCCAAGCACCTTGTACTCACACCAGGCCTCTCTTTCACAATATGTAAGATTTCATCTTCACGCCGTAGTGTTTCAGCATTACAAGATTGTCCTCTACCTACATAATGTGGACAAAGAGAACCTGTATCACAGAGCCTTTGATGCTCTACAGTGAAGTTTCATCTGTTAGAAAGAAAATACTTTGGAAATCTTTGCTGATACAACTCCCTCGCAGCACTGGCAGATTCCCCAGCAGTGCCATAAATGAATGTCTGCTAATTCAGCATATGTAAAACCATTCATACTTATACTTTGTAAATGACAGTCTGCTGCTGATATCGACTTATTCCTTTGCTGTAAGTTGCTTGTCTGATGGCCGGCCTTGTGCATTATGTAAACACAGGTGTTGTTGTGTGCACACTGTGTAAACACAGAAAGCACACAATGCAGGGCCGTTCAAAAAACATGGTATCCTTAACTTAATGAACCATTTGTGACATTGCTATTAGCTAGCGATAAACCAAGATATATGTATTAATTTTTAGATGAGTCGTATTTATTACACATCTGCTTCACTTTCGTACCTATTTTGAGGACATGTTTCGCAAATCATCGTTTGCATCTTCTGCTCTTATGCGACTAAAGCTTGATCCAGTGGTGTGGTGGGTGTGGGTAATTCTGGAGTTGCTGCTTCCATGTGTTGTGGGTAATTCTGGAGTTGCTGCTGACATCTGTTGTGGGTAATTCTGGAGTTGCTGCTGCCATCTGTTGTGGGTAATTCTGGAGTTGCTGCTGCCATCTGTTGATTTAGTAATGAACTTAAATGTGGGATTCTCTTCTGGCGGGATTTCAAAGTTCATTAGTTGGTTTTTATGCTTTTCTATGTATATTCTCTCCCATATGACGAGTTCACTATTTTTTTGTACGTATTTTAGTAATTCTGTGCTATCTTCAATTTCATGATTTTCAGACCAGAAATGAGCTGCTATTGCGGACTTATCAATATTTTTGTATCTTAAGTGCCTGAAGTGTTCTTTCTTTCTAGTGCCTATGTTTCTTTTTGTCCTCCCTATGTAAATTTTTTCACAGTCTTTACACTTAATCTTGTAAATGCCTGATTTGCGAAACATGACCTCAAAATAGGTATGAAAGTGAAGCAGATGTGTAATAAATATGACTCATCTAAAAATTAATAATTATTTCGCTTCACTGTGGTGTTCCAATACGGTTAAATCTCAAGATATATGTGTTATATGCATTGTTCTGTACTATATATAAAATTAGTTGCACTTATTTGCCTCCCACCCTGTGTATATATATATATATAATTTATTGTACAAGGGGCATCCAGAAAGTAAGTTCTGTTTCAATTTATCTCCGCTGCAGCGCTGCAATCGCAGTTCCGCACATGTGTGGTAGACGCTCTGTATCAAGGAGAAGAAACGTGTGCCATTGTGAGATCGCTGTCAGCCACATACGCTTTGTTGTGCTTGTTTACAGTGTCGGTGTTGATTGAAAATCCTGCCGCTTGTGAAATCAGATCTGTGATTCGTTTTCTGAATGCTAGGAAAGTGAAACCAATTGAAATTTATCGGCTGTCAAAAGGTGTTGTGTTTCTTCATGACAATGCACGACCACACACTGCAAATGTAACGAAAAACATCCTACAGGGATTAGGCTGGGACGTGTTTGACCACCCCCCATACAGCCCTGACCTCGTTTCTAGTGACTTTCATCTGTTTTTGCATCTCAAATCTTTCCTTGGCGGTCTTCAACAATGACGAAGAGCTGAAAGAAAATGTTTTCAACTGGTTGAAGACACAGGCAGCAAACTTCTATGAAGAAAGTATACAAAAGCTTTTTCCTCGCTATGACAAATGCATGCAAAATTTCAGCAGTTATGTGAAAAGTAGTTTAACAGTTGTAGAATTTTGTGCAATAAATAATTTTTCGGTATCTCTACACAATTTAATTTTATTACCAAACAGAACTTACTTTCTGGACGTACCTCATATTATTTTATTTTTAAAGTGTAGTTCAGATGTGTTTAAAGATTTACTGCCATAAAGGATGAGGATTAAATGCCTTATAAATATTTTCTCCTAGGGTCCATTATGTTCTAACAGCTATATACATTCAGGTATACAGCAAAGCATCTAAGACGTAAGTTTTGAGAAATATACTAGTTATTTTGTACTCCATTCTGTTGGCTGGAGATGTTCTCTTGCTCCCATCTGTATGGTATGTGATGTTGAAGTAACACACGCACTCCAAAGATTTTGACTTTTTCTGCACAGGATTAAGAGAACTGTTGAAGAAATATTTTATTTAATGTGAGCTACCCAATAAAAGCTATGTTTAATATCTTCTGCAAGGTAGGTCGGTATTGACACCTTCCTACTTGGAAGTTGCCTTCCGATCAAATTTGTCGTTGACCAATACTTCATTTTCTTTTAGGCTTTATCCATGAAGGCTGGTGTTAATGGTGTTATTCTCAGTATATGTTAGAACCATATTAGCTACCCAATAAAGTTATGTTTAATATCATCTGCAAGGTAGGTCGGTATTGGCACCTTCCTACTTGGAAGTTGCCTTCCCATCAGATTTGTCGTTGACCAATACTTCATTTTCTTTTAGGCTTTATTCATGAAGGCTGGTGTTAATGGTGTTATTCACAGTATATGTTAGAACCATTTTTGTTTATTTCCACATATCAGTCTATTTAAGTTCAGTTAGTCACAATTTATTTCATAAACTAAATTTAATATTTTACTTTTATTTATTTATTTACAGAAACGGAAGGAAAGATTGATAAGATAGAAGAGTTCCTGAGGACAATTGAAGAACGATTAAAAACCTTGGAGGAAGAAAAGGAGGAATTGAAGGAATACCAGAAATGGGATAAAATGAGGCGCTCTCTTGAATATACCATTCATGACCGAGAATTAAAGGAGACAAGGAAAAAACTTGATGAGGTAAATCTGCTTCCCAGAATACTACTTATTAAAATCCCACATCAAGGATAAATAGTGCTTATTAGCGTCAGAATCAGATTTAATTTGGGAGTCACATGATTAAATACTACTCACACATTTTCTTGAGCCTTTAGATTGCATTGCCAAAGGCTACAATAAAATTTTTCATGTGGTTTACACATTCTTGCCTTAACTTATATCATACAATGCCATGAATTATAGTTTCTGCCATTTTTTTTTTCCTTCCCCTTTTCCAGATTATCCAACAACTGAAGTAAAAGTCTATTGTAAGGTTATTGAACAGTTATTGAACAAATTAACCATTACAATTTAGATTTGTTCCATTGACCTTTAATTACGCTTTACACTTTTAAGCATATACATGTTCGTTGTTTTTCCACTAGATGGAATTAATCCAGAATAACAGTTCCTTTCTAATAATGGCTACAAATCCATTAACTCATAAGCTAAAAATTGCCTAGTTACATGTTGGAAAATTGAGCCTCTCATTATTTACATAAGGATATGAAATCTTAGTATAATTTGGAGTTGAATTAGTTCTCCATGTTCCATATATTGCTAGTGTTTACCTAGAATGCATTTTGTTAGGACCTTCCTAACAACCTCTACTGATGTTCAGTGTTGAATTTTGATTGGGTGAACTCCTTGGAGGCAATGGGGATGTCTCTTTTGTTGTCCTGATGAACTTGAATTTGGATTCTTGGCTCTTCTTTCTAATATGCTACACGGCGATTTTTTTCCCAATTCCTTCACACTTTTTTATGTTTTTATATACAACCATGATTTTTAATATAATTTATTTACTTTTTAGAGTAATTTCATGTTGAAGGGCATTCTTTTATCGTTATTATTTCTTTGTTTATTTACTTACTGTGTAATGTAGCCATATTGAAGAATTCAGTGCAGCCAAACTATGCTTGTTTCTCCACTGAATGCAATGCTGCCAACAGTCTTACTTGTCCCGAAATTACACTATCTAGCAGACTATTGCCCGGTCAAATTTTGTTACTCATCTACTGCTTTGCACATAAACAATCCTATGACACGGCGATAATTGAGTGCTCCATAGGAAATATATGTATGAGTACGTGGACTGTATCAGATTGGTTCGGCTACTGCTGCGAAGGTGCATGATGTCAAATGACACCAAGTATCCTGCAAGGGGGAAACCCGGTCATGTCGTACATATCGACGAATGCAAAATAGGACGACGCAAGTTTCATCGTGGGCGCTGCAATTAGACTGTAGAGCGTATTTGCATCCCTCCTTTTGTTGGGGCGTATCGTCATCTGCACCTCATTCGTTTCCACATCGATCATTCCCAAGATCCAGTTGTCATCCACGCACCCAACATGAAACTTGCATCGCCCTATTTTGCATTCGTCGATTTGAATGACATTACCGGGACCGCCAATTTCCTCCCTTGCAGTATACTTGATGTCATTTGACATCATGCACCTTCGCAGCAGTAGCCGAACCAATCCGATACAGTCCACAAACTCATACATGTATTTCCTATGGAGCACTCCATTATCGTCGTGTTGTAGGATTGTTTGTGTGCAAAGTAGTACATGCGTAACAAAATTTGACCTGCCAATAACTTAGCCTGCACACGGACTGCATGCCACCTGCCTGGGGCATTTTTGCAGAGGTTGGCTAAAAGTTTTACATATCTTTCTCATGTTGGCTGCTACATGATAACCGGCTGGCCGTTTGCTTGCGCATGCGTATACGTGCACCTTTGGACTTAGAAAATATTCTTGCGTCGTACAAAAGAAAGTTTTTCCATTTTGTCTTCATATTTCCTTCATATATCTTTCTGAACATCTTTTCCCTCGTGGTTAATACAGTTGGACCCTGACACTTTTTAATAAATGGATTTTTTGTACTGTATCGTGATTCTCATTCCAAAAATTGTGCTCTACTGCCAATTTGTCTGTTTCTTTATTCTTTATGTTCCTAAAATACTCTGTAAGCCTATTGTTCAAATTCCTTTTTATTTTGCCAATATAAAATTTGTGTCTGCTTCATTGTATCACAGCCCATACTCATAATATTAAATCTTGTCCAGAATTACTGTTTTGAATGATCAAAGACAAGTAAACCAAAATCAGGTTAACTTAGAATGGCAAATAGAGTTACATGAACAAGTTATACCATTGAAGCACGGACAGTGCTACTAATGTGTTCCTTTGGCAAAGCTGAAGTGTTCCTCTTGACTCACACTGCTCCTAACATTAGTCCAAGGCTCAAGAAAAGATGTGTCAGTAATACATTGTTGTACCATCTTGCAATCATTTCTCTTACCATCTTAAATGTTTATTGTAGTAAAACTGGACGTTGTAAGAATAAATTTGCCTTCTGCACTGCATTCTAAACTTTTATTAGTATCCATTGTCAATAAAAGAGTAAATGAAAGTGAAACAGAAAAGTGTGTAAGAGCACTTTGTGGTTCATTTAAACCATTCTAGAAAACAAAGTTAAGATTTTAAACTTTCTCATGATTAATGGAATTTTTGTTTTTGAAGAGTGGGGTAGTCAGTATTAGTACTTTTAAGTGAAAACCCTTAGTAGACAAAATTACGTGTTATGACTGATTTTTCAGTTAGTTTATATTTAAAACTTCTAAAATACTTTTTAATTTTGGTAAAAATGCATGTAGAATAAATAGAACATTGGTTATGTTTACTGTCCTCACTGTTCAAATACTTCCAATTATTACTGAATGCATGTAGAAGTGTATAATTAATGATTCTTAAACAGGTTTCCATATTTTAATCAGTTATTCATCTTTGTAATATTAGATGGAAGCAGCGAGAAAGAACTCGGGGGAAGAACAGAAAAAATATAGCAATGAACTGAAGAAAGCCCAGGAAAATATTCGATCAGCTGTCCGTCGTCTGAAGGAAGCAAAGAAAATGGTGCAGACCCACAAAGAAGAGCGAGATACTCTAAGTGCAGAACAGCAACAGCTCCTTAAAGAGAAAACGAAGTTGGAACTCATCATCAAGGATCTGAGGGATGAAGTCATGGGTGATAATACTTCAAAGGTTATTTGCTTATTGCTATGCTTCAAAGTTGTACAACTGCATGCTTTGGCTCTGTAATAGAAAACTACGCTTTTGTTACTTTTTAGCTGCAATAGAGCCTGTAATAGGACAATGCTGTCTTAAATTCTAATCAATCATGTTTCTTGTGGAGCTATATCCAAATTGGGGTAAAGTTCCTAGCTCATAGTCATGTTGGTTACATGCATAATGGCAGCAAGTTATGCCTTTAAAGGTTTGTATTTTTTGTGAAAAGCAATGTTATGTTTGCACAAAAGTGAATTGAGAAGATATTGACACATTGCTTCACTCACACTGTTTATTCACAGGACATGTTTCAAGAGCTTTTGCTCTTATCATCAGCTGGTACTCGATTAGTGCAAGTTGTAGTGGTTTCCTCTTTCTCTGTATTGTCAATAGATGGCATGATGTACTTGTCAAAGATGTCCGGTGGTGGAGTTTCAAAATTCATGGCTCTATGACGATTTTGTTAATGAAGATTTTTTCCCATATGGAAAGGTCTATGGGGTGATTAACATATTTTATTAGAGATGTTTCCAAGTTGATGTCATGTCTAGTATTCAAAAAATGAAAAGCCACTGCTGATTTTTCTGTTTCACCATTTTTAATGTTTCTTATATGTTCTTTAGTTCTGATGTTAATATTTCTTTTTGTTTTTCCTATATAAATTTTAGGGCAAGTTTCACATTTGATCTCATAGATTCCTGGTTTTTCTTTGGTAGTGATTGAATTTTTGGGAGGGCCTTTTAACAAATTTCTGATATTAAACCTATTTTGAGGTGCAAGAGTTATGTTGTGTTTTGAGAAGATTTTTTGGAATTTATTATAGGCTGATGGATGGAAGGTGAATTTTTTAAAAAGTCTTTTCTCTTTTTCTCCTGTAGGTTCTAGGGTGGTGGTTTCTTTTATTTTCTTAGCTTTGTTGAGTCTATTAACTGTTTTGTCTACTAAATTTGGGTTGAAACTGTTGGATATAGCTACTTTTTTTATGTGTAGGTATTCTTCTTGATAATCTTCTCTGTTTAGTGGAAAGTTGATCATCCGAAAGATTAAACTGTTGAAAATGGCATGTTGGTGTTGTTTTGGGTTGAAACTGTTCTTAATATAATTATCTGTGTGTGTGTCGGTTTCCTGTAAATACCAAAAGTGAGTTTGTTGTTCATTTTTTTTTATCTTGATGTCCAAAAAGCTGGGGGAGCACACCATCCTCTTCTGTTTCCAATGTTCTGTTAACAAAAATTGTCATAGAGTCATGAATTTTGAAACTCCAACACCGGACATCTTTGACAAGTACATCACGCCATCTATTGACAATACAGAGAAAGAGGAAACCATTACAACTTGCACTAATCGAGTACCAGCTGATGATAAGAGCAAAAGCTCTTGAAACATGTCCTGTGAATAAACAGTGTGAGTGAAGCAATGTGTCAATATCTTCTTGATTCACTTTTGTGCTAATTTGTGCTTCACTGTCCCTACGCTTCTTTCAAGTTTATACTTTGAATGTTATGTTTCCCCCAAAAAGTGGTGTTATTTTTATACTGTCGAAACCTAACTGCTGCTGAATCTGCTTTGTCAACAAATCCTTGGAGCATGCAAATAATGTAAACAGGTAAATCACTTAAATTCTAATTCATCAATATATTGAGGAATAAATGGAATGGGATTGAAGCAATAATAAATACTAACAAAACATTTGTATTCACCATACATCATTGTTTTCTTTTTCTTCTTATTATTTATTCAACAAATGCTCCATTAGATAGTGATACTACATACTTTGTTTGATGCCTTAGTTCGATACCGATGTGGTTATTTTTTATGTTTGAGATGCAACATATCCTTGTTAGAGTATTTGTATTCGATAATAAAGTTCTCCCATTGTGCCATCGCGCCGAGACATCGTTCACATTATTCAATGCTCACTATATTTGAAATTTTCCAGGTCTATTGTTAACAGAACTCTTTGACTGTGTTTAGATTAATTATTTACAAATATTTACAACTTTTCAGAGTCTATTGGTGATCTAGTTTTCAATATTTACAATTTTTCAAAATCTATTGCATTAACAAATTTGCAAAACTCTTTTATGTATCTTCCTGCTAGTTCTCTCTTTGTAGTTGGTCATCTTCCCTCCCCCTCCCCGTAACCATTTCTTATATAAGTGTCTGCCTTTCTGCATTTAGAATAGGACAGTGAAACAGGAGATGATCCACCGTTTGATCCCCCGAGTGGACATGTTGGATCGTTTATCACTCCTTTATGTGTGTTTTTCCATTCTTTTTGCCATTTATCATTGTACTCTTGTATTTATTTTATTATGTTTTATATACCTCACCTTAAACCAAAACATGTTGACCTTCAAATGAAACCACCATTTTGGTTAATTATCTAATATTTAATTTTCTTGATGCATATTTGATGCATATTGATGTTTTGTTCATCAATTACACTAATGAAGGTTTCCAAAAGTTTATAGTTGCACCAGGTTTTCCATCACACCTTGGTCCATGGGCTGGAAAAGAGGCATGATGAAGGATAAAAACATGGTCTTAATTACTAAAATTAGGCAAGTGAGTCAACCTTGTATATACTTTTCTCCACTTACAAGTTTTTTTATGAAGACTAGTTTCTGGGGACTTCTCCCCTATCGTCAGTTCTGTGGTTTACAGAACAGTTAGTAACAATGGCACTCGACTTTCTGAAATACTTCTTTTTATTCTATAACATGGTCTTAATATTACCAGAAACTATTTCCTCTGTATCAGAATGAGCAGGGCAGTTGTCCGTTACTAAAAGCACTTTTCAAGGCAAGTTTTCGTATGAAAACTTTTCAACTTGCACAAAGTCCATGAAAAAAGTGTCTTTAAAAATTTTAACGTCCATTTATGCAATTTTCTGACTTCTGTACAGGACAGGCAGGCTAGGAATAGACACATTTTTTAAATACAGAGTTTCTTGGGTTTCCCTATCAATAACTTTTGCTAATCCTCACTAGCATTAGAGCAATCTGTAAGTGTGAACCTTTTAACATCTAAAATGTGGAGTGGAAGCCCTTTTTTCCTCTCTCTTTTTTTTTTTAAGGAGTAAGTGTTTTTGTAAGAAGCATATGATAAATTCTTTCATGGAAGTGTTGAAAACAGTGTTGTATAAATTAAATTAATTGGGAGTCGATTAATGACACAAAACAACACTTTTAAATTTTCCCGGAACTAGTTTCTGAGGCCTTCCCTCTATCTTCAGCCGGACATCGACTGGTTCTCATTGGTGTAGCTGGCAATATTTTGTCATCGGTCTCCTCTGGTGGCGGTTCGAGCAACTTGCTGAACAAATCTTTCTGGGGGATGTCGAAATTGAATACTTTGTTCCTATTTTTTGAAATAAAGATTTGTTCCCATGTGGACAGTTCTTCTTTTCCTGTTGTATGTTTTAGTAATTTTGGTTCTGGATTTATGTTGTGGTTTTTTTCCCAAAAATGCGTGGCAACTGCTGGTTTTTCTAATTGTTTGTATTTTATGTTCCTAAAGTGTTCCTTTGCTCTTGTTTCTAAATTTCTTTTGGTTTTTCCAATATAAATTTGACTACAGTCACAGCATTCACTTTGATATATACCAGATTTTTTGTTAGATGGAATGGCATCTTTGATGTTTGAGCAAATTAGGTTTTTTAAGGAGTAATGGTTCACTGGAGCTAGTTGAATGTTTTGTTTTTTGAAGACTTTTTTGAATTTATCAAAGGCCCATGGATGGTAAGTGAATTTTTTGAAGATCATTTTAGTTTCTGTAGCTGAGAGGGTTGTGGTTTCCTTTAGTAGTTTCTTCTTTTTTGCTAAGTTCACTTTTTTGTCTACTAGTGATTTGGGAAAGTCATTTTTCTGTGCTATTTCAATAATTTTGTTGTATTCTATTTTGTATTCTTCTGCTGTGAGAGGGATGTTGACCAGTCTGTGTGCTAAACTATTAAAGATTGCCTGTTTGTGGGATCTTGGATTGTAGCCATTAGCTTTTATGTAGTTGTCTGACTGTGTTGGTTTTCTGTAAATGCCAAAGTTTATTCTATTTTTATTTCTGATTATTTTTGGATCTAAAAATGGTAAATACTCGTCTTTTTCAACTTCTACAGTGAACTTGATGCTTTTTTCTTGAATATTTAAAAGTTTTAGTGCATCACTGATGTGTTTTTTTGGCACTATGGCAAATATGTCATCTACATATCTTTGCCAGAGTTTGAACATCCATGGGAAACCTTTAGTTTAGTTTGATAAATTCAAAAAAGTCTTCAAAAAACAAAACATTCAACTAGCTCCAGTGAACCATTACTCCTTAAAAAACCTAATTTGCTCAAACATCAAAGATGCCATTCCATCTAACAAAAAATCTGGTATATATCAAAGTGAATGCTGTGACTGTAGTCAAATTTATATTGGAAAAACCAAAAGAAATTTAGAAACAAGAGCAAAGGAACACTTTAGGAACATAAAATACAAACAATTAGAAAAACCAGCAGTTGCCACGCATTTTTGGGAAAAAAACCACAACATAAATCCAGAACCAAAATTACTAAAACATACAACAGGAAAAGAAGAACTGTCCACATGGGAACAAATCTTTATTTCAAAAAATAGGAACAAAGTATTCAATTTCGACATCCCCCAGAAAGATTTGTTCAGCAAGTTCCTCGAACCGCCACCAGAGGAGACCGATGACAAAATATTGCCAGCTACACCAATGAGAACCAGTCGATATCCGGCTGAAGATAGAGGGAAGGCCTCAGAAACTAGTTCCGGGAAAATTTAAAAGTAAGTGTTTTTTTGTGTCATTAATCGACTCCCAATTAATTTAATAAAGCATATGATAGTTCAAGCTCCGTTTGTCACAGTAAGAAACTGTTGAGGTGAAGAATCTCCAACTTTAATTATAGCTTCAAATTTGTCCTTGAACTGTAATACGATGCCATAATTGGACAGTAACTTCTCACCAGAAATGTTTAGCTCCCCAATTCCAAACTTTGTTTTCCAGCAATGAAACTACCCTCTGCTTGCTGTAAATTCTTCTTTATCTTTAAACTTTTTATTTAATTTAGTGCCTTTTCCTGTAGCATAGGCACACTCAATGGACTTCCTATGTTTCAGAGCTGTGCAAACCACATAAACCTGGCTTTTGAAGTTTTTTCAAACTCTCTAATTTTCATAGTTTTTCGTTTATCACTGTATTGACTTTTTGCAGACACCAGTTTTCTATTTTAGCCTTTTTTCCTCTCCAGTAACCTACGGTTCACTTCTTCCACACCTTAATATGAAGCCACTTTGTTTAATAGTCTCCTTTTCAAGTGATTTGGTGGCTTTTAATTGAGTCTCTTAAGACACAATAGTCCTTTTGCATTTTGTACTCATCATGTAACAAAGCAAACAAATCAAAACTGTAAACAAATTTCACTAGTACAATGAAAAAGAAACTGAGGTCGGTGACAGTAGGTAGACAATCTATCCAAGCTGCCCCTTTTCGCTTCTACATTTTTTGTGTGCCATTTCTATTTTTATGCTACATAATATGTGCAATGCTATCTATGCATGAAGTAGGATTCTTTTGACGGGATCTTAATTAACTTAGGACCTTGGTTACTCGGGGCTTCAATAACCATGGCTCTAATTTGGTTCTAGTCTATGTTTTGTTGTTTGGCTTTATCTCTGTCCATATCCATTTATTCCTCACTATGTTTCCAATTAATGTAGCCTTTTACTATCTTTATAAAATGTTTCGCTTATAGCAGTATTTCTATCTTAAACCATTTGTTATTGATATACTCTTTTCTCCATTTTTCAGTTCCTTTACGTTAAAACATTATATGCTCAAGATCTTCATTTCTACAACCTATAGGACATAACTTCTGTGTAATGGCCTTAGGCCTTTTAATCTCCATATTCCTGTTCTTACGCATGCAATACAAACCCTATCCTCTTTATTTATATCTGTGTATCTTTCCCTTCTTTGTATCTTGCTTTTCTTTTCTTTGGTGCCTTTTCTCCTTTTGTTCTACAGTGCTGTTTAAGAATCGACACTTGCGACAGTTGCTGTGCCGTGGCGGTCATCCACTTGCTCACCGATACTTGGGAGTTTTAACTTGCGGAACTAAAGACAACATAACTTACTGTGCTATATTAATTACAGAAGTTGGTACTCACCCAAATCACAATAGCTGCTGGAAGTGTTGTCCATTTTGTGCTATATGCAAGTCACACTGTCGTAATAAACTTTCATTCACGTTCATCAGTTCCACTGCACAAATCTTACTAATTTCCCTATGAATGTTTTCTTTAAGTTCATCTAAGGTATGTGGATTATTTGCACACATTTTACCTTTTAGTGCTCCCCAGAAATAAAAATCTAATTGTGTCAGGTAAGGGGAATGGGACGGCCATAATCTGCTGCTTAAAATTTTATTGCCAATGATATGGCGGAGCCTTGTCATGGATTCCCCAGCAGTATGTGCGGTCACATTATCCTGCTGAAAATATTCATTTAATCTTTCAAAATTTCAGTTCGTCACACAATGTACCTTAGATGAACTTAAAGAAAACATTCTTAGGGAAATTGGTAAGATTTGTGCAGTAGAATTGATGAAAGTGAATGCAAGTTTTTCTTTTATGATGGTGTGACTTGTGTATAGCACTAAATGGACAACAGTTACAGCAGCTATTGTGATTAGGGTAAGTATTGACTTCTGTAATTAATATGGCACAGTAAGTAAGTTACATTGTTTTTAGTTTCGCAAGTTAAAACTCCTAAGTATCAGTGAGCCAGCGGGGTGAGCACTGCAGCACGGCAACTGTCGCGGGCGTTGATTCTTAAACTAACAGCATTGTATATGTGAGCTCATTCATCTCAACATTCTCTTCCATAGTATCTGCTACCCTGAAGTAATCCATGTTTGCTAAGAATTGCTTGAATTTTTTTGATAAAATGACATTAAGAACTGTTTTTGTCGCATTGTAGTATGTCAGTGTCTTCGTGATCAAATACAGCATGAAGATTATCGTTGAGGTTTAACAGAAACAATGAATATAAAAATTATTTGTGGTTGGTTTATTGAATCTCAGGATATACAACCGATATTATTTTATTGTATTTCATCTTCATGATTCAATTTCTTAGGATGTAATTCACCTTACAATGCAACAAATTCCATTCTTATTATTTTTCCATATTATCCATTGCATTTAAATAAATGGAAATTTATATTTTTAAAAACTATAATTTTTCTGTTTATGCTTACAGTTTGAATGGTCTTATCATGTACTTCAATTAGCCCCTTCTGTGCCTTCATACCTGTTAAAATTGTTTTTCCTTTGCCATTTTTATTTGAAGTTATTTGTAGTTTAAGTTTTAAATAATTCACCTATAATACACTGAAAAGTAAAAACTGATCATGCATTGCATGATTAGGATTAGTTTGAAATGTGACTTCTACATAACTTCATTATTGATGTTTCTAGACTGATGTAACATTGCATTTTTTAAGTTTGTAAAAATACAGAAAGCTGAAGGAACTAAATACAGTAAGCAGTAATACAGTAGGAAATACATGAATTGATTTTCACACTTTTCTTGCTTTGCTTGGCTAAAATTTTTGAGGGCATGTTTTGCAAACCATGGTCATCATCTCTGTATTGACATATGCTTGTTGGTTTAGGTAAGTAAAGAATGTGAAAATCATATCAATCTCTTAATCATAATTAACTTTTCAAAGTCTAATTACCGATTTTCTATTGCAATATTAATTCGTAGCAGTGCACTCAAAGCATGTGTGAGATATAAGTTATATTAATGTGTAAATGTGTAATTCTAATGCATCTTTGCAGCTTCGTGCAGAAAATGAGCTGGAAAAGTTAAAGAAGACTATTGCGCAGCGAGAGGCAGAGCTTGAGGAATTGAAGCCTAAATATGAGGAGATGAAAAAAAAGGAAGAAGAGTGTACAAGAGAGTAAGTTGAGACATGTGCTAAAAACCCTTCAGAAACCTGTATTTGCATTTGTTTTCAAAAGGTGGGGAACTTCTTCCACATGTCTAAACCACATCCCTAATAGAATGTAAACACCCACAGCTGGTCTCTTGATTTGACATTTTGCAGATCAAGAGAGGCAGTGTTGCCATTTTTCGCCATTATTGTATGCATGTATATAAGCATGCCTTTGTCAAAATTTTTATCGTTGTTTGCCTACTTTCATTGAAATACAAACTGATTCCATCACACTTGACAAACAAGAACAGGCCGCCCATTGTCTCACTCCCCAAAACAGATGTGGCTTGAATACAAATTCACAGCTTTGGTTCCAGTGAGATCTGATTCTTTTCCTCAATTCTAATTAACACTAGCTGCATGGCTATAATAAATATAAAATAACTATCACAATCGTGTTCATTCGCAGATAAAAGAAATAAACTTCACCTGAATTAAAGCAAACAGCAACTGGCACCATGTGCTCTGCTTGCAAGAGATTTGGCAGTTTAGCCCATAGTGTAGTGAACACACAGATATGGAGCCTATTATTATTGCTACAGAAAACTTTCAGCATTGTTGTGAAAGTTGTCTCCAGCTCTGCAAATCATCTCTGCTCTTTTTATATTTTCATTCAATAAATTGTAATGATAATTAGTGACTTACTTTCACTTATCTTTGATAATATATTTCATAACAGGAATACTTTTGCAAGTCCACCATTTGCATATCAGCCAATTTGTTTATTCAAAACAAAAATAAAGTTTAATCACATGATGATGATGATGATGATGATGATGATGATGATGATGATGATGATGACCACGATGATGATGATGAATGATATATGATTCATTGTCAATAGCTTCAACTTTTTTACTTTTATTTTCTGTTTACTTTACAATACTGTCACCCGGGCTTTGGAACACCCTATGGAAGCAGCTGAGAGCGGAAGACAGGGGAGGTCCGTGTTAGCCACGCCTCCCCCTCGTCCGTCTTATAGTGGTGACAGGGACGGCTGGGGAAAGAAACATGATTGTGCGGTCTGTTTCTCTTTCACCTGTGTTCTGGAAATTACGGGATCCTTCATCTACTGGAACCTTCCTGTGAAAGCCAGAAGGCTGCGATATTCCTATAAAAAGGGGCTGCCGGAGGGAAGTGAGGTCAGTTAGTCAGTAAGTGTGAGTGAGGACAGTTCTTGGTGTAAGAAGGCAGTGTTAGTCAGTGACGTGTTAATGAACGAAAAGATTGTGCAACGGAAGACTGTACGTAACTGTGTATGAGTATCGGAGTTGATGTAATCGCAAGTACAAGTGAAATTGTAACGGACGAACTGGTGAATTGTAATTGTGTGCATTACGTAATTTTATGTAATTGGCAAGTGTTTAACTGTAAGTCGGTAGAAATAAAGAACAGTTTTGAGCGGTGAAATTGGACTTTTCATTTCACGAACCCACAAAGTCACAATACATAAAATAAAAGGACTGATTTATCATTTGAAATGAATCACAATAGCATGCTAGTGTGGAAATTAACGGACCTAATCATTGAAAAAACTATTTGTGGGTGCTTTTTCACACTTATGCCCGATTTCACCAACAGATGTTAAAATCAACGTTAACAAATGTAACGTAACAATTGTCACAGCGCTAACAAAGCTCTTAAATTTCTTGCATTTCACCAAACTGTTTTCTGAAAATGTTAACAAACCTGTGTTAATGCCAAGAAACTTGTAAATATCACAGCTATAGAAGGCTACAGTTGAGTCGTATTATTTTCTGAACGTACTGCGATGCGCTTTTGTTTTCATTTTCGTCTGCACCAGCTGAATAATGGCGGATGAACAAAATCATAAATAAAGCCGTGAGACAAATTTCTCATCGATGGAGAAAGAATTGTTAATTGAATTGGTGACGAAGTGTAAGGATATCATGGAAAATAAGAGGACGGATGCGGTGAATGTAAAAGAGAAAGATGTAAAGGGGAAAATATAGGAAACGAATTTAATTCAAATTCATGTGTCACTACTACAAGCACCAAAAAATTTGTCAGTATTATGTGAATTTAAAACGGGGTGCGAAGGACAAGTGCCTTACACGTTTCAAGACGGGAGGTGGACAGTGTATTATCCACATAATTCAGTGAATTATAAAATCGCAAAGTTATTAATACTTGAAGCAAAGGCGAGATCGGCATATTCCTTTCGATGCATATTCTAACTCATTATTACGTAAATTTAAAACGGGGTGCGAAGGACAAGTGCCTTACACGTTTCAAGACGGGAGGTGGACATTGTATTATCCACATAATTCAGTGAATTATAAAATCGCAAAGTTATTAATACTTGAAGCAAAGGCGAGATCGGCATATTCCTTTCAATGCATATTCTAACTCATTATGACGTAAATTTAAAACGGGGTGCGAAGGACAAGTGACTTAACGTTTCAAGACGGTAGGTGGACAGCGTATTATCCACATAATTCAGTGAATTTATAAAATTGCAAAGTTATTAACACTTGAAGCTAAGGCGAGATCATCATATTCCTTTCGATGCATGTTCTAACTCTGTATTACGTAACTTTAAAATGAGGAGCGAAGAGTGGCAAGTGACTTGAACGTTTCAAGACGGGAGGTGGACAATGTATTATCCAAATATTTCAGTGAATTATAAAATCGCAAGGTTATTAATACTTGAAGCAAAGGTGAGATCGCCATATTCCTTTCGATGCATGTTCTAACCTCTCTTGTACTTCCGCAGTAACCTTCATAGCAACTTGTCTCGACAGTCTATACCTCTGTAAAAAATTTTCTTCAATAGCTCCTCAAAATCATTTCTCCTCACAGGCCGTACTCTATTATGAATGCCATTTAGACGGTCTTAAATATAGCAAATCGACATCAACAGCTGAGTTCATGCTCGCCATATTGACTATTTACAATTGTTAAGGACTTAACATCAGAAATTTGGCTTGTTAGTTTAGCAGGAGATACGCTAACACTTGTTGGTGAAATGCAATTTTTGTTTTAACTATTGCTAAACTTGTGTTAAGTCTTAACATCTGTTGGTAAAATCGGGCATTAGTCATTTATATTTTTATTTTTTGAGAGACTAGTTTCCGGAGCTAAACATGATGCTAAGTTCTCCAACTACTCATATTTTTCCATACTGTAAATTTAAATTGGAGAATTTAATGTCATGCTGTTATGTTGCCATGGTAGCTGTATGGTTAAGATCAGCCAGATGGAGAGCGGGAAAATCGGCGGTTGAAATGCCGGCTATAGCATTGAATTTTTCAGTCTGACTCTACCCTTTGAAAACCCTTTCTTCACATGACTGGTGTAGAAGAACAATTAATTTCTAAATTAACCTAATAATGGTCTAAAGTACAAAGTCGCCACAAAAGATATGTATCTCATTGTATATGTATGAGATCTCCTAGGAAAAGTATGGGTCACTTGGAGAATTTAAGCCATACTGACATGTTGCCATGGTAATTCAAGTTAAGAGCAACCTAATGGAGACTGAGATATCCCTGGTTCAAATCCTGGCTATGCCATTGTATTTGTAAGTCTGACTTTACACTTCAAAAAACTTGTCCTACACATGGCTAGTGTGGAAGAACAGTTAATCTCCATCAATTAACAATATCATATGTTTACATGTATACAATGGTTGTTGAAACGTTGCACTTGACAGCTAGTGATTAAGTTGAAACTATCACAAAATAGCGAATGAAAAGTGTCACCTGTTAGACTCCCTAACCAATCACAAGTCAGCATTTCAAGTGGTGGATGACAAAATAGATGTGGAACTGTAATCAGCTCTGTTGCTAGATGTAACTATTTCCAACCATATGTTTCAATTATGAATCTCTAGCGCACATGTCGAGTTGTTCTTTGCAACCTATTTTATTTGAAGTGCAACAATGTCTCAAAAACGAAGATGACAGAATGATTCACGAAATGAAAATCTCTTGCATCAAGTTGTGTCACTTAATAGTCAGACATTGAAATTTTAAAAAGGACCTGGAAATGTTTTGAAATGGATGAGAACGTGAAAGTCCATGGGCATAAATTGCAATGTGTATGCTGAATTATTACTCATTAAAGTATATTTAGATATGTTTTGTATGTGGGTTGAACACAAGAGAAAGAACTATCAGCTGTTGTTTACTAGCTACTCGGTACTAAACTGGCAATGGAGGAGAACGGATGTGCAGTAGAGTTGTTCCCGCAGAAGTGAGGAAAAAGGAACTAAATGACATGGCAACTGCAAAGCAGACAGGAGAAGTTTTCTGTGTAATCAGACAGGAGAAGTTACAAAAAATAATGGTTCGAAAATGAGATTGAAACAAGGATGGAGGAAGTGGAATAGCATAGAGATTAAAACTAAAGAATTGGAGAAGATAAAAATGAAGATGGAATAAATGGGAAGTGTGGAAGACTTCATGAGAAGGTACAACTAAATAATTTCTAGGATAGAAGAGTGAAAAGGAATTAGAGTATTTCAGGTGATACAGGAATTATTAACGAAGAGATTAGGGATTAATATGAGAGGCTTTGAACTGTGGGATGCATTTAGAATTGGGAAATTTTAAGGCAAAAGAACTATATTGATGAAATTCAGGAACACAGAATTGATAACACAAGTATTAAATCAAGCAAAAAAGCTAAGAGGAACATCTATCTGTATCAATAAGGATTTATTTTATGAGCAAAGAGAACAAAGGAGGAGGAAAACTGAACAAAGAAGGCGAGGAAAAAAGGATTTAATGCGTTTATACATTGGGGGTTTTTGCGAATCGACAGGCAAATGCTGGGAAGGTTAATTACATCCCCTGAATTTCTTGGCCTTCCATTTCCTCTCCATTATCGTTTCACGTCGTCATTCATCTGGTGGTCTCTTTCAGGATAGAAGTGTCAGTGGCTGTATCGGCACTGTCATGACTCCTTGGGTTGACCACCCTCTGTCTCCTCTCACCTCATCCTTCCTCCTGGGGATGTGACACTTGGGTCTTAGGTACAATAAACCACCGGTTTCGGTGCCGAATCTCCTCCATGGTAATCCTAATACTAGGGATACAAGGGATCAGGGAAAAGCAGAGTGAAACAGTTGTTAGGGTGCACGGTGTTAGAAAAGGGGCAAGAATTACACAGGGGATATTGATATGTAGGAGCATATCAGTAAGACAGAAATTAGCTATTATGGGTAAATTGTAGAAAGAAAGAAATAGAATGCGTCCATGAGAGGCATAGGTAAAGATATGAGCAAATGTGATATAGCTATACAAATTGCAAAAAGGGAAGAGAGATTAAAATGGGGTTGTGAGAATTGAGGAGAGCATTTGAGAATGTGTGATGAAGTGATAGGTTAACTGGAAGGATTAAAAAATGCTGCTATTGAAGTTAAATAATTAGTAATAGGGAAAAGGGACGCAAATGGTGATGTGCAAGTGAGAAATATTGAGAAGTGGGGTTAAGTGAACAGTGAAACAATAATATTGTTTCTTTGTGGGTTCGTAGAATTAAAAGGTCGAGTTGAGAAATTAAAAATCTCCTTTATTTTCGTAGAAATACTCTTATAGATTACAGCAGCATTACGTTACATACACCATCAGTCTACCAAGGTCAATCACAATAACAAACAGTGACAGCAGATTACATCCTTAGCTCTCGTTACAACAACACAGCTGGCTGTCTCTCATTTCACAACACTGTTTCACCACTACCACTCCTCACTGTTTACAACTGACTCTGCTTACTCTGTTTACAACTGGCAACTCCCTCTTGGCCAATCGTCGCCTCTTTAAATACTTCACAGATAATTTCTAGATGATTCACAAATAAACCAGAACGCGAACAATCTCTATCAGTCCAGAAGTAACTAGAAATTTCCATTTATCTCAGTTTGTTTCGGCAGACCCTTATCTGCCTGTTATCTTTGTCCGCTGGCTCTTGTTTTTCACACTGCCCTCCTATCAGTTTCTTTTGAGTAAACAAGCCACGCGATTGTAGGTACGGGTTCGCGACAATATGGAGCTGAAACAAGTAAGAACTTACAGGGACAGACAAAAATTTGGCAAATATGAAAAACTAGCACAGGATAGATATGTAAATGAAAAGCAATGACTATTAAAAGGGAAAAACACACTAAAGTGTATAATTGTATTCAAGGGCTGCCCTGTTAACAAAGGGACTAGGGCCCACCTCAGGATGTAATTGTTCTCGTATTTCATAAATCATGTCATATCATAATTACATTGGAAACAGTCCACCCTATTTGCTTCTCAAGTCAGTTTGATTTCGTCTTTCATAGCCAACGTGTCACCATTAAAAAAGAAATTAAACACATTTAATAAACTTGCCTATTCACCACTTTTAAAGACCTACCACTGTTAGGCAACAGGAAAATAGAGCAAGAGGTACTAAACAGAATTAGGAAAGCCATCTCATCTTTGGTATAATTAATATTCAGTTAAGTGCAGAGAAATCTACTCTGGTCCTGGACCCGTAGGACCAAGGACCCAGGCCTTCTTCTACCCGGGAGCGATGAATACTCCGGGGTTCTTTCCATAGGGCAATACCTGGTTTCCTAAAAGTCCCCCCGCTGAGCACAATGTCAAGACGGGATGGAAGTGGATACGCCACTTATGCGCCACTTACTAATTAATATACAGTAGTAGATAAAAAGGAAATATTACCAATGCTACTGCTTGGAGCAGAGTTGGATTCTATTACAAAACCATGAAAGTAAAATAGTAGCCATGGAAATATATTTAAGACATTGTGGGGAAAACTACTGGTTGAGATATTAGTCGGAAATACGCCAATAAAGTTAGGTATTCTACCTACAGCACTAATACTAGAACTTTGACAATGTATCCCATTTCAGAGGACAGGAAACCTAGGGAATTCCTGGAAGCAAAATTGGAAAGTAGAAGACCAAATTGAAGGTCTAAAATCTATTCTTGGAATATATTAAAAAACTGGTCAAACTAAGAGCTAAAACTGTAAATGAAATTAGAAGAATGGCAGGAGATCGAGTACAATGGAAATATGGAGAGTTGGAAAAAGTTAAATTACAGTACTTATTCTGCCTGTTCATTATTAGAATGCATTAAATAAGCATTATATATGCATTGTAGTAACAAATGTTTCCATTTACATCAAGATTTATGCTTGGCATAATATTGACATCTACCAACATTAGGATTGATAAGAGTTTTCAGCTCTCTGATCCTTGAGAAAATTTGTTCTTCAGTTTCAGATTCCATTCCTTATCTCTGATCTGTCTAGTTATTGGTTACTGAATTTGTCTCCCTCCAGCCAAACTTTTTCTTGATCAGAAAACTATTTGTAGTCAGTTTATTGATACTTCATCACTTACATTTTTATATTATCAAGGGACTAGTTTCGGAAGCAGTGGCCATTGCTTCCGAAACTAGTCCCTTGATAATATAAAAATGAAAGTGACGGAAGTGTCAATAAACTGACTACAAATATTTTAGTTAATTGATGGAAATCAATCACACTAGCCATATATAGACTAAGGTTTTTGATAAGAGTCAACATGAAAAATTCAAATTATGTCAAATGGAGAATTTAGTGTTATGACGGCAAGTTGGCCATGGTAGCTCAATGGGTTAGAGCGACTGGATGGAAACTAGGAGATCTGTGGTTCAAATCCTGACTGTGGCATTGAATTTTTCATGTTGACTACAAATAGCTTTTCAGATTAATTTCGATGTCACTGTTACTAGTTCCTCCAATCACACATGTTTTCTTTATACTTAATATTTCAAAATCAAAGACTTGCAGCTGAATATTGTTCTCAAATGTATGTTATATTGAAATATATTTTAAAAGAACAAATCAAATAATGAAGAAATCATATAGGCAAATATATTGTCTAGGAAATAATGAGAAAAGTTATGAGAAATTACTAAGAATTTATATGTATGATAGACATTCTGTATATTTTGGAAGCGAAAAGATGTGAATCTGTAATGAGCAGCAATTTAATTATAATTAACAGACCTATAATATGTTTTTGTTTTTCCTTATTTAGAACATTTAGAAATTCTTCTTTCAATCAGAATTGTAGACATTCAGATTGCTTAATATCTTCTTTTATAGGTTGGCCTTGAAAGAGCAAAAGAGAAAGGAACTATATGCCAAGCAGGGCCGTGGCAGCCAGTTTACAACCAAAGAAGATCGAGATCAATGGATCATGAAGGAACTTAAGTAAGTATAAGAATTGAATTAAATTTATTCATACAACTTGCTATTTACAATATTTTATCTAAATTACATACATATTTCTTAGTCTAGTTATAATAATTTTGGTGACTTTTCCTTTTTAACTTTGCTAGCTCAGCCTACTTGGCTCCCAGGCCTTTTAGATTTCTGAGTAGCAGTAACCCTTCCATCCTCTACTATCCTCTTTGCTATCTGTTTCCCCTTGTTGACTCAGCACTTTTTTCCCCCACCCTTTACCTTTCTCATCCATTTCCAAAACAGGTTCCCTATATTTCTAATGTCAACTATTGAATGTTGATTTGGTGAACTACTTGTTGGCGATAAAGGTGTGTCTGTTGGTATCTTGATGAACTTCAAGTTTGTGTTCTCTTCAAGTTCATCAAGATACCAACAGAGAGGCCCCTATCGCCTCCAAGGAGTTCACCAAACCAGTAGTCGATCGACACATGAGGATATTAGGAAGGTTCTAATGAATCACGTTCTAGGTAAACACTATCAATATCTGGAGCATTGAGTACTAGTTTGACTCAAAATTATATTAATATTAAATGTTTCCTACCCATAATAGTATCTGGCTGCTTGCAAAGGGTACCCATGATGAATTGTATATGTTTGTTGAATGTAGGTGTGCAGCTAAGCAGTTCTGACCATAGTTAAGCAGAATATTGCACCTGATTTTATTTGTGGATAGTGGTGATGTATTTCTTGTCTTCAAAAATTATACTTCATTTTTTACCTACATGTATAGTTTTAAAATCTTATTGTTGAAATTATTTTATTTTATTATTCTGTAATTTGGCAAAGTGAAAAGATAAATTATTAATTTTTGACTAATTTTTGTGCTCTTTTTGCCAACTGTCAGCCTAAACATATCCAGCTAATCTCAAATGCACAGCGTATCTTGTTTCATTAATATTCTCTTTGCATCCCTCTCTGCATAGCTGGATAACAGTTAATGACGAATTGAGGTTTCTAAAATTTTGATGTTGTTTTCAAGTGCTTGGCTTTGGCAATGAAGCCATTAGCTCTCTTGCTCTCCAATATTTCTTTGTAATGGGTCCGGCAGATAGGGCTTCACAGGTTAGAAGATGTTCTTCAGTCATTTCCTCTTCTTTGTTGCACAGAGGACAATTTGGACTTGTATAAATTCCTATTCTGTGTAGGTGTTTGGCCATATCATGTTCCGTAAGTAATCTAAAATTTGCTACTGCAGCTTTACCTGGGATTTCTGGAATAATATCTGGTTTTTTAATTAAAATGTTCCATTTTTTATCTCTGGCTTTGTTAGATATTGATTGGTTTTGTTTGTTTTTTTATTTGTTTTTAATTAATCTTTTTATGGATGTAAAGGGTAAGCTTTTACTTTTGTTCTGAACTAAATTTGCACCTTTTTTGGCAAGAAAATCAGCTGATTCATTTCCAGCAATTCCACAATGTGCAGGTATCCACTGTAATACAATTCTTTTCTGTAGTTTTTGAAGTTGTTGGATCATTTTGTAACATTCTTTAATTTGGATTAACCTATTTTTATATGAACTTATTGCACATAATGCTGCTTTAGAATCAAAGTATGACAGCATTTTTAAATTTATCTATTCTGTATAGAAGATGTTGGAATGAAATATGAATAGCCATTACGTTTGCATCAAAATTTGTTGTGTAGTATCCTGCTGGTTGATAGAATGAGAACAGCGCATACTTAATTCCTGCTCCTGAGTTGTCCAATTTTGATGTTGCATCCTGTAATTTGTCATACTGCCTTGATTTCAGTATTTCAGGGTTTTTTTAAAAGAAGATAAAGTACACTCTTAGTTCTTGCAATGGAGGGGTAATTGTCATAACTATAATGTGAACGAATTTGAGGTTCATCTTATTAACCCTTTCACCGATATGGACGTCATATGACGTCCCAAGTTAAAATGCCCCAAACCGATATGGACGTGTATAGACGTCTAGCGCATACATGCATTTAATGCTCATTTAATGCCAATTATTTTAATCTTCCTATTTTACAATAAATTTAAATTAGTTCTATAAGGAATGTAAATGTACCCTTAAAGATTTCTTTTTGAATTGTACACCTCCAAACCTCGATAAACACCCAAGGGCACATCTGCAGATTCCCACCAAATAATATTGGTTTCTGCGCGAATTTCTTTTTCGCAACACACTAGACATTTTCGAAATGGTTGCAACTTTTTTGGTTGTGGGTGGTATGCTTTTAGGAAAGTGTTTTCTCTCAAGTATGAGGGGTGATGTCGTGGTGAATTTCTTACCCCCAGTATAAAGAGGCCTCTGAGTATTATAATACTCAATTAGGTTACGAGCTATTTATAAGCGCAAGTACAGGTAGGTGAATGTCTTGCATGAATTTACAGCTCTGAAAATTACTAAACAATTGTGCATGGATGGTTACATCCAGTGCTATAAAAATACTTTTGACCCGCCACTTCCCCCAAACAATGGAGTAGCTAACATGCCATCTGCAGTCCAGTACATGTCACTGCTACTATATCCTAAACATCTCCTTCATAATCGCACAACAAATATTCCAGATTTTCTACAGTAATATCAGAAGCCTGTATACATCATACGCAAGCTAATTCATTTGCTACATTATGTGGATAAGCCATGGTTAACATTGAAATTTAACAATTTCAAATGTGCCATTCATTTAGCTCTTGATAGCTGTAAGAAATCACTCTGAATATAGAGAGAGTACAAATAACTAAAATACTGAGCGAAAACAGCTGCATAAGGCTACCAGAAACCTTGGTTGAGAAACACTGTAATAACAGATGCTGACAGGGAGTTTTCTTTCCAGTGTAACGCAACATATACTCGTATTTATTAATTTTTAGATGAGTCGTATTTATTACACATCTGCTTCACTTTAGTCCAATACAGTTAAATCTCGATATACTTGTATGATTATCGCTTGGTATAACATAAACTAAAAGCTAAAACCTTGAACCAGAGAAGTGGCTTGCATAGCTATGCATACATACATTCGTTCGTATATGCACAAAACAAAATGATTCAAATATTAGGCACGTTCGGCACAAAGAATGGTTTTAGCTACAGTGAAACAAAGAAGTGAAATTTGAACGATTTATTACTGTAGTCTCCACTTTTTTGTTACTGTAGATGTATACTGCCTTTAATGGGTTTTAAACCAGTTTTTGTTTCGTTTAAATAACTTAATAAATACAGAAGATATGGAATTGTATTTATGATGCATTTTTACAGCATTTAACAATTTAAATGTCTTGTTCTGTTTATTGGGTATCCGTTTCTGGCCCCTGAAGGGTTTAAATGGCCATCGGTGAAGCGGTTAAGATGTTTACTATGCTGAAATTACTATTTTATTCTCTATAGAAGATGTAATCCATTTTGCACATCAAGTGTTTTTAACAATATTGTGGTAATATAATTTTGAGTCGAACTAGTACTCAATGCTCCACTTATTGCTAGTATTTACCTAGAACACATTTCGTTAGGATTTTCCTTACATCATCAGCTGTTGTTGATAGGAAGATCCTAACAAAACGCGTTCTAGGTAAATACTAGCAATAAGTGGAGCATTGAGTACTAGTTCAACTCAAAATTATATTAATTTTTTCCTTCATTGTATCATAGTCTTTACATATTGAAATAGTGTAGCAGTTTCTTACCAAAACTTAATCTAACAAATTGTGAGCTTAAGAGCTGCTGAAGGAGTGGAGTGGGATGTATGGAGTATCATTCTTGTCACCCTGTGCATGCATTAAAAATTTTGCCATATAACCCAGCGGTGTCAGTTAATCTATATGAATCAGTAGTATGTCAAATGTAAGCCATTTCTCAATGTTCTCATTGTCCACATTTTTACAGTTAGGTGCATCTTTTAATGCACAATCTTAAGTTACTATACAAATATAATTATTTGTAACAGAAACTTCTCTTATCTTAACCGCTTCGCCGATGGCCATTTAAATCCTTCAGGGGCCGGCAACGGATACCCAATAAACAGAACAGGACATTTAAATTGTTAAATGCTGTAAAAATGCATCATAAATACAATTCCGTATCTTCCGTATTTATTAAGTTATTTAAACGAAACAAAAACTGGTTTAAAACTCATTAAAGGCAGTATAAATCTACAGTAACAATAAAGTAGAGACTACATTAATAAATTGTTGAAATTTCACTACTTTGTTTCACTGTAGCAAAAGCCATTCTTTGTGCCGAACGCGCCTAATATGTGAATCATTTTGTTTTGTGTGTATACGAGCCATAGTATGTATGTATAGCTACGTAAGCGACTTCTCAGGTTCAAGTTTAGTTTATTTATGCTATGCCAAGCGATAATATGACGAGAATATGTTGCGTCACACACTCACACACTGGAATGAAAACTCTGTCAGCATCTGTTATTACAGTGTTTCTCAACCAAGGTTTCTAGTAGCCTTATGCAGCAGTTTTCGCTCTGTATTTCAGTTATTTATACTCTCTCTTTGTTCAGAGTGATTTCTTGTAGCTATCAAGAGCTAAATGTATGGCACATTTGAAATTGTTAGATTTCAATGTTAACCATGGCTTATCCCGGTAATGTAGCAAATAAATTAGCTTGGGTATGATGTGTACAGGCTTCTGATATTACTGTAGAAAATCTGGAAGATTTGTTGTACGATTATGAAGGAGATCTTTCGGACATACGTAGCAGTGACGTGTACTGGTCTACAGCTGGCATGTTAGCTACTCCATTGTTTGGAGAAATGGCGGGTCAAATATGCGTGATACGGATCAGCTATTACCAGCTATCCCTCTTTACGGAAAAGAGTTAAATGGTAAAAAAAAAGTATTTTTATACCACTGGATGTAACTATGCACAGTTGTTTAGTAATTTTCTGAGCTGTAAAAGACATTCATCTACCTGTACTTGCGCGTATAAAGAGCTCGTAACCTAATTGAGTATTATAATACTCAGAGGCCTCTTTATACTAGGGGGTAGCAAAATTCACCACATCATCCCTCATACTTGAGAGAAAACACTTTCCTAAAAGTATACCACCCACACTCAAAAAACTTGTAACCATTTCGAAAATGTGTAGTGTGTTGCGAAAAAGAAGTTCGCAAGGAAACCAATATTATTGGGGTGAATCTGCAGATGTGCCCTTGGGTGTTTATCCAGGTTTGGAGGTGTACAATTCAAAAAGAAACCTTTAAGGATACGTTTACATTCCTTATAGAACTAATTTAAATTTATTGTAAAACAGCAAGATTAAAATAATCGGCGTTACATGAGCATTAAATGCATGTATGCGCAGGACGTCTATACACGTCCATATCGGTTTGGGGCATTTTAACTTGGACGTCATATGACGTCCATATCGGTGAAAGGGTTAAAAGAAAATGATATAAATTTATCTTATTGAGATCGCGATTTCGTGAATATATATCCACATCTTCAGTTGAAAACAATCCCATGGATAAATATTTACAAAATCATGATCTCAATTTATAAGAAAAATTTACATCATTTTCATTAAAAATAATTATATTTGTATAGTATTTATTGCTTCACTGTAACTAGCACGTTTTTTACGTAACTGAAGTTACATATTTAATTTCTTTATATGTTCTGACTAAGAGATCAAGGAATTCCCATTTGAAGGCTGAATGGACAGAAGAAAATATCATAAAAATGAAAGCTTATTTGGTAAGCAGATTAAAGTCCTCTGAAACTTTTATGTTGTATTTGGAGATCATAGTACTAAGAAATTATTTTGGAATGCAAGCTGATAATGAAATTGGTAGGAGATGGGGGAATAGAGAGAGATCATAAAATAGTTGCTGATAATTGTATAAATGGTTATTTGAATGTATACTGTATTGCAAGTTTCTATTTTCCCCAGTTGTGATATTATCCATATACTGATTCAGATTTCACATTTTTTAGTTTGGTTTTCATCCCTGAGTTTATTTCTTGTATTCCTGACAACATTTGCCATAGTATCATCTTAGTAATGGCAGTACAAATTCTACTGCTGACACCAGAGTAATTTTTATATTTTTGCAGGTCACTTAACAAACAAATAAAAGATAAGAAAGAGCACAGAGATAAGCTGGCTGAGGATATGAAAAGAGATGCAGAGAAACAGGTGCAACTGGAAAAAAAAATTGAGGTAAGAATAAAACAAGTTAATTTTTGAGCAGGAATCAGATGTCTCTTGCTGCTTTCTGCTCTGTTCGTTGTCAGTTTCCATGTGTATAATATTGAACAAAAAGAAAGATCATATCTGTGTGTGAGGAATTAAGGCTAGGTTGACCAGATTCAAAGAGAGAAAACCAGGGCATCTGCTGTTACGTTTAACATCTTAATGTTAGCTTTCTTATCAGTTATTGTGATACGAGGGGCACTATTTATATTTTGAGCCTTGGCAATCCTGAATGTTGTAGTTGCCATCTGACATTTCCAATGGAAAGTTTGAGTTTGTTGACCAGAATCTATTTCACACATTTTGTCAGTAGAGCGTCATTAGTTTTGTTTACATTAACTAGAAAATTGTCTCAACAAAAACATGGAATTAACTCATGAAATATTTGTGCAATGGTTTATTACGACTTATGATGTGGATTATCAAGACAAGAGTACATCAATCAACTAACTTCCACATTTGGCAATGAAGCTCCATCCTTTGCCACTGTGAAGCATTGGTATAACAAATTTAATCGTGGCCACCGTTTGCTCAATGATGAAGTTCGTGAAGGTCGTCCAAAATCAGTTGTTTTGCCAGAAAATATTGATACTGTGCTAAAACTAATAATGCAAGATCGTCATACGACGTATTATGAGATTGAGGCAACCCAAGGCATTAGTTTCACCAGAATATATAAAATATTGCATGATTATTTATCTGTGAAAAAGGTTTGGTGTCGCTGGATCCCACATAATTTGACACAATCTCAAAAAGATGCTCGTTTTGATTGGTGTACAAAAATATTCAAGAATGCGGTGCCTCAAAAGACGTATAAAGATTGTAACAGGTGACGAATCAGGGTTCTATGCATATGAGCTGGAACATAAGCAGCTGTTTATGGGTGACTGTATGGGTGTTTCAAGATGAAGAAAATCCATAAAAAATTGTTCGCACTTGAAGCACTTTGAAGCATATGGTCGCCTGCTTTTTCAGCAAAACTGGCCATGTGGCAACAGGTCTTTAGAGGAATGTAAAACAATCAATGTCGAATGGTACACAACCATTAATTTGCCATAAGTCTTTGGTGAAGTAAGGAAAACCAACAAGAACTGTAGGATCGTTCATTGAGACAATGCGAGCGCACTCACTTCTCATCTTACAACAGAGTATTTGAAGGCTAAGAAATTTGATTGATGGCTCATCCACCATGCGCTCCTGATTTGGCACCCAATGACTTACTTTTGTTCCCGATCAGGAATAAATTGCATGGACAACGATTTTCATTGCAGAAGTAGCGTTGATGCCTTCAAAAACCATGTTTTGGAGATCTCAAGGAGACCTCAAAGGAGACCAGAATAAATGCTTTGACAAATGGTTCAAACGTATGCAAAAGTGTATTGATCATAAAGGAGAATATTTTGAAAAACAATAAAGCAGTTTTCGATCAGAAATTACTTTGTTTTAATTATTTGACTCAAAATATAGTGCCCCTCCTATTTTGAAACTGATGACAAGCCGACGAAAAGATTACAAATCAAGGAGGAAATAGTCATTCAATAGAAAGCTATTATTGTGATAGGTGGTGTGATATGCAAACACACGTATGTTTTTCAGCCACCAGTTTTAATTAAGACATTCTTGGAGTGTTTTTCTGTAAAAATATGCTGATGACGCTTCCTTGTGCTGCTGCTTCTTCTTGGACATGATCATTAATGTCACTTCTCCTACATGAGTGATTAAAGACACTGATCTGCAGTACGTACACTCTGCTTTATGCCTTAGGTCACTTTCTTTAAGAAATTGAAATCTTCTTAATCTTACTTAAATGAATACTTCCACTTGGTCAGTGTAATATTATAACTGATGAATAGTTTTGTCTGCACAATTGACCATCTGCCAACTGTCATAAGCGAGAATGGTTGTTTGAAAAATTTGTGGACATGAAGCTTTGTCAATCAGAAGTGAAATTTACTAGCAATATGCTTCTCTTTCACTTGACCACAGATTGTTAGGGCAGATGTGCAAACAATAAGAACTGCTAACACATGCTCACATTCGTCAGAAAATTAGCTGCCATGTGGCCACAATCCTGTTACAAGAAATAGTTGTTGCTATTCCTTTCTTGGAAGTGTTGAAAACAGTGTTGTTATGATAAATTAAATTTAAAGGGAGTCGATTAATGACACTAAGTGTTGTTTAGTGTCATTAATCGACTCCCTTTAAATTTAATTTAGTTGTTGCTATTTTATAATGTAACAAATATTAATATAATATTTTCAGTGATTTTCTAGGAAAGTTGTTTTTCACAAATACTATTTGAGAAATACTATTGCAAGCATTTCATTTTTTTAATTAAAAATCAGGACAAATATGTGTCCCATATTGTTTTCTCAGGTCACTGGAACATTTAACTGAAAAGTGGAATGGCTGGTCAACCTAATTAAAACATATTTGTCTATGAATACATAACTTTAGACTGGGTACAGTCTAGCTTTAATATGAACTTAGTACACAGCATGTACTGGAACAAATAATGTATTATGGTATTCTGTTGTTTAAGGACTATGATACAATGAAGCACAAAATTGTATTAATGTATTATGGCTCTATAACTGAGAATTGGAGTTACAAAATTAAAAACAAAGATAGCAACTTACATGTGTAATGGCATGCCAGGGAACTAAATATGGAAGGAAGAAATATGGAACTTCATAATATTATACAGTATACTTAATGTATTATAAAGGATCATTCAAAATTTTTGACTTTTTTCAAAAATAATTAAGCATTACTTAATGTTCAAAGTTTAAAATTAGAATTGATGTTAATTTTTGGAATATAAGTATTTTGACAGTTAACATTTAACAGCAATATGTTGCATGTAGGCTTATATATTATCATCTTTAGTGTATCCATGATACGTTAGTGATTGTTACTGCTGCCAAAAGAAAATAATCAGACACGTCCTGTTTGCTTTAGAGAGTATGTATGCATTTAGTTTTTGCTGCAGCGCAATAAAAATCAGTAAAATAAAACTAGAAGAAAATAATTGAGGCACTCTCTCCTCTGGGCTTAAAGACCTCAGTCCCAGATGCTGACAGTCTTGTAAATGAAAATTTCTTTCAAAGTGAAAACCATGTATTCTTTGTGACATTAATGAATGCATCCAGAAAATTATATTTGTGCTTTAAAAAACTTTAAATCATTGATATAGGAAACAGATATGAAAATTGTGGACTTTTGTAATAGTAATATCAGTTAATCAAAGTATACTTTTATTGCTTTTAATATTTTCCAATGTGCATTATTTTAGGACCAAACTAATGAAATGGAGCGGCAAAGAGCAAGTATAGACGAGTATAATAAACAATTCTATGAATTGAAAAAGAGTAAGGACCAGTATCAAAGCCAAAGAAAGTAAGTATTTTAAATGCTAATAAGTTTGAGGTGGAGTGGTTACACATTTCATATATTGAGCAATGGGAACCATTATCAGCTGAAGGCTGTAGCTTATACCTGTAAAAATGAGAATTTTAGTAATATTGTACTTTTCAAAATGTTCAGTAAGCATCATTTCCATATTTTTGGTGCTTATGTTTTGCCCCTTTCTATCGGAGAAAAGAAACATGGGCTTAGGTTTTCATGGCAGGCATCCATTTGAAGTAAAGTTTCTTCCAGCCTATAGGCTGTGGTTGAAAAGTAGGGATTGCTTTTGACGTTTTGCTCAACTCAGATTTGAGCAAAATGTCCGGAGCAATTCCTACTTTTTGACCACGACCTACATACCCAGGGGTGGGGGTATGCAAAAGGTTGCATAGTTTTCCAATGAGAAGGGAAAGAATGTCAGAACAAAGGGAAGAAATTCTAATTGTGCTGAGTACAAGGAAATTTTGAAGGGCTAGATTACTTTAATATCCATGGATGCTCTGCTATTGGTAATAGCATTGACTGTATATCAAAACTTTTCGGTTGAGTTTTATTTATATTTCAGCACAGTAATAAAACTGTCCAACGACATCACAACATTTTTTCCCTTGACACAGAATTCCCTTAGTAATGAAGTGCCACTTTTATTCCTGAAATTTGAGTGATAAATATAGCCTTGAGGTATTTGAGGAAGAAACTTGGGTTTTTGGAGATGAATTGTTACAACATACATAATGGTACAAGCATTTAGATGTCTAATTGTGTCATGTGTGCTTGTGCAACTTTGCTTTGCAATAGTCCAGTATTTAAGTTTGAATTTATGAGTCACTATGTTTACACTCAGTCTTCAGACTGAGTGTAAACATAGTGACTCATAAATTCAAACTTAAATATGAAGAATACTTCACTGTTAAAATGCTTCTGCTTTTAATATTTAGTCCAGTATTTATTTATTTATTTATTGAATGTGAACATTACAGGTTTCCCCAATTACAATGTTCACGAGTCATTCTTATTCTTATTTTCTCTCCCACTTAACCTATAATAAGCAGGGGAAATATTGAATTCCTTAAAAAGTTTAATATTAAGATATCACTGGAGATATGTGCTTGAGGTTCCCTGCATAAAAAAATATTGTACAGAAAGTGCTTTGTGTGCGTGTTTGCATGAACAGAATAACTCAAAAATATTTCAAATAAATATAACTTTGTATTTAATTGTAGCATCTTCAGAGAATGTGACATGATATTCAGTAATCATAAAAATACTTTTCCATGTAAGGAGAGGTTTTCTAGAAAACCTTAGTGTCATACTCTTGGAAAATCTGTCTGGTGTTTAATCCATTCATATCGATGACGAGCTGCACTTACATGATGCTTTGTGGCATTTAAATCATATGACGAGCTCAACTCGCACATGTGCACTGTTGCACATAAATGCACAGAGTTCAAATTGTAGGTAGTAGATGACTCTAAAGTGAGTTCTCAGGCAATCTACATACAAAGATGCTTGATATATATTTTTTCTGTGTATTTTGCGTGGTGTTTTCACGCTAAAATTTTGTTTCTGTTTTGCAGAGTGTTGCGTATATCTGTAAGCAACATGGCAAAGAAGTGGTGTGTGATAATGATTAGGGGGTTTACAATAGCTTTTTGATAACGTTTTCTACAGGGATAATGAACTAAGCTCTTTCAGCTTCTGAAGAACCTCAAATAGTACTTCATAATGATACGAGTGATGAAAACAGTAATCATGTAATGAAAGATTTTCCTGTAAATTAGTCAAGTACAAATTTTAATTTTGCTCAATAAAGGGCATACAACGTGCTAGTTGGTCTAAACACAAATTTAACCCATGGGGAGTTCAGTTTTTTAGCAATATGCATGCCAAGTTGCATATATGTATATTTACTGGTTGATTTATATGATTATTTTAAAATTATCGTGCTTGCAACATACTGGTAAAGTATTTAAATCCATCAAAATTTAACGACTCATCTATAATTTAATATTTAAATCCAATTTCTCAGCAACTAGCAGCACATATATAAATATGATGAAAATGGGTTAATTTAGTTAATTGTTGGAAATTAATCGATTTCACTGTTTTCGAGTTATGCCGTTCACAGACGGAAAGACATGCACGCGTACACACACACAAACAGGTTTCTCTCTCTCTCTCTCTCTCTCTCTCTCTCTCTCTCTCTCTCTCTCTCTCTCTCTCTCTCTCTCTCTCTCTCTCTCTCTCTCTCTCTCTCTCTCTCTCTAAAAATGCTCTTTTTGGAATCTGTAAGTTGCAAACCATTTATTTCCAGTGAAATTTTGTTTCATATTTTTTGGATGGTATAATCTCCTCTACTTACTGTAGATATGTAATAAAGTAAAAATTTGATAAACTTCCTATATATAAGTAAGTTATGTAGTAATTCAGTTAATTATTTAGTACAAAGAAATACAATCAATGTAGGACACGTCAAATAATACATAAAAAATATAATAATAATAGTGTAATGTATATATGTAAAGGCAGATTATTTACATTTACATGTTTGGCCATTGTTTATTATTATTAAAAGATGTTCTTAGTATTTCCATACCAACGTTCCTAATCATTACGATCTTGTAATTGAATCATTGGCTTTTTAAATTAGCTAGTTTTTGGGAATATAGCTTTTTAAACTTTTATATATTGGTCATTGTAAACATCTAGATTTGTAGATCTATCGGCTTGTCTCATAAATTCGTTCGATTCTTGCTACGTGTTTACGACTAAGAACTCCTGAGCACAGTGCATGCCCCCATTACTTTTACGTCAAAGAAGTTACCTAACAATATGGGGTTTGTTTACAAATACAATAATTGAAAAGAATGCTATGAACACAAACCACAGTGACCTCACGGCCAAAGGTAAATAGGTCAACTTATGTAAGAATTGGTAACCAAACTTCAGTACTAGCTTGTGGATGCAACAGTGTGGAGTTGTAACTTGTGAATGTTAATATGGAAGGCAAGAAGGAACATTTTCGACATTTAATGCTGTTTTATTACCGTAAAGGTAAAACCACCTCACAAACTCAACGGAAAGTTTGTGCTGTTTACGGAGAAGATGCAGTGACAAATCGGGCTTGTCAAAAATGGTTTACTCGATTTCGAGCTGGGAACTTCTCTGTGAAAGACAAACCTCGTTCTGGACGACCTGTGGTTACGGATGAGGAAAGGATAAAGGACATGATTGCGATCAACCCCAGAATAACAACTCGGGAGGTAGGTCAGGAGCTAAACTTATCTCATACAACTGTAGACAGGCACCTAAAGAAACTTGGTTACGTAAATCTTCGGGATGTATGGGTACCGCACGAACTGAGTGAACAAAATTAAGTTTTGCGCGTTTCCATCTGTGACTGCATTGATAAGACACAATGAAACTGCCCCTTTTCTGAAACAGCTGGTTACAGGAGACGAAAAGTGGATTGTGTACAACAACATCTGAAAGAGAAAGTCATGGCGTAAGAAAGGGGAACCACCACTCTCAATTCCTAAACCTGGGCTTCATCCTGAGAAGATTATGCTGTACATTTGGTGGGACTGGAAAGGAATTATTTATTACGAATTTCTTCCTCCTGGGGAGACCATCGATTCAGAGAAATACTGTTCTCAGTTGAATCGTCTGAAGGTTTCCCTAGGAGAGAAAAGGCCAGAATTAGCATCTAATGGTGGAGTCGTCTTTCATCAAGACAATGCCAAACCACACACTTCTATGGTAACTCGTCAGAAATTACGGGATTTCGACTGGGATGTGTTACCTCACCCGCCTTATTCTGCAGACATTGCCCCATCCGACTATCATTTATTCCGATCCATGCAAAACTTCCTTAATGGCAAACGCCTTACTTTCTTGGAGGATTGCAGACTCGCCGTAGAAGAGTTCGTCAACCAGAAAACTGCAAGATTTTGAAAAAATGGAATTGATAAACTTCCTGAGAAATGGAGATATGTTATTGATAATAATGGTGCATACTGCACAAAATAAAGTTTGTTTTGAAAAGTTCATTGCCTTGTTTACTTTCGATGACCTTGCTTATGTAAACAGATTACCCCTATACCTTGTTTCACGTAAGCTTGCCCAGTATCTCTTAACGGTCACGTGACCTAATCACCTCTCATTGGTTGCTGTTGTGGTAATGACTGTCGTACGATAAAAATTAGTTCGTTATTTAACATGGTGATATATCATTATATGTTGGAAGAGAATTGTCAAATTTATATTTTCGTAACTGTTTTAATTAAATATATTACGCAACAGAGTTGATTTATCTGAAATGCATATTAATTCTTAAACGAATTAAAGAGGAGGTCCCTTTGCTCTCAAGCACATGGCACGATAGCATGTGATTTAGCGGTAGTGAATGACATATTTGTTTGTGACTTTTATCACTGACCTTGTTTTGAACTGGATTAGTCATGCATCGCATTCGAGAGTGCGGGAGCTAAATTATTTTATTGATCGTTTATTGCGCATGTACTTATTATATGTATAATGGCAGAGTCTACCGCAAGTTTTTCGCTGAAGTATCGCAAGGATAATTATTTACAAACAGGCGAAAAAAGAATTGTGTTGCATGTGTTTAATGCACTCAGAGAAGAATCCGTCTTTGTCAGTGAGAGAAGTCGAACAGCTGAGCTCTGAAGTTACAGGTGTGAGTGTTAGATCTGTAGGAACATTGCGACATGAAATTGAGGAAACAGGAAAACTTACCACTCCAGGCAAAAGCAGGAATAAACAAAAGTGCGTGCTCGGAAAAAAATACGTGAAAAGTGTTGTGCGTCGTCATGTGTGTAGTTTTTCTTTAGAAACGAACTCCCTAACATAAGTAACATTTCGTCTGCTGTAAATGAGGATGCAGATTTACCAAATTTCAGCAGATTGCTTATACAGCTGGGATTTGTGAATGAAAAAAGAGGCAAGAAAAATGTGCTAAAAGACAGAGGCGATATTGCTGTGTGGCGAAGATGCTATTTAAGGACAACCACACTGCACCGAGATACAAATCGCTAAATATACACGAAGAACACACGAAAAGTAAAGTATGGTGTGACACGACTTTTAAGACTGAAAGACAAGCATTTTTTAAAGGTATGTGTGCTGGTTTAAAAAATCCCAGTGGAAAAGGCCAAAGGCCTTTCATTATAAACTCTTTCAGTTTCATTGCTCAGTCATTCTGTTTCAATTTGCTCAGTTCATTATAAACTTGTATTTTTGCATGCCTTCATATCTTTATTTGTATGATTTTTGTTGATTTTATTTATCTTCCCGGCAATTATTACGAAATGTGACGGGAAGGCACCGCCTATGGCCTATGACGCGAAAGCATTAGCCAATTAGGGCGAGGGGGAGGGTTGTTGAACGCGGAGTGATACATTTCAGCTGGGCAAGGTTATATGAAACAGAGTATAGATAATTAGGCAACTTCGTTGCCGTAGTTGTGATATGGGCATACAGTGCAGGCGTTCTTTGTCGTAAACACGTAACAAGAATCGAACGAATTTATGAAACAAACCAATATGTATAATGTAGTAATCCTTCCTACTAGTACCTAGTATGAAACATGCAATAATAAAATATTTTGTTGTAGTGAGTTATGGAGGAAAGAAAACACCATTCAACAGTCTTTATCTTCGCTGAAGGAAGACTTGGCAAAGGCTGACCAATCATTGCGATCCATGGCAGGCAAGGTACTCATTGCATGTATGAATTTTACCAGAAGTTAACTGATGGAGCAATGCATGTTTGCTGTTGTTGTCAATATCAGTTTAATAACAAGTTAAGTTATTGCAAGTGATTATAAACAGTGAAACATTTTAACATATTAAAATTGTGAGTGGATTAATGACACTTTATTCTATTTACTTGTTTATTTGTTTGTTTATTTGTTATTTACATAAATTGTACCAATAAGCAAATTGCTGTATATAACGATTGCCCTTTACAAGTGAGGCAGAAAAAATACAAAAAGGAGCATGCAACTAAAGGACATCATCTTTCTCTGTCTCTCCCTCACACTTTTATATTTTCTGTTGCAAGTTATTTGGAGTTACAGTATTTCTCAGGAAGGTTTCTGAAAAGTTTGTCTTTTAACTTAAGCAGTTTAAGTGATTCTTTGAGGTCAGATGTTTTGGAGACTGCATGAAAGCTTGTTTTCTTTATTTTTTGAACAAAAGTGGAACATATGTGTATCATTTTTGGTATAGTCTCCCTTTCATTCAGTACACCCTAGTGTGAAAGAAGTGCACAGATTCCTGTGGGGGTGGGGGCGGGGTACTTTTGGTCATGTACACAGCCACTCTTGCACCTCCTGGTTCACCTCTTCATCGAAACAAAATCTCTTTCTTTGCCATTGCCTCTTTGAATGGTCCAAACATGTGGTAATCATTTGGTGCGAGTTCTGGTGATTGTTACATGTGGAGGAGTATTAAATTTTTGTAGTACCCATCTTGCTGACACTTTGCGAAACTTAAGCACATTTTGAACGATGTTATGTACTGAGCAAGACTAATGCTAAGATTTACAGCTGTTTCATCCACCATCACACAGCCATTTTGTATTATAATGGCTTCAACGGCTGCTATAGACTAGTGTCACAACACTGTATGCTCGATTTGGATGCAGAGCATCTGTGACAAGTTTGAGCAAGGTGTATCTGGAAGTCAAAACTCTCCTTCTAAAAACCAGGTAGCTGTCAAAGCCAACTCTGTGGTGCTTTCCATTATAGCAACACCTTGAGTTTAAAAACCTCCTTTCGGGTGGGAGTATGCCACTTATATGTATTAATCCATCCGGTAAGACTATTGATATCCTTGGTCAAGCCACCAGTGCTCTAGCACACCAGGCTTTTTGTGTCCATGCTGGTACCGGAGATTCTTTTAGCTGTCTCTCGACCCCGTCTGGTCAGCGAAGCCAGCCAGACATACGCAATACCTGTGGCTGTCAGGAACCAATGTCCCATCGAGACTAATCCAGTCTGAACAACTCCCCTATGGGAGTGGCGCATATGTTCAGCCTGGCGTACACCTGGTAACTTGAGAAATATCATGAGTGCTAGAGTTCGCCGGGGAACTTACGACAGCAGAGAAGGACTAGAATCCTTACCTTAAAATATATAGATGCTGGAAATATTGACCTTTTGCTCGCAAACAGACATCATATCTCATGTAAATATTCTCTCTCACTATCCAAAGCTCAGCAGCAGGTATTCGAGTGATTTCTTGCACATTGTTTTCCCTAAGTTCTTGTAGTATATGAGGATTGGAACAATTGACTTCATCTTTTAAAGAATCCCATAAATAGAAGTCACAACTTGTTAGGTCAGGAGAACAAGGGAATCACATATTAACACTAGTCTGTCATCAAACATCTCTCTTACTATTAAATTTTAGATGAGTCGCATTTTTTAACACATCTGCTTCACTTTCGTACCTATTTTGAGGGCATGAACTTTGAAATCCCGCTAGAAGAGAATCCCACTTTTCAGTTCATCACTAAATCAACAGATGGCAGCAACAACCCCAGAATTACCCACACCGCTGGATCTAGCGTCAGTCGCACAAGAGCCGTAGATGCAAGCGAAGATTTGCGATCACTGTGGTGTTCCAATACAGTTGAATCTCGATATCTCTCTTACTATTTAATGACTCGGCAGCCGTATGAGTGTTGCAGAATCTTACTGGAATCAACCATATGATTTCTGTCAAGCAATTGAAAAATGGTCTCAGAATTATCCTTTAATATCGCTCTGCATTTACAATTTCATCAAAGAATACGGGCCGTTTTATTCTTCTAGCACTTATCACATACCATATTCCAATTTTCTTATCATAATGGGGCGTTTCATCCAATAACACAGGTTCTTCTGAAGCCCAGTTTTGACTGTTGTGAGTATTCAAAAGATCAGCAAATTAAACCAAGATTCATTAGTGAAAAATAAAAGCTATGGATCAATGAAACCCCTTCCTACAGTTTGGAAAATCCAGTTGCAATAATTTACATGTGTAGTGGAATCATTTGACTTTAACGTTTGCACACATATGTAGTGATAAGACTTCAATTTCAACAGACATGTATTTTAGTTAATTCATGGAAATTAATAATTTCTTCATACTAGCCATATATAGGCTAAGGCTTTTGATAGATTGAGTCAACATGAAAAATTCAATGCCATGGCCATGATTTGAACCACGGATCTCCTGACTTCCATCCAGTCGCTCTAACCCATTGAGCTACAATGGCCAACGTGCCGTCCTGACATTAAATTCTCCATTTGACTCATATATGGCACATTGGCCATGGTAGCTCAATGGGTTAGAGCGACTGAACGGAAACCAGGAGATCCGTGGTTCAAATTCTGGCCATGGCATTGAATTTTTCATGCTGACTCAATCTATCAAAAACCTTAGCCTATATATGGCTAGTATGAATAAATTATTAATTCCCATTAATTAACTAAAATAATAAGAGTTAAATGATGTAGCTTGGGACTCAAGTACTTACAATAGTAAGTCGCCACAAATGGTGTATCTCGAATGCGAGAGCCCCTAGTGGTTTACCAGGGGAATATACGAGTCAGATGGAGAATTTAATGTCAGGATGGCACGTTGACCATGGTAGCTCAATGGGTTAGAGCGGCTGGACGGAAACCAGGAGATCTGTAATTAAATCCCGGCCATGGCATTGAATTTTTCATGTTGGCTCCATCTGTCAAAATACATGTATTGTTTCAATCCTCATACACTACAGGAATTTAGGGAAAACATTGTGCAAGAAAGCACATGAATACCTGCTGCTGAGTTTCAGAGAGTGAGCGAGAATATTAATACAAGATATTCTGCCTGTTTGAGAGCAGAAGGTTAACATTTCCAGCATCTATTATAAGGTAAGCATTTCAGTCTGCCTCTGCCGGCATAAGTTCCTGGTGACTGCCAGCCATCTTGCGCACTAGAGAGAGGCTGCGAGTAGGTTTGATTATAATTTAACTATTATATAAATCTGTTTGCTCTTTCTATGATATCTTTGATTTTTTTACACAGTACTTGTCTTTGGTCTGGAGGGTTTGTGAAAAACATATATTTAGTTTTTTAAACATTAAAAGACTTAATCCTTTCATGGAAGTGTTGAAAACAGTGTTGTTGTATAAATTAAATTAATTGGGAGTCGATTAATAACACAAAACAACACTCACTTTTAAATTTTCCCGGAACTGGTTTCTGAGGCCTTCCCTCTATCTTCAGCCGGACATCCGGATCTCCCAGAGTATAATAAATTACCAGTTACAAGAAGTCCACATGACAATTGATTGTGAAGATGGTCACTCACCGATCACTTAAGGGTGTTACTGGAATTGTCACGAAAATTCTGCTGTTTTTAATAGTTGATGTAAGTGAAGTTTTAAGTTTTAATTAAATATGACTCAATAAGTCTTTTAATATGAAATTAGCTTCACTTTTAACAATGCTTTTACTCATAATAATTTCAATTAAAGATTAAGTTGTTATTTAAGAACTATGACTTTAGTTATAAGGTCAATTTTCATATCTTTCATTACCTGCTGTTTCAGTTTATTTTCATAGAATAGGAAAATTTTATCTGCAAATTGAAATATTTTACATATTTACTGTTCATTTCTTATATTGTTTGTGTCACTTACTAAGCTTTCATTCAGAACATATTTCAAAGATGCATTTTCCATTCTTCTGTGTATATCCCCTGGCAACTGGAAGGGAAGTTGTACTGCCACCTAACCATGTATGTCATCAACTGATGACATAATCTGACATACCTGACATTTGACATACATATCTGTCAAATTTTGGGCTCAAATTGGCTGTGAAGAAGCCAGGAATATACATAGGAAAAACAAAGAAAATCTAAAACCAGACTAAAAGAACATTTAAGAAATTTATAACTTAAGCAAATAAGACAAAAGTGCATAGCTTACCATTTTTTGTTCAGTAGAAGAAACAGGAAGTAAAGAAATTTAACTGTATTGGAAGTAAAGAGCTTAAGGCATTCCATGAAGAAATATTCACATCACCTAGAATTTGCACAGAGTAATGTGGTTTTAAAATTCTGTATACTGTGACTTTGTGGGTTCGTGGAATAAAAAGTCCAATTACACCACTCAACAATGTTCTTTATTTCCACCGACTTACAGTTTAACACTTGCCAATTACACAGAATTACTTGCTGCACACAGTTACAATTCACCAGTCCGTCCGTTACAATTTCACTGTACTCGCGGTTACGTAAGCTCCGGTACACATTCAAAGTTACGTACAGTCTTCCGTTGCACAATCCTTTCGTTCATTAACACGTCACTGACTAACTCTTACACCAAGAACTGCGACTGTCTCCTCACTCACTGACAAAACCAACTCACTGACTGACTAAACCAAAACCAACTCAACTCACTAACTAACTCCCTCTGTCTGTCTGTAACTCTCTTTATATAGGAATATCGCCGGTTTCTCGTGTTTACAGGATTGTTCTAGTAACAGAAAGATCGAGAAACAGGTGTAGAGAAAACAGGCGACACAGTCATGTTTTTTTCCCTGACCACAGTCTGTCACCACCACAAGACAAACGAGGAGGAGGTGTGGCTAACCGAACCTCCCCTACCTTCCGCTGCCAGCTGCTTTCACAGGGTGTTCTAGCGCTCCCGTTACAATACTGATGACATAATGAAGCTACTCTTCCAGTTAGACAGTCAGTTGGCAATACAACTGACACTAAAGCAGGGGATCTCTTACCAGATACTAGTGAACATACTAATGACAAAAAGAATGCATTCTTTTAAAATATGATCTGAGTGAAAATTTAATAAGTGAAACTTAAGTGTCATCAGTTTATTCACAATTTCAGTAAATTAATGTAATAATTTACATTTTAAGCTGATACTTAGAAAATTCTTCTTCCAGCCAATATTGAATGGACGAGATAGTGTTAGAAAGGTGCTGGAGACATTCCGAGAGCGAGGTGGTAGTGCAGCTGAAATTGCCAATTCCTACTATGGACCAGTTATTGAAAACTTTGACTGTGAAAAGAGCATCTACACTGCCGTGGAAGTTACTGCTGGAAATAGGTAAACTATATAAAATACAGCAATTTTTGGAGCCTAGGCCACTGTTGCTGGTGCATTGGCAATCTTGCACTTAATGAACTAGATTTTTGTGCTAATTTTAAAAAATGGCTTTAATAAGTAGGTATGACAGGCTGCAAAATTTGTTTTGAGTTGGGTGTGAAACTTTCGAGAGGAGAGGTAGACAACATGTAATTACCATCCCACTTTCACTTCAGGAGAGTAGCTCCTCAAGATAAGGTTTTCCTTCAGATTTGCTCAATGAAGCTCATTTTGCTTTATCTACAAAGGCTGTTCAAAAATGAATGATCTTTCTTTCTTTTTTTTTTTTTAAGATAATATACCTTTAATCATCCTCATAATTTGGTTGGTCCTTCTCAAAATAGTGTCCCTTAGATGCAATGCACTTGTCCCAGAGTTTCTGCCAGTCTGCAAAGACATTATGGAAACCATTTTTTGAGAGGTCCTTCAAAATCGCCTCACACCCTTCACTCCTGCTTCTGAAGATGGACGATGCATTCCGCAAAGGTGTTTCTTTACATTATGGAATGAGAAAAAGTCACACGGTGCTAAATCTGGGTCATGTTGAGGGACATGCTTCACATTTAGTTTTACAAGATATTCAGCAACAACACTTGCGATATAGAGCCGTGCATTATTGTAGTGCAGCATCCAGCGTGTTCCATGGAAATATAGTCTTTTGCATCTGATATGGTCAATGTTTTTCAGTATTTGAGAAAGTGTTCTTAAGGTTATTGATGTTTTCTTCTGTAAGAGCAGTAACTGGAGCGCGGGTCCACCTTCCTTTGAAATTGATTGTCTCTCCTCTTTAAACAGCTTAAACCACATTTGAGCTGTGCTGTAAGGAAGAACAGACTCTCAATAAGCCTCCTGTAACATTGTGTAGGCCTCAGCTGAAGATTTATTGAGACAAAAGCAAAATTTCAAAGCCACATATTGTTCCTCGGACGCACTTCCACTAGGTGATAATTAACAGTCTTTGTTTGCTCACTTTTTACAGGCAGGAACCAGGAGTACCAACAATGAAACTACTGTGGCGTGTTTGTTACACATTAAGTTAACAGAATATCTTAAGATTAAATTCTAGTGCAAGAAATTATGACTGTAAAAAAGTTATGATTATTCTTTATTGAACAGTCTTTGTACTATTTACCTATAGTATATGAGTATTTATAGTATAATTTGCCATCCTAGAGCAAATCTAAAGAAACAATAAAATATAGTAACTGCATTCCACCTAAACATTTGATACTAAGATGTCACCAGAAATATATGAGGCACATCCAGAAAGTAAGTTTCCTGATTTTGTTTCCTTTAAAGTAAACGTATTTATCCAGGAACACTGCGCAAGCGTAAAACATATGCTCTAACAACAGGTTCCACCTAGTGCCAGTAGGACGGCAGCTGTGTTATGAAATGGCTTCTCTTATTCATTCATGCAAGATGCGGTCACAAATAAAGTTCCTTAACGTACAAAATGTAGCACCCATCGAAATTTGTGAGCTCTGTCAGGTCTATGGGCAAAACATTATGAAAAAACAAATGGAATGTCTCTGGGTAGGCCGTTTTTCTGAAGGTTATCGAAGTGTCTATGATGAGCGCAGTGGGCAACCATCCCTCATAAATGATCACCTGGTTAAGCTGGTGTGACAGTGCATCATGGAGAACCGTCGCTTAACAACTACGGAGCACAGCAGCCATTCTCTGCAAATATGTCGATCCTTGTTGCTATTCAAGAAATTGTGTGCCAAATAGTTGCCAAAAAATCTGACATCTGAGGCATAAAACAAAACACTTAGCAACAGCACTGACATTTCTGCAGCAGTATCATGATGATGGCAGCCAAATAGTTGCCAAAAAATCTGACACCTTAGTCATAAAACAAAACACTTAGCAACAGCACTGACATTTCTGCAGCAGTATCATGATGATGGCAATCAGTTCCTTGGCAGGCTTGTCACAGGTGCTGAGATGTGGATTTCGCTTTTTACTCCGGAAACAAAGCACTAGTCAATGCATTGGCATCACAGTGGATCTCCATTCAAGACAAAATTCAAACAGATTGACTTGGTGCAGGAAATGATGCATATGGTGTTCTGGGACAGGAATAGCATTCTGTTCATTGACTTCCTATCCAGAGGTGAAACAGTGAACAATATGAAACGGCATGCGGTTCAGAATAAGAGATGTGAAATGCTTACTGCAGGTGTTTTTTTTTTTAATTTAATTTATTTATGTCACTTTAACAGTATAGTCATATCACAAGTACAGAAAAACTGCAGGTTTTGTGATGCTCCATGACAGTGCTTGTCGACATATGGCTCAGCACACAGCAACTGTTTTGCAGAAGTTCAGCTGGTAGCTGTTTGATCATCCACCATACAGTACTTATCTTATTCCCAGTGATTTATATCTCTTCTTGCACCTCAAGAAATTCCTGTCTTCTGGCCAGCATTTAGATGACAAATAACTAAAGATGACTGTCACATGCTGGCTCCATTCACAGGCGGCAAACTTCTATGTCACAAGAATACAAAAGTTGATCCAACAAAGTAACAAGTGTCACAGTTCTTTTGGTGACTATGTCGAAAATAGCTCAAACATTGCTGTACCGTTGTCAATAAAGTTTTTCATGTAACTTTGTTATGTTTTAAAAAATAGGGAAAGTTACTCTCTGGATGCGCCTCATATTTTTTAATCTAAAAAAAAGTGTTTTTAAAAAAGTGTTGGGCTTTTGAACAGCGTAACTCAAAAATACAAAGTCTGTTAAATATGAAACTTGATATAACATCAAAGGACATAAATGAAGCTTTTCAAAAAAATCCTCCCTCAAACTAACTTATGTGGAACAAATTTCACTCTTTTAAGTTTTCACTCTAGAAATTGTAAAGAAGAATTTTGATCTGCGGCCAGGGAAGATTGTCAAGGAGCTTAATCTGCGCAATCCTATTTATCAGCAAACTAGTACTTATGGTCATTTTGGACAAGATATCTTTCCATGGAAGCAGCCCAAAAAACTAATTGTTTGATGAATGGAAAGTTACAGTTAATTATTTGTCCATTTCTTTGTCCTGTCCTCTTTGCTCCATACTGTGATAGTAAAATTTTATTTGCTGTAGTGTTGATTTGTGTACATAACAGTATAGGAAAATACATGTTAAATGTAAATTACACATGAAATAATGTAAGAGTAAGCAAGCTAAGAGATGATGAAGTCTCAGCTTGTTCAGTTTTAGGTATTCTGAACCTCGACTTTTGGGTAATATGCCATTTGCACAAGTATTTTGTCCTCTGTTAATTTCTTCCCTTTGTTAATGTGTAATTAGCAGGATAGAATTGTAAACATTAAATCCTTGTTTTTATATAAAAAACTACAAAATGTTTTATAAGTAATTTATGTATATATTTTGATGTGATTATTGTCTGCGTCTGTGAATTTACCTTTTTATTAGTGTAAACTAAGGGTGGCATATATGCTTGTGCAAATTTAGCATGGTATATACTTAATAATGATGGTACTACTTCAGTCCCCTGGTGTACGAAGCAAAATGTGTTGGACATTTGGGAACCAGTCGGATGTTGGGGGAAGTCAAAGCCCGTCTCTGAATAGATCACAGTGAAAAGACTCCAGGTCTTTGCTGCAAATGTGTTTGGCCCCAGAAGGCGCCTTTCCCACTAGAGGCTTTTTTTCTCTGAGTGATAAAACTCCACACATTTTGTGTTGTGTTTACGAAAAAGAATCTATTGGAAAAGAGCATTTCCATAAACACTCCAATCTATTCAGACTCCTGGAGAACGTAGCTTTTGCATAAAATTGATTTTCTTAGGCCATAATTTTGTTAAATATTATTTGTGTTTTGCGCATTTATCTTAATCACCCCTAGGCACAAAGAGGGATTATTGGTGTGATTTGTTGTAGATAGAGTAATGAAATGTGACTAGAACATTTTTTACTGTCATAGTTGTGCTGCAACTTTGTGCTTCCTTCAGAAACAAAAGGTTTATTCTAAAAGTACTGTATTTCATACAAGTGCATGTGGAATGAAGAACGAAAAATAAAATTGCCATTTTATGTGTGGCAGCTTATTATTAAAAAAAAAAGGTTGCTTTTATGATTTCGATTATAAAGCCATGTGTTTAAGATCTTTGCATGACAAATAAAATATATATCTTGAAGTTTCTGGCACCCATTAAAACACACAATTTGTCCACATTTTTTCATAGACTTCAGCACTTCCAAAATATTCTCTGTTATTGGTTTGAATTTTCAAGTACTTTTCTCAGATAAAAAATTTTTGTTTTTTGTTTTTATTTGCTTGATCATACAAAAAGTATGGCCATCATATCAAAGGCATCACATACCAAGCAACATGCTATGTAGGAAATTGACAATTACCTTACCTATATTATATTATTGTTATTAAACTTTTGACAGGGAAGATATTACTTAATTAGATATCTAAGAGTTGGTTTAACTACTGTCTATTCTAAACCAGAGTTCCCACTGATATAAACAAGAGCATGTGCTTCTGCTTGTCGCAAACCTAAACAGGCACTCTTATATTAAAAGACTTAGTGAGTCATACTTTATTAAAACTTAAAACTTCACTCAGATCACTATTAAAAAAAGGTACATGAGTGAAATTTATGACTCTGTTACTCCTTTTAATATGAAATAGCTTTACTTTTAACAGTAGTTCTGTAATAAATATATTGCATTATAAAATGTTGGGGTAGAAAAGGTATAGAAGTTCACATTTTATTGCAGTTATCACAAGAGCTCATTGGTAAAAGAAAAAAAAAAAAAAAAAAAAGTGACGTTAAATAATCAAACTTTTATATTACAAAATATAAATTTGTTAATGCTGTCTGTTATTGCAGTAATGCTAAGAGTATTTTGCTTGTGAATTACCATCGGTATGCATAACCACCTCTAAGATAAATGCAGCAATGAGTTCCCCAAGGTACTATCCGGGCATCAAATAAACACTTTGCATAAAACAGGAAATATGCTAAGCTCAGGTCAGATTTTGTCATTTAGTCAGTCGGGTTGTTTGAGTTCTAATAGCAGAGGAAGGTGTGCATTATCTATTTAAATAAAAAACAAGAAAGTGTTCACAAGTGGCAGAAAATTAGTAATAAGCAAATTGAAAAAGGAAGACAAGGCAGCTGTAGTATTTTAACCTTGAACCAAATCCAACATTTAAAGGTTTGGTAAACCATAACAACCTGACAATGTGGTAGAACATCTTAATATGGAAATATAAAGACAGAGTCAAACTTTGAAATCCTGCCAGTTGATAATTTGATAAGCTCATGGTTCCACCACCAGGAAAATACTGCAATTGATGTCAGTTAGGCTTTTGAGGTTGAAACTAGAAGCAACAGCTGCTTAAACTATTCCCTCAAAAAATCAAAATGTAGATGATATAGTGTGAAAAATTGACTACAAATAGTTTTATCAGTACTTAATGTGTTTGACTCACCATTAGAAAAATCCATCCCTTGCATTGTGCGTATTACAAAAATAACAACATATCAGTGAAAAGTGTAACCAAAATGCGCAGGGAATTTAAACATTCCAATATGGCAGCTGAGTGTTCAGTGAATTCAAATTTAGTTGTTACAGCTTTGCTGGATGATTATGGTTAACATAAGTAAAATGTTCATTTTTGTATGCTTATAATATTGAGTGTAACTTTAGGTTGCATTTTAAACTAAGATTTTCATGCAGGCCGCCTTTTTGTAGAGGTAACAATGTTTAGTAGGTGATATCAGTATAGTAAGCATATGATGTAAGAGGAAGAAGCAGCTGTTAGGGGCAGGGTTTATGGACTACTTTTGCACAGATAATACTAAGACTTGTATACAGTGACAGGCATACTGGTTTGGAATGGGCAGTAGTTCGCACATCACCTGGTTTCAATATACGGGGAAATATACGAGTCAACTGGAGAATTTAATGCCAGGACGGCACGTTGGCCATGGTAGCTCAAAGGTTAAGAGCGACTGGACGGAAACCAGGAGATCCGTGGTTCAAATCCCGGCCATGGCATTGAATTTTTCATGTTGAATACAAAATTGAATCGAGAATATATTGACACATTGCTTCACTCACACTGTTTATTCACAGGACATGTTTCAAGAGCTCTTGCTCCTATCCTCAGCTGATACTCGAGTATCAGCTGAGGATAGAAGCAAGAGCTCTTGAAACATGTCCAGTGAATAAACAGTGTGAGTGAAGCAATGTGTCAATATATTCTCGATTCAATTTTGTATTAATTTGTGCTTCACTGTCCCTACGCTTCTTTCAAGTTTATACTTTGATTTTCATGTTGACTCTATCAAAAACCTTAGCCTATATACGGCTAGTGTGGAGAAATGATTAATTTCCATCAATTAACTAAAATAATTCAAGAATTGTTCCCATCTCAATTGAATTACTGCTTAATAGATGTCATCAGGAATATTTTGTTTTATGCCTTGCCATGTGAACAATATACTCTAAACTTGCTAGTACTGGTGTAATACTAGTGTATCAACATTTATGGAATTTTTCTCTTTTCCAAAATTAAGATCTTTCCCAGATATCTAGCTCCTTGTATTACATGCTTCTTTTAATAGTTCAACTTCAGATATTTCATGAATATGGTAATAATCTCATCTCTCCTATATGTAAAGATAAGTAATGGTAACACAAGCATTTGGAAGCTGTAGATTCACTATTATCAATGTTTTATTTTCAGGCTCTTCCATCATATAGTGGACTCTGATAAAGTGGGAACACAGATATTGAAAGAAATGAATCGACAAAAGCTGCCTGGGGAAGTGACATTTATGCCCTTAAACAGGTTGCATGTCAAGGATCAGAATTATCCTCAAACAAATGTAAGTTACCAAATACTATTTTCCTTTCCCAGCTTGATTTGATGGTTTTGTTTAATTTTATCAAGTATTTGAATATTTAATTCAATCAGCACTATAAATATTGTAAAATAATTAGGAAATAAAACAAACTCAGTATGTGTCAAATTATAAAAAAAAAAAGTATGTAGTAATGGTGCGTGGCGAAATTAGTAAGGGGAAGTTATTGCGTAGACAAATACATTAAAATGCAAAAGATCAAATGAGCTCATGATATTAAATTATAGATGAATCATATTCTTTACACATCAGTTTCACTACCTATATTGAGGACATGTTTTGCAAACTATTGTTCCCATCATCAGCTCTATTGCGATAAAGCTGATGATGCAAACAATAGTTCATGAAACATGTCCTGAATATAGGTACATAAGTGAAGCTGATGTTTTAAAAAGTATGACTCATCTATGGTTTAATATATGTTTCGCTTCACTGTGGTGTTCCAGTACAGTAAAATTTTGATATATTGAGCTGCATGAGTTTACAAAATACTGTAAATATGAAATTGCAGATGTACTTACTCACTCAACAGATACAAGGGTCATCCCGAAAGCAAAGAGCAATTGAGCATGGTTGAATCAAAACAAACGATATGAGCACCAAACTTCATTTTTAAACTTACATGACTTTGTACTACTTTTGGTCAATTTTTATTCCTTGAGGCTTTTCTTTAATTTATCTTTTTATGAGTGCAGAAACTGTTTTAATGTCATTGATAAGATTAATTTAAATAGCTGTAACTGTTATTTATTGTTGACTGCAAACAGAAGTTGTTTGTAAATTTTAAAAAGTTTCTTGAGAAATATAAAAAAAGTGTTAAAATGTTTGTGTAGTGAAGTATAAGTATAGTTATTGATGGAAGAAAAACAAAAGATATGCACAGTTAAAGATGAGTGGTTACTAGAGTGACGAAAGAAACACCCGGAAGAATACTAATACCAGAAATTTTCTCTCTCTGTGAGGAAGACATATTTCAGAGAATGTTGTGTAAAATTGCATTTTTCAATGTATTAGTTGTGTTTGTGAAAATAATAACAATCTTTATAATAATATAAGTGTTATTATTTTGCTAATTTATGAGAAACAAAAACCTCAATCCAAGACTACATTCAGAAGATTAGTCTTTTGTGTTGACCGATTGCAGTTATCCTGGGAAAAAGAAGTTAAATTTCATTATCAAACTGTTGTACATTACAAAGTGATTACCAGAACAACACAACCTGGCATAGTTCATGAAATACATAGGTCATTCAATAATTAGTGGCAACATTTGAATTAACAACAAATAAAACATTTTTGAAGTAGTCACATTAATGCAGTGCTTAGAAGTCATCTCCAACCTGAAGAACTCGCCTCCACACATCAGGGAGCTGACGGATACCATCCACAGTGTCTTGGCCTAATATTCTAACAAACTGCTCTACTGCTGCTGTAATTGTCTTTCTGGTTCTCAAGTGACCTCTGAGTGGTAATTTCATTTTCCCTTGCTAGTTCAATACAAGTCCAACAATGATTAATATAATTTTGAGTCGAACTATTACTCAATGCTCCACTTATTGCTAGTATTTACCTAGAACACGCTTCGTTAGCATCTTCTTAACATCATCAGCTGTTGTCAACTAATGGATGTTGGTTTGGTGAACTTCTTGGAGGTGATAGGGGTGTCTCTGTCGGTATCTTGATGACTCCTATCACCTCCAAGAAGTTAACCAAACCAACATCCATTAGTCGACAACAGCTGATGATGTTAGGAAGATACTAACGAAACGTGTTCTAGGTAAATACTAGCAATAAGTGGAGCATTGCATACTAGTTTGACTCAAAATTATATTAATTTTGTGCTTCATTGTATCATAGTCCTTACACATTGGAATCCAACAATGATGTTCTTCCAGCAGTGCTCTAACAGCATTTATATGCACATCATCACTTACTGATTGCAGCCTGCCAGCTCCACATTTTTTATGAACGTCTTCCCTTCATCTACAAAATGCATTTGCCCACATAACCACGGTACAATGGTGAAGTCTTTATACCACAAGCTTCCAATAATTCTGTATGGCATTGTTGAGCATTGATACCTCTTGCAACTTTAATTTTAATGAAGCATCTTTGTTCATTATGTGTGATTGGAGGCATTTAGTAACAGTGACGTCAAAATCGAAAAAAAACTATTTGTAGTCAGTTTATTGACACTTCATCACTTACATATTTATATTATCGAGGGATTATTTTCAGAAGCCATCGCTTCCATCCGCAACCTCTCTCCAACAGGCGTCCGTTGTATGCTCTCTTCTCTTAGAAGTTCATAGTTTCACCACCAGAGAGAAGAGAGCATATTACAACAGATGCTACTTGGAGAGAGGTTGTGGATAGAAGAAATGGCTTGTGAAATTAATTCCTCAATAATATAAAAAGTAAGTGACGAAGTGTTAATAAACTGACTACAAATAGCTTTTTTATCTTTGTTCATATTTACTTAACATATTTAGAACACTAAAGATAACAGCCTACAATTAAACTTACTAAAAATTTCTTGAAACTCACAGCTAACAAACATTAGATGTTATTTGAAGCAAAAGGTTAGAAACAGTGATGTATTTAACATTTGAAAGTAATGAGTCGGTAATTCAAACACAAACATTACTTAAATTAGTATGGCTGTTTCATATTCTTTACATACGGCAATTTTTTCTTGTTCTTTTAGGTTATAGGAAGCTATTTCTATGTTTGCTATTATATCATGAGTGTTATTGGAGTAACCTACACAGGCTTTTATTAAGAAATTAAAGTTCTTGTTCGTTGAATGTTTCCGAAGATATATTTGTTACGTGAGAAGCGCTAGAAATTTCCGGTTATTTTAGGTTGTGTGTGTTTGACTTTATGGATTTATTTCTTAAGTTTTGCAATTTCCGTTTTTGTCGAAAAGTTTTTGTATTCATTTTCTTATTAAGGATTTCTAGGAAGTTTGTTTTCATATTGTACCAGAGGATGTATCCAAGATTTTTCGTTAGTTTTAAATTTAGAGCGTATGCTTCTAGGTCAAGTGATTCCAATTTAGTATAGTGTTTATGCTTTTCCAGCTGAATGACTTTTTTGTCGGCTGCAAGTTGAGCTTTACTATCGTTTTTTAATTTTACTATCCTCACGAATTTTGGTGCCACTTTATGGTATAAACAGATCTAAAAACCGTATGTCGGCACATGTGTTTCTTATTTTTAGTTCCAATTTCAGGTAAAGTTTTATATCACTCCTAGCCCCTTTAAAATTTGAATTAAGAGCAGTTATTTCTGGTCTTACCTTCATGTCCGCCATTTTTTTATTTGTGAACCGGATCGGAAAACGTACCTTTTGAATGGCTTGTTGGCCAGATTAATATTATTTGAAGCAAAAGGTTAGAAACAGTGATGTATTTAACATTTGAAAGTAATGAGTCGGTAATTCAAACACAAACATCACTTAAATTTAGTATGGCTGTTTCACATTCTTTACGTATGGCAATTTTTTCTTGTTTTTTTAGGTTATAGGAAGCTATTTCTATGTCTGCTATTAAACCAGGACTGTTATTGGAGTAACCTACACATGTTTTCAGGCCTTTATTAAGAAACGAAAGTTCTCGTTCGTTGAATGTTTCTGAAGATAGATTTGTGTTTTTTAAGTGATGTTTGTGTTTGAATTACCGATCCATTACTTTCAACAACAACAACAACAACAAAAATTAGATGCTCTATTTTTCATTGTTATCAGCTTACATGGTTTATCACTGATAGCGTCAAATGCAGGCAGTGTTGCCACTAATTTTTTAAAGACCCATGTATTAATATTAAATATATAATATGTATGAATTATTAAAATTTGTTTCCCAAAACGGCTAATTGTAAAATGCAAAATTAAATTATATTGCAAATTGGCATCCCAACGTGGACCAGTAAATCATATTACATAGCTGAAAAAATTAGTTTTTTATATCATATTTTTCTATTACATAGACTTGTCTCCACAAGGATTACTATTACATAATTTAATTTTTTGATGATGAATTCAACATACAACTACAAGTAGTTTGGCAAATGGAATTTTTGTTTTATGTTGTTTTAATAAAATTTACATTGATTTGTGAAACATATTAAATCTTGCAGTAGATTAATTATGTGTGTTTGGAGGAATTTAGTAACAGTGACGTCAAAATTAATCGTAAAAACTATTTGTAATCGGTTTATTAACACTCGTCACTTACTTTTTTATATTATCGAGGTTCAAAGGCCATTGCCTCCAATTTCAACCTTTCACCAACTAGCATTTGTGGTTGTCTGCTCTCCTCTCCTCTGGTGGTGGAACTGTGAACTTTTTTGTCAAATTATCTACTTTGAAGTCCCACAAGTAGATAATTTGACAAAGAAGTTCATAGTTCCACCACCAGAGAGAGGAGAGCAGACGACAACAGATGCTAGATGGAGAGAGGTTGAAAATGGGGGCAATGGCCTTTGAAACTTGCCCTCGATAATATAAAAAAGTAAGTGACAAGTATCAATAAACCAACTACAAACAGTTTTTAAGATTTAATTATGTTTGCCTTTTGCTAAATAAAATTGTAAGGAAGAAAATGCTTGTTTTTTGCCAATGCCTAATGCAGAACAGTGAACAATTTTTAAGGTATGGTAATACAAAAGTACCGTGCATTCTTTGAACAACCGGACCATCCCATGGCGAGATCAGAACAGGTGAGGGCCATTGTGATCTCCACCAGACAAGTAATGGGTATGGAACTATAACTACTGTACTAACTTACATTAGGCGACCTGCTTCACGTGTTAAAATTGATGACCTGCAATGCAAAGAGGTTCCCTATATCTCCGAAAACAGTTCTGGTTTACTCACAGAAGCTCATCTTGAGTGATTGTCTTTATTTTTCTTGTGATGCTGCCCTTTAGTTCTTGTAACGTATACGGATTACATCTGTACCTTTTGTTCTTTAAAGTTCCCCGTAAATTCAAATCACATGGGGATTGCTCAGGAGAACAAGGTAGCCACAAACCTCAACTAATTATTCTGTCACGATACACACTTTGTAATTCATGCATAGAATTTGCAGCAGTGTGCACTGTAGCTGGAATCTGCTGAAACCAGCCACACAATCTTTCATTTCTTGTTTGGAAAAAAAAAAATAATAAACCTGTGAATCAACTGTTGTGTCTAAAAGTATGGAACCGATAATTCTATGCGCACTTACAGCATACCAAACCCAACTTTCACAGTGTGGTGAGGAATTTCATGAATAATATGGGGATGTTCGGAGTCTAATATCTATTGTTCTTAGTGTAAACACAACCTTAAAGATGAAACCACACTTCATCAGGGAAGAATGTTAAAAGTTGGTGCATGTCACCATGATGAACGGACCGCATAAACCAATTGGAATTATTAATCCTTCTAAAGGAATCTTGTGGTTGTAAAGCAATAGCTACAGTAACCTTGTACCTTGTTTTCGGAGGTATTTGAAATGTCTTCGCATTTAAGATAATCAATTTCAACATCAATCGTGAAGCAGATAAGCCTAATGTAAGTTAGTACAGTAGTTAAGAGTTCTGTACCTGATATTTACCAGTTCTTACCGGCATAATCTGGCAGAGAGCGTGCCTGCCCTCACCTATTCCGGTGCCACTGCAGGGCAGTCCAGTCTATCAAAGAATGTACTGTTGTATGGTGTATTAGGTCAGTAATAACATTTAAGTTAAATGAAACAGTTTTTTAATTTTTCGTGTCCTTTAATGGTTAGGTCATATTGGATGATAGAAGAAATAATGCTCAAATGAGTCGAGGATGCATAGCACTTAGAATTAACTGACATTCATTTTCCAGGACAAGGGAAAATGCTGTAGAAGGAAAATACCTTATGCTAATAACTGAATCTAATTGAGTTTCAAACTCATAACTTGTTGAATTTGAAACAGACATGTTACCCTTATACCACAGAGGTGGGCTTAATTAAACATTGTAGGTATATTACATGAAATAAATGTCTGCTGAATAGTACCTGGTAAATCCAAGCTGTTAGCTGCAACCAGACTGATATTGATTAAAAAAGAAAATAATAATAATAGTTTAATAATATGACTATTGCTATCTCCAAAATTGGTTGGGGCTGTTGATAATTGAGCTTACAAAATATTAGGGTAAGGGCGCCATATTTTGGATACCATTTTTATTTTATGTACTCTAAGTGTTATAGTTCATCAGTAAACACAAAATTCTGTGACAACATTCTTTATTCATATTAGCTTACAGTCCCTTAGTCAAAAAATGTCATAAAGTAAGTTCACATGAGACATAATGAAAAACCATTAAAGAGCATTTGGATTAGAATGCAAAAATGGTGCCTAATTTCAATACTTTTGTGGAGTGCAATAAGCCATTTGAGAGTGTTTTTTCATAAAATCTCTGACATATTTTTTTTTCCAGCCATATGCTACTCGAATCAAATGGATGCTTTACACTGTTGCTCAAAGCTAGCTGGAATGTATTTTGTCTAATGTCTTTCTAAGTCCAAAATAGCGATCATTCATAACCGTACAGTATGCAGCCAGTTCGGTTTCCAGCTTCTCATCAAGTGCGCACTCTTTCCTGATTTCTGTAGTAATGGTCAATATCTTTCTGTTTGTGGTTTACATAATTCTCTACTGTAGAGCGAGGTACGCCATACCATTTTGGAAGCTTTTGATAATCTCACTTTCTTCTCCTTGATGGCCTTTACTGCTTCTCTCATTGCTTCTTCTGACCACCTCCTTCTGTGTCCTGGTGCCATCTGATGAACAAAAAGTCTTTTAGATTGGTAAAATATTATTCATTCCTAATTTTGGATATCTGAAATTACGATGCCCTGTGGTATCCAAAATTAAGAATTCTGCCATATTGGTCAAATAACAGCTTGGATTAAACAAGATATAAGTAATTTCAAAAGTTAATGCAATAAGAAAACTATCATATTGTGACTTTGTGGGTTCGTGAAATGATAAAACGAAGTTACAAAACACAAAAACTACACTTTATTCTCGAAATACACTGTTCACCATTACAAAATTGCTAGAACCTTAAACTGTTTATTTTTCCAACTCTACTCTCAACTGTCTGTCGCTACCGGTAACGATTGGTTCCGAAGTTTTCCGAATCTCCACCAGCCATCATTTTTCATCGGCTTCGCGAGTCTACCGCCAGGGCGACACTGCTCCCTGCTCAAGGCTGGTTGTCCCGAACAGCGCCTTCGTAGCGGGCCAGGCGATCCAGGTGTACCACCAACATCTTTCCTCGGGGCACCTTCTGGATGCGGTAGACCACGTCGTTAATCCTCTTCACCACACGGTACGGTCCTTGCCATGGCTGCTGAAGCTTCGGGCAGCGTCCCTTGGTCCGGGTAGGGCGGTACAACCAGACCAGGTCACCTTGCTGGAACCCTTGGCTGTTGGCTTGCCTGTCGTATCGGGTTTTCATGCGGTCGCTCGCCTTCTGGATGTTCTGGCAAGCCATCTCGTGCATGTCGTGGAGATGGTCCACCAGGTTCCCCACATCCGTCAAGAGTGGCCCCAAGTCTGCGTCCGCCAGCTGCTCCCTCTTCAGGCCTGCGCTATCCCAGCCATCCGCAGGCACTGCCGTGACTACTCGAACTGCTGCAGCACACTCCTTCCCCTCCACTCTTGTGCATTGGCCGCACTCTTCTGGACAGGGTCTTTGGGACATAGTGTCCGCGTTACCGTGACTCTTCCCTCTGCGATGTTCCGAGGTGAAGTCGTACTCCTGCTGCCTCTGGACCCAACGTGCTGTCTGGCCTTCCGGTCGTGCCGTCACTATCACTTCGCTCCTCGGACAACCACGTCTTCGCTCAAGACGACCCTGCCAATTCCAAGGCGCTCTTCTGGTTGACGGAGTATAACCTCTTCCCCGTTGAGCCGCAGGACCTTCCTGCCGACGTCGACCGTCGCCTCGTGGCTCCTGAGGGCATCCAGTCCCAGAATCACCTCCTCAGCCACCTTCGCGACGAACACCCACAGACGCACGGCACTCCGTCCCAAGTTCAGCTCCAGTAGGGCCTCCTTCTCCACAGGCATGGTGTCGCCCGATGCCGTCACAAGCTTGTATGGTCGGCTCGGTTTCCTCGTCGGCAAACCCTTCGCCACGTCAGGTCTGATGATGGTCACGACCGCCCCAGTGTCCACTAGCACGCGGCTCAGCTTTCCTCTTACCCAGCCTTCCGCGATGGGGTTGTCATCCATCCGCCGGCTGACGGCGTGGATTGTCACTCGAGGGGATGGTGGTAATGGCGCCGACGTACCCCTCTCCACGCCGGGCCTTACTCGTTCTTCCCGCTGCCCTTCCTGGTGTGGACAGTCTCTCTGCAGGTGTCCGGGCTGTCCACACCCCCAACACAGGCCACTAGGTGTTCGCCGGCGTCCCTCAGCTGGTCTTGTCTCCGGCGTAGCGGACACTCCTCGTTCTCGACGTCGGGATAGATGCTACTTTGGCCGCCTCCATCCTTAATGCCGCTGTCAGCGCCTCGTGGATGTTTTTATAATCGCCGAGCATTAGGCGCTGACGAATCTCCGTGTCCCGTACCCCGTCGACAGAATTGTAGGCGGCTTCCCGGGATACGAACTCCAGTGGAAGGTCAACCAAGGCCTTGCTAGCCAGCTGCTCGATCGCTATGGCGAACTCCTGCAGCGGCTCCCCCGGCTGCTGCGACCTTGCCTTTAGCTGGCTGTGGTATGCTGCGGCTAAGCGGTGGTTCCCGAAGTGATTCTCCAGGGCCTCCCAGATGTCCTTGGGCGCCCCCGTCGTCTGCACCGCGTTTAGGATTTCCGCGGCCCATCCCTGGAGGCTGGCTATTAACTGTGTGGCCTCCTCCTCCGGTGACCATCTGTTGTGCTTGGCCACTGTGTCGAACTGGCGGCGGAAGACCTCGAATGTTGACGCGCCGTCATATTTCGGAGGTTTGACGCGCGCCGATGTTGTGTCGCGTCCCGGTGCGTCAGCCTTCAAATCCTTCAGTCTCCTGCCGACGACGTCCTCCACCATGGCGTTCAGGGACTTGACGCTGCTGTCGGCCTTTCCCTCCAGGTTGTTTACGCGGTTCGCGAGGTCTTCGACGTCTTCAACCATGGCGTTCAGGGACTTGGCGTTATTGTCGGCCTTTGCCTCTAGGTCATTGAAGCGGTTCGCCAGGTCCTCGATGCGCTCGTCCACTTGGTCCATCCGCTTGCCCAGCTCCGTCACGTCATCCCGCACGCCGGCCAACTGTTCCTCAAATTTGGCGGCGAGGAGCTCGTTCGCCTCCTTCATTTCCGTGGCCAGACTGTCGTTCGCTGCCTTCATTTCTGTGGTCAATTCGGTCTTTATTTCTTTCAACTCTGCGGCCAGGTTATTTGCCGCTTCTGTTTTTGTTAACTCGTTCATCTTCGCGGCCAAGTTATTTGCCGCTTCCGACTTCACTGTTAATTCGTTCATCTTCTGCAAAAGCATTCCCAATGCCGATTCCATGGCCATAATGTTCGGTGATATAGTTATCCCACTTCTGACACCAGTTGTGACTTTGTGGGTTCGTGAAATGATAAAACGAGGTTACAAAACACAAAAATTACACTTTATTCTCCTCGAAATACACTGTTCACCATTACAAAATTGCTAGAACCTTAAACTGTTTATTTTTCCAACTCTACTCTCAACTATCTGTCGCTACCGGTAACGATTGGTTCCGAAGTTTTCCGAATCTCCACCGGCCATCATTTTTCATCGGCTTCGCGAGACTACCGCCAGGGCGACACTATATTAACATATTACAAGTAGTAATTATGTGATTTAGGACCTTACCTTAAGCTCAAGAAGTCGCTCTGAAAAGTGGTCTTCAAACACTCTGATCGTGAACAAAACAACTTACCAATGCTACTTTACCGCAACTAACTGCATAATGGCTAGAGGTTTGCTGTGTTCACCTGGTACTTCCTCTTACTTGTTCACATGATTTCTGAGAGAGTGTAGTAGCTCATGGAGCAGAAAATCTACCATCCGAAATTAGGCACCTATGCGAAATATGGTGCCCTTATCCTAATAAAGGCAAAAGGTTATGATATTTACAGAATATCATGATTGAAATGAAATCACAAAATCAGTAAATCTAAAGTATCTAGTTATGGTGTAAAGAATGTGTGATTTAATGTTATGAATTTATCACCTTCTGAAATCACCTAAATATGTTATCTTTAATTTAAGAGATCATAAAATGCCAAACTTATACAAAACAATCTTAATTCATTGTTTCCTCTGTCTTTCAGGATGCTATTCCAATGGTCACTAAATTAAACTATGCAGCAAAGTATGATAAAGCTTTAAGGTATATTTTTGGTAAAACGTTAATTTGTAGAAACCTTGAGGTGGCCACAAACCTTGCAAAAACAAGTGGACTGGATTGTGTTACATTAGAAGGTGATCAGGTAAGCAAAAAGTGTGTAAAATGGAATGATGTATTAAATTTAAGTATGTCCTTTTAGGAAACTAAAACAAATCATTTTATTATTAGTGCATTATAAGAATTGATTTGTTATTTTAAATTAAAAGCATTTTAATTTTCCCCAAAAGATGTGTTATTTTTCATATTTTCATAACATAACTGCTAATAAATTTGTATTGCTCAGAAAGGTAGCAAATGGAGCACAAAAAAAGATGTAGTAAACAGGTAAATTCCTTAACACTGTTAAGCTGTTCAGTATATTGAGAATTAATGGGAATGAAATTGGATGCAATGATAATTACAGACAGCAAAGTTCTCTCAAGATGTGTCGTTCTACTCCTTGTTTACAAATATACATGAGTAATACCCGCATGCTTTTTCCAAAATTTAACATTGAACAGTTAGGGTGCAAGATTACTTGCATGAGAGTTAAAACCAGCAAGGATGCACCAAAATAAAAAGTTGGTATTCCTCCGTCAGAAGCAAGAAGTTGTGCAAAGACTCCATCTTATAATCATTACACAGCTTCACCTGAAGTAAAAGCACATCTTTGAAATGTCTGGTGTGAAACATTGTTTTATCTATAATTATCATTAATTGGTCTTATTAACTATAATAAATATCTTTAGAAAGATCCAGGACTTAAGTACTTTATGTATTGTAAATAAGTATTGGAGTAATGTGATCTCAAATTGAGATTTCATGGTCTACCAGAAAAATGCAAATCACATGGAAAATTCGATGTCATAACTGCATGTTTCTGTGGTAGCACAGTAGTAAAACAGCTGCACATATAGTGGAAGATCCATGGTTCACATTCTGGCATTTTTCAGTTCTGATTGTGCCTTTCGTAGTTCGCTTACACATGGATTATATGTGTTAGAGCAATAATGTATCATTGATTGACCTTAAAAATGGAAAAGATGATAAAAAGCATAAAAACAGAAAAGTCAGAACTAAGTACTTATGAATTATAAGTCGCTGTTGGTTTATGTGATTTTGAATTAAAATTTCCTCATGGTCTACTGGAAAAATGCGTATCAGTTGAAGAATTTAATGTACTGGAATGTTGCCATAGTAGCTCAGTGATAGAGCAGAAGATCCGTGGTTAAAATCCTGACAATGGCATTGGATTTTTCAGTTCTGATTCTACCTTTCATCCTTACAGATGTTAATGGCAAACAGAGAAAAATACTACATCATTGAAGAGGAAGAACAAATAAGCAATTGCGCTGCTGGACCAAAATATGATATAGATGAGAGCTGTATTTGTCAGTGGTGAAAATATAAAGCCCATCATGAGCAGATGATTAGGAACCAACTAACATTTTGTGGACAAAAAGTAGTTTCCAAAAGTGGAGAATAATTATGTGAGTATGTGAATGACGAGAGACAATTTAGTTCTGTTACGAACAAGTGAAATGTGTCAATTGAAAGCTATGGCAGTAGCGAGTGAACTACGCATAACCCATACTGATTTTAAGGCTAGTCATGAATGTTTCACACCTTTTTTTTAATGTAATTATTTCAGTAATCGTAGAAAAACAATATTCGCTGAATATCTCGCTTCCAGTTGCAAAGAGAAAGTAGTGAATTTTGACAAATATATCATCATATTGTGGGTAATGTGGCCCAAATGAGTACATATTTTTAAATGTCACAAGTCTGCACAGTAATTAAAAGCCTGAATCCAGTTTGGTAATTACATCTGGGAATTGTAAGAAACAAAGATGCACTTTATGATGTGTATAACTTCAGATGGAAGAAAGTGTTGTCATATTCATCTTCAAACAAAAAACCATTCATGTTCAAGTTCATCTAAAGGTTGAATGGCCAATGAACTTTTAGTTAATTGAATGATGTAGTATAGCAATGTTGTCCAGGAGCGAAACACTGTATGAAGCTGTAAAAAGTGTGTAAAGATTAGAGGTGGAGGTCTGAGGTCTGCAGGTACTTTTTTGTATAGGAACCTTCTCTCTCAATGTAGCATTGGTTAAATGGTATTACAGGTTACTTCACTTGCCACTACTGCAAGTTGGGTTCAAATCCTTCGTGTTCAGCTCAAAAATTGTATTACCCTGTATTTTACCTCTTGGGGCCTATAATCTGATATTATGATAGAAATAACATTTTTCATAACATTATAGGTGTTTACAAAACACAGCAATAGCCATGTTTTCCACTGGCAGATAGTTATAAATTTATAGTTTGTAGTAGATATTTTAATATGGTCGGTATTATCCTTGATCCATTCAACCAAGTTTCAAGCATTTCACAAATGCAAAGTGAAGCATAAGATTTAAGCATGAAACAAAAACTATCAGATTTAATGTCGTCGACATGCTCCTAAAAATGAAAGGCAGCTATGTTACAGGTTTACAATACCAAATATGGCACAGATTATAAGGGTCACAAAGTTAAACATGATCCCTAATTAAAGATAAGGATAGCCTGTAGTTTCCCTTTGAAAGGCAAGGGCCTCTCATACCTGCCGGGAGGGTGAGCTAATCCCTGTAGATCCCTTATTATCGGATTGTAATTCTTGTCTTTGGCTCACAAGAAAACCAATAGCAAAAATAAATTAGTAATTAAAATATACACAATAAAGACTTGGAGAAAAAAAAAATTAGTAACTAAAATATACACAATAAAGACTTGGAGAAAAAAACAACAATATGATATAATTTCGAACCTAGCCTTTGGGAAAGCATTTGTTTGTCACCTTGCTACCTATAGCATTATATGCATCAAAATACTTTTTAAGCTTTTTGCAGCTTCGTGGTCCTCATTCATGGCTGTAAGTATTAATGCTGGGTGCACGTAGTACTGATTAGAAGGGCAGAGCTGCAATAACAGTTTTTGTGCTAAAAGGGTCAATGCTTTCACAGACTATAAACTGCTGGTTTCATAGATAAGAATAAATTAGGGGCAGCTGACTCATCTGGTATATTTGTAAGCATTGTGTTAACTGACAGTGGAAGGAGGGAACATTTAGCTATATTTTTCTGTGTGTTGATCATCTTAATCATTACACATTGGTTGAAACTTAAAAATGCATTTATTATCATACAATTAGCATCATAGAGGAAAACAGAGAGACAAAACTGCTTAACTGTAGAAGTGAAGTGAAAGAAGAATAAATGGCAAATGTTGTCTTCTATAATACTCTGTGATTATATCCTTGGTCATATAGCATTTGTAAAATTTACATATTAAGTTATATTTCCATCCAAATTGTACACCTAGCCATTTCTGATTTCTAGAAAATGCAAGGGGCGTCCAGAAAGTAAGTTCTGTTTCAATTTATCTCTGCTGCAGCACTGCGATTGCAGTTCCGCACATGTGCAGTAGACGCTCTGTATCAAGGAAAAGAAACGTACGCCATTGTGAGATCGCTGTCAGCCACGTACGCTTTGTTGTGCTTGTTTACAATGTCGGTGTTGATTGAAAATCCCGCCGCTTGTGAAATCAGATCTGTGATTCGTTTTCTGAATGCTAGGATTGCGCCGCGCAATACAGAATAAGTGCCAAGGAATGCTGTCAAAAGGTGTTGTGTTTCTTCACGATAGCGCACGACCACACACTGCAAATGCGACGAAAAACATCCTACAGGGATTTGTCTGGGACGTGTTTGATCACCCCCCATACAGCCCTGACCTCGCTCCTAGCGACTTTCATCTGTTTTTGCATCTCAGATCTTTCCTTGGCAGTCAACACTTCAACAATGATGAAGAGCTGAAAGAAAATGTTTCCAACTGATTGAGGACACAGGCGGCAAACTTCTATGAAGAAGGTATACAAAAACTTGTGCTATGACAAATGCCTGCAAAATTTTGGCAGTTATGTTGAAAAGTAGTTTAAGAGTTATAGAATTTTGTGCAATAAATAATATTTCTGTATCTGTACACAATTTAATTTTATTACCAAACAGAACTTACTTTCTGGACGTACCTTGTATTTTGCGATTCTGCTTGCTGTTTAATGTAACTGACATGAAATGATTCTTAGTAAGAATAAATTCTGTTATCAACTGACAGTTTTATGTATGAACTCTTTTTGGTACTTAATATTTTTAAGAGTAGCCTATTGATTTAATAATAGTTTTACTCTTTATATTAATAATCACTTTCTTCAAGTGATAATGTCTATACGTATATACATACATTATACGTTAACAGTTAATTTCTGTATTTGAGATTCCAGATCATATCTTAGAAATATTTGAAACATAATTAATAAAGATATTTCAATTTACCAGGTATCGTCAAAAGGTTCTTTAACAGGAGGTTATTTTAACACATCACGATCTCGTCTGGAAATACAGAAAACCAGAAGTGAGCTTACAGCACAGATACGTGAAGCAGAAGAAGAGCTTGCTGTGCTTCGGGAAAATCTGAGGCAAACGGAAAGCAAGATCAATCACATAGTGTCAGAGATGCAGAAAACAGAAACTAAAAATAGCAAAGCAAAGTGAGTATGAAAGCAGAAAAGCATTTTTATTTTTATTTTAAAATTTTACAGAATTGAAACTATTTAATTCAAGTTCTCTTAAAGTCATAATAAACTAATAAACTCATCCACAATTTAGAGAAAACAATTTAATGATAGTTCCCTAATATTGAAAATAACTGACATTCATCTAGTACAAAAGTGAATCGAGAAGATATTGACACATTGCTTCACTCACACTGTTTATTCACAGGACATGTTTCAAGAGCTCTTGCTCCTATCATCAGCTGATACTCGACTAGTGCAAGTTGTAGTGGTTTCCTCTTTCTCCGTTTTGTCAATAGATGGCATGATGTACTTGTCAAAGATGTCCGGTGGTGGAGTTTCAAAATTCATGACTCTATGACGATTTTTGTTGATGAAGATTTTTTCCCATATGGAAAGGTCTATGGGGTGATTAACATATTTTATTAGAGATGTTTCCAAGTTGATGTCATGTCTAGTATTCAAAAAATGAAAAGCCACTGCTGATTTTTCTGTTTCACCATTTTTAATGTTTCTTATATGTTCTTTAGTTCTGATGTTAATATTTTTTTTTTTTTTTTTTTTCCTATATAAATTTTAGGGCAAGTTTCACATTTGATCTCATAGATTCCTGGTTTTTCTTTGGTAGTGATTGAATTTTTGGGAGGGCCTTTTAACAAATTTCTGATATTAAACCTATTTTGAGGTGCAACGTGTAAGGACTATGATACAATGAAGCACAAAATTATATTAAGTCTTCATTTACCACTGAAAACTCCCCCGCCCCCTCTCCAAACTTGTCCAGGTTAATAAGGTGAATAAAATTCTTTTTACTATATTTCTCTTACCTTTAATATTCTCATTCCTTTATTATATAAATTATGATTATCCGAATTACATCTTCAGATGTAATTAGAATTCGTGTTAAAGTATTTATTGGTAATGTTTGGTGATCAGCTGTACTTTAGAATTCGTGTTAAAGTATTTATTGGTGATGTTGTTTGGTTATCAGCTGTACTTTCATATACAATCACTTTTTCCAACCCCAACATTAAAGTCTCCCATTAGTGTAACCTTGGAATTCTTGTATTTTTTCTATAACCTTTCTATATCTTTTTCTGTTTGTTTAAGGAGGTCAGGACTGTGAAATTTTGAGGAGAGAGAGGTATTATATAGTATTTCTATACATAGTACATTTTCGTTGGTCCTCTTAATAAAACCCTTAGTATCTCTTTTCTTCTAGATGAAGATTAAATTGTAACTTAATTGTTACAAAGAAGCATATGCGTCCAGATACTATTCCCTTTCTTGCTACCATTTCTCCATTTATCCCTATGTACTTGAATTCCTTTACATGTATCTGTTTTCTTTTAAGGACTTCTCTGCTACTTCAAGGTAGTCAAACTCTGTCCACAATTGTTCCAAACAACCTATGTATATTCTTAATGAATAATGACCATGATGCAATAAGGCATAAAATTAATATAATTTTCAGTCGAATTAGTATTCCATAATCCATATCTATTCCTTCACTTCTTGGTGTCACTTTTCTTGGGTGACATTCTAGAAGCATCTCCTTTTGTCAGCTTGTTGCTGCTTCTGCTGATGTCATTTCTCTGTTATATGATAGTTCACTTATCCAGGTACTCTATAATGTTAAAAAAAACTATTTTTATTCTACTTTTAACACTTGATCACTTACATTTTTATATTATTGTGGAACTAGTTTCAGAAGCTATTGCATTCATTTTCAACCTCTGTCCAACTATTGTCTGTTGTACACAATGACCTCCCAATAAGGGAAAAGGAACCAATAGGATTGCAGATGAGCAGGAACAGAGAGGCAAACCAGAGTATAAAAGCAGTAACTGCTTGAAGAATTTGCAGAGAAGTCACAGAGGTCAATACACCTCCCCCATTCATGGCACCCAGGGCCTGGCCTATGAACCCCAAGCCAAAGCCAACGCTTTCGCTATCTTGAACGCACTTTGTGTCCAAGAGATGACCCCCAGGACGATAACTTTTCCGAATGCGTCTGTCGGGAGGTGCGTCGTTTCCTATGCCACCCTCCTGAGGATGTGGAGAGACTCCCTACCATCCGACCTAGCGAAGTCCAAGGCGCACTCCAGCATCTCAAACCAAAGAAGGCGGCGGGGCCGGACGGGCTGACTCCCCTAATGCTCTGCCATCTTCCCTTCAATGTGGTTCTCTTCCTGACCAGGATTTTCAATATGTGCTTCACCCTTGGGTACTTTCCACGAGAGTGGAGGGAGGCCCGGATGATTTGCATATTGAAACCCGAGAAGAATCCGACACTCCTTCCAGCTACCGATCCATTAGCCTCCTTTCCACCCTCTCGAAGGTTCTCGAGAGGCTGATTCTTGCCCACTTGTCCCCAATATTGGGAGACATTCAAGCCATTCCTGACCATCAGTTTGGTTTTCGTCCTGGACACTCGACAGTTCAGCAGTTGCTGCGTGTGGTGGAGACCGCTGCCCTGGGTTTCCAGGAAGATGCCTTCATGGCCGCAGTTTTGCTGGATATTGAGAAGGCCTTCTCCACGACGTGGCATGCCGGACTCCTATACAAAATGATCCACCTGGGGCTCCCAACACAAATGATCAACATCATACACAGCTTCTTGTGACATCACTCATTTAAAGTCTCAGTCGCGGGGAAAACATCAACACTAAGGCCAGTGAGAGGTGGAGTCCCCAAAGGCTCTGTGCTAATCCCCACCCTTTTCAATGTCCTTATGGTAGATTTTTCTCACAGAACCACGAGTCGTAATGGCACAATACGCTGACGACGTGCTTCTGTTCTGCTAGGACAAACACATCCTCAGAGCCTTCAACCCCATTCAAAGACATCTCCGCCTAACACAACAGTGGTGCCGGCATTGTCGGATGTCCGTAAATCCGGACAAAAGCCATGCCATACTCTTCACAAAGCGCCATACCCCTGCAGACTGCCCCAATTTCAGCTACCGAGGTAAAGGATAGAGTGGTCTAACTCTGTCCAGTACCTGGGAGTCAATTTGGACTGAGGTCTAACTTTTCGTCGACACATCAGGGACCTTTCGGCGAAGGTTCAGGGAGCAATCGCTTCCCTGTATCCAATGCTGGGGTCAACCTCGATGCCAGTTGGCATGAAGTTATATCTCTTCCGAGCGCTGGTAATCCCGGTGATGCTATATGCCTGCGAGATCTGGGGCACGGCAGCAGACAGCTGGATAGCATGGCTTCATCTTGCGCAGAATAGAGGACTACGGTCTATCTATTCTGTGGGACGTTATTTCCCTACCAGGTTGCTCCACGAAGCATCAGGTCTTCCATACGTGGAGGATGAAATTAGGCGCCGGGCTTCAAAATCATACGCAAGTTAACCATCTCACAGAAGCGCCCTTGTTAGATCATTGGGAGATTATGACCCCACTAGACGCCGATCTAGACTGCACCGGGTCCCCCGTATGGCATGCGGGCACCCCAGATAACCCAGGAGCTAATCCTATCAGCAGCTAAAGCTGAGCTCCTCATAATTCTCCTAAGCTGTTTGGCATCTAAATTTTTCCCCAACTACAAATTAAACTAAAATAAAAATTGGGTGCAAAGTACTGCATCCCCCCTCCCCCCTTCAACCCGAAGGTACTTTCTGTAACCTAAATTTAATCCCAACCTCAAAACTACACCACCTTCATCCTACAAACTTCAAATTCTAACCTTACCTGCGGTAAAACCCTTAACGGGTGGGCACGCAGCAAAAACCTTCTGGCTGTATACAGCCAGCCAGCACCTAGTGGAGTGGAGTGGAGTGGAATGGAGTGGAGTGGAATTTGCAGTCGCCCAGTGAAGAAGCCTAACATATTAAATTTAAAGGGAGTCGATTAATGACACTAAACAACACTAACAGCCTAACATAGTTTGCGGCAAAACATTGACAAAATTTTAATCCAACAGAATGCGGACCACATCAGAAGCCAAGAAAAGAAGTATGGACAAAGGCCATAGAAGTCTAAATATCCATATTCATCCCAGTTTGCTTACCTTTGGACTTCCTGTCATATTTTCTAAAGTGTAACTAAAGTCTCTGAGCAGTTTCCTCTCTTCCAGGTCTAATCTCCCTTATATTCTTCTAATTCATATGGAATACTCCTCCATCAGTCCACAGTTTAAAACTTTTAATGTACTTTTTCTGTGTCCTCTAACCACTTCCCCCCCCCCCCCCCATAAATTTCTTTGAAAAACTCTCTTCTTTGGTGATATACATTTATTAATGAAAATGTCTGATCCATTTAGTTTCTTGGTTCTTTTAAGTAATTTAATATACTAGCTGAGATGTTAGCTTCCTCTTTCTTACTTGCCTCCCAACTCAATAAGCTTCAATCATTATTCATCCATATATATTACATTTACAGATTCTGAGGCCTTAATTGCTATGAACACTCAAACAGTTCCAATCTTTCCACTCCTTAACTACAATTTTTTGCACTTCATCTATGATGTCTTAATGTCCTTTGCTATTATATTCAGTTGTTCACCTAGTTTTTGTTCACTGCCTTCTATTTTAATCATTTTTTCAGTGAGATTTTCTGTCATTTCTTTAATTTCTGTAGGACCAGGTGTAATTCAATTCCTCCAGTCACTAGTAAAAACAGTGGTGACACTTCCTCTAGCCAATATGTTTATCATCTTCTCTCTAAATCGGATTTTTGAATTCACAAATTTTAGTTCCCTAAATTGACTAAGTCCTGGTCTACAGTGCAACGTTCACTACCATCATTAATTGATCCAATTTTTCTTTACGCACAGATGCACCCTAAGAATACAACCCTACCATCTCTTTGTTGACGTGGCAATCCTTTAAGTTCATACAACCCGCCCTGAATCATTTTAATAACAGTATTAACACTGTTGATTATAAAATTTACCACTTGGCCACTTTAAGAGTAACCATGTACCATAATTGCATTTAAAGTAACTAAATATTAACTAAAACTGTTTGAGATGAACAGAAATATGACAAAAATCATTAAGTAATAAATTATGTCTTATCATTCCTGAGATAGCAACAGTTCAAAATTTAAACTGCATTAACAATTTTGCACAAGATATTGTAACGGGGAGCGTTGAAACACCCTGTGAGCAGCTGGCAACGGAAGACAGGGGAGGCTCGGTTAGCCACGCCTTTCCCTCGTTTGTCTTATAGTGGTGACAGCCAGCGGTCGGAAAGAAACATAACTGTGCGTCTGTTTTTCTGTCCACCTGGTTCCAGAAATTACGTAATCTGGAACATTCTCCTGGTCACTAGAAACCGGCGATATTCCTATATAAAGAATGTGACAGACAGACGGAGTTAGTTAGTGAGTTGAGTTGGTTTTGGTTTAGTCAGTCAGTGAGTTGGTTTTGTCAGTGAGTGAGGAGACAGTCGCAGTTCTTGGTGTAAGAGTTAGTCAGTGACGTGTTAATGAACGAAAGGGTTGTGCAACGGAAGACTGTACGTAACTTTGAATGTGTACCGGAGCTTACGTAACCGCGAGTACAGTGAAATTGTAACGGACGGACTGGTGAATTGTAACTGTGTGCAGCAAGTAATTCTGTGTAATTGGCAAGTGTTAAACTGTAAGTCGGTGGAAATAAAGAACATTGTTGAGTGGTGTAATTGGACTTTTTATTCCACGAACCCACAAAGTCACACTGGCGTCAGAAGTGGGATATAACACAAGTCACACTGGTGTCAGGAAGCGGGAAAAGAACATCACCGAACATTATCACGATGGAGGCAGCATTAGAAAAGATTTTAGCGGAACTGAAAGAAATGAAGACGGCTAAAGACAACATCATCAGGAAGATGGAAGAAATGCGGGCCGAATTAACAGAGACGCTGGAGACTAGAAATAACCTGGCCGCGGAACTGAAACTAATCAGGACGGCTAGGGAGAACATCGCCGCAGAGTTGAAACAAATGAAGACGGCAAACAACATCGCCGAGAAGATGGAACAAGTGAAGGCCGAGTTAACCACGGAAATGAGAGCAGCGAATGACGGTCCGGCTACCGAAATGAAGGTGGCGAACGAGGCTCTCGCCGCCAAGTTTGAAGAACAGTTGGCCGGCGTGAGGGATGACGTGACGGAACTGGGCGAGCGGAAGGGTCAAGTAGACGACCGCCTTAATGATTTAGAGGAAAAGGCCGACAACATCGCAAAACCCCTCACCCGCCTGACGGAGGAAAACCGGCCTTATGTGTGGACGGAGGACGCCGAAGACGCTTTCCAGCACCCGAAGGGGGCCCTGTGCAGTGCTCCTATTTTGGGTTTCCCACAACCGGGTGGCGCCTTCATTGTGGACACCGACGCCAGCGACCATTGCATTGGAGGTGTCCTATCGCAAATCCAGGACGGCCACGAGCGCACAAGAGTGGAAGAGGAGGAGCGTGCCGCAGCAGTCCGAGTAGTTGTGGCAGTGCCTGCTGAAGGCTGGGATAGCGCAGGCCTGAGGAGGGAGCAGCTGGCGGACGCAGACTTGGGGCCACTCTTGAGGGAAGTGGACGCAGGGACGAGACCGACCTGGGAGGACATCGCACCGAGGAGCGCCACCTACAAGTCGCACTGGGCCCAATGGGACTCGTTGAAGACCGGAGTGGGCGTGCTGTTCCGGGTATGGGTGTCACCCGATGGGAAGGCGCAGAGAGGACAGTTGGTACTTCCCCGGAGTAAGGTCCCGGAAATCTTGGAGGAAGTGCACGCCGGTACTTCAGGAGGACACCTGGGAGCGAACCGAATGATTCACAAACTACGGCAGCGCTACTTCTGGCTGAGACTCCGAGCAGATGCTGGTGGTACACCTGGACCGCCTCGCACGCTACGATGGGGCTGTTCGAGGGCGAACAGCTTTGAGAAGGGAGCAGTGTAACGGGGAGCGTTGAAACACCCTGTGAGCAGCTGGCAACGGAAGACAGGGGAGGCTCGGTTAGCCACGCCTTTCCCTCGTTTGTCTTATAGTGGTGACAGCCAGCGGTCGGAAAGAAACATAACTGTGCGTCTGTTTTTCTGTCCACCTGGTTCCAGAAATTACGTAATCTGGAACATTCTCCTGGTCACTAGAAACCGGCGATATTCCTATATAAAGAATGTGACAGACAGACGGAGTTAGTTAGTGAGTTGAGTTGGTTTTGGTTTAGTCAGTCAGTGAGTTGGTTTTGTCAGTGAGTGAGGAGACAGTCGCAGTTCTTGGTGTAAGAGTTAGTCAGTGACGTGTTAATGAACGAAAGGGTTGTGCAACGGAAGACTGTACGTAACTTTGAATGTGTACCGGAGCTTACGTAACCGCGAGTACAGTGAAATTGTAACGGACGGACTGGTGAATTGTAACTGTGTGCAGCAAGTAATTCTGTGTAATTGGCAAGTGTTAAACTGTAAGTCGGTGGAAATAAAGAACATTGTTGAGTGGTGTAATTGGACTTTTTATTCCACGAACCCACAAAGTCACACTGGCGTCAGAAGTGGGATATAACACAAGTCACAATATTGATGACTTGAAACTCAGAAAATGCAGATATCCTTGTAGTTTGAGATATTTATGGAACGAAAGTACTCATTGTAAAACCTGTTTTCTTAAGACAAATCTTATTTTAGACAATGTTACTTTAATCAGATGTATGACATATCCATTCCAAAGAATCTTTGTTACGTGAGTCATTTGAAATTCTCTATTTCACTCCATATCTCATCTCTCAGTTTTGCAACCTTGCATGCTATTCCAAGTAGGCTATAAATAAACACAGAGGACTAGTAGCTCCCAGTTAAATGAGTAGGAATTGCTTTTAAATGTTACCCTAACCGAGCAGAATGGCTCAGTCGGTTTCGTTTGTGGCCCACATTTGGGAGGCCCAGTTTCTATTCCCGTGGCCAGCCTACCTGACCTATGGATTTTTTTTTAGTTTTCCTGGGTTGCCAAGCAAATGCTGGGTGGGTTAATTATATCCCTTGAATTTCCTGTCCTTTAATTTCATCTCCATTATCATTTCACATCATCTCTCATCTGGTTGTCTCTTTCAGGGTAGAAGTGTCGGTGGGTGTCTTGGCAATGTCATTGACTTCTTGGGTCGGCTGCCCCCTTCTCTTCCAGTCTCATCCTTCCTCCCGCGGATGCCTCACTTGGGGCTTAGATACAATAAACCACAGGTTTCACTGCCAAATCCCCTACATATTAATCCTAATCCTAAATGTCACCCTTGCTGTCATTCTATGTCATACATTTCTGAGCCTGCTGAAATACTTGAATTTACTTAGTATATATATATAGACTCGATCACTCGCAAGAAAATACAGATCGAAATGGTCATGCCAAAACAACCTTTCATTCCTGGAAGTAAAACAGCCAGTAATAACAGAAAGCACACATTACAAAGTTGGTTGGATGCAAGATTATTACGATTGAATCCACCAGTTAGCCTATTAAGCTATACAACTAATATTTTGTTAAGTTCTTCCAAGTTAAAATATGAGCCATTTTTTTTTATATGGGAATCTCCTACAGATTTACAGGAATGCAATTTTAATTTTAACTACATTATTGTTTCACAGGGATATATTTGATCAAGTGAAGGCAGATATTCGGCTAATGAAAGAAGAGCTAGCAGGCATTGAACGGTATCGAGGACCCAAGGAAAGATCATTGGACCAGTATGCCTCAAGTTTGGAAGCAATGCAGAATACCAAAAAGGGCCTTGAATCAGAATTACATCAGGTATAGTTTAATGAGAATTTCTTCAAATTTTTGCTAGTAAATGTTTGAAAAAATACTTTAATATAACACTATCTTACCCATTGTTGTACAGTAATATTTTGAGTGATAATTGAATTAATTTTATTTACTACCTTCTGTATTTCTTATAAGATTATTGTAAAATGGTCCAGAAGATATTTATTATAATTTTGCCTTTTATCCTTTGACAGTAATCTCAAGTCCTACAATTTTCCTAATAAGGAATCAAAAATATCATGATACATAAACTGATATGAAATATCAGCAGATTTTGTCTTTCTTATGTCCTTAACTTTCTTTCAGCAGTCCTCCAAATGCTGGAAATATGTATAGTCTGTATCTTTCTCCTGTGAAAAAATCATTAAATTGTAAAGGAATTTTTTTGGAAATCACGATCCATAATTCTAAATAATATAAAACTACACAATTTTCATAATATAGAAATCTGAAATGTCAATAAATTGGTGGGGGGGGGGGTGAATATGCAGATCCTCAGTTTACACATTTTCAAAATGACATAGCTTCCATTGAGGAAAACAATGATTTCATATGCTTGGCTGCACCGTGGCTGAGTGGTTAGAATGCTTGACTTGTACCAAGACGGTCTGGGATCAATCCCAGGTGACAGCTGAGTGAGATTCGTGGTGGACAACACGGCGCTGGGGCGGGTTTTCTCCATGTCCTCCATTTTCCCCCGCAGCATTCCACCAATTGCTCCATCATTATCTTGTGTATCATTCATCTCGCCCTCTTACAATCATCCACTTCCTTCACCTTCACACCAGGCATTGGGTTGATCATCCATCCTGGTTCTCTATCAGTTCCAAAGCTTTGGTTCCTCAGGCCCGATCTTAAAGGGATAGAGGAACAAGAAGCACCAACAGAATTGTAAGTGGTACTCCTAGTAATAAGGTGAAGAAGAAGAAAAAAAAGAATTATAAACTTGATTGTTTAGTGTTTAACTACGAGTTTCTTTTTATGTAATTATTTAATACTTTGGTAATGAACTTGATTACATCATATAGAAATATTACAGCAAAACTCTTTTATAAGTGCTATTGAAAATGCATATAATTCATAAGCTTCATTACACACATTTGTATGAGCTTACACATACTTTGTTGCTCAGTTCTTTACGCATCTGCAGTTTTCGAATTAAAGCAGTTAAATAAGTATTGCATAGCTATTGCTAAATGTACAAGGACAATTATATATTAACAGGCCTTTGTTTACTGCGCATGCATAGAGTACAGTATGGGTTTGAGGCTTTTACAGCACATGCAGTAAGGTCCCTGGAAGGGGACAGTGGGTTTGGGAACTCGTTTGGCTACGTCCCTCAGTTGCTGCCGAGATGTCCGAGAGAGAGGTGCATCCAGCTGTTGCGCAACGAGTAATAATCAAGTTTCTTGTCAATGAAAATGTTGATGCAGCTGAATTTGTCATCGATTAGTCTCACTGTTTGGGGAAAGAACCCTTTCATGGTCCAGAATTAAACATTGGTGCCATGAGTTTAATGAAGTACGTGAATGTGTTGAAAACTTGGTCCACACATGCCGCCCATGCACCAGCATTTATCCAGAAAACATCCAAGATGTTCAAGACGTCATTGAAGGGGATTGCCACATCACAGTGCTACAACTTCTCATAATCTATGAGGGAGTGTCCAATCAATCATTGAAGGTAGCTGAAGTTGAGGTTCCGCGGTATCTCACTGCAGAACAAAAAGCAGTGCGAGTTCAAATGTGTCGCACGCTTCTCATGCACTACGAAGAGGAAGGTGATGCTTTTCTGGACAGAATCATCACTTGTGATGAGACATGGGTGCATCATTACACACCCATATCAAAGAGGGCCAGTCTGGAGTGGAGGAGTGGAGAGCAACCACCGGTGAAAGACTTTGTGCGCAACTGGCTCCGCACCCGTCCTCGTACTTTCTTTGAAATTGGCATTAAAAACTGCCTGTCCGTTGGAACAAATGTATAGAAAAGATGGGTGACTATGTAGAAAAGGAAGAAAAATGTCAATTTCAATTATTCTTCATGAATAAATTTTCTGGAATGAAAGACCTGTTTATATTTGATTGCCCCTCGTAATATAGCTGATAATGGAAATGTCAGCAAAACATATGTACTACATGTAAGATTAGAATATCTTGATTTGCATTTGACTTCACTTGTAGCCACAAAGGCCTGTGAACATTGAACATGTCAAAGAGGTTTATAGCATATATACTTAAAAATTGAACGTAAAAGACACATTATATACAGACAACATGAAAAACAAGGCAGGGATAATTAATTATATATGATATAGAATCACTTTTTTATCAACTTTCACTTGGCTTTTGCCAGTACGATTTAAACATTTTATATTAGATTTCCAATGGATACCATTTATTGTCATTTCTTCAATACATATATATTTAAATAGCTTTTGAACAGACATCAAAGATAAATTAACAATGATTTGTCATTGGAACAGTTAGATTCTGCTTAAAAGGTACATAAGCATTATCAGGATAATTTGCCATTCATGTAATCTTGTATACAATAAAATGATTTTGAACATAGGTACTCTCTAGCATAATTTTTAAAAAAACACTGAAATTATAATTTTTTCCTTTAAGATCATTAGGAAGAGCGCCAAATATTTTGATTTCATAAACACAGCTTTCTGGAAGCAAGAAAGTTTAGTGCTGGATGGTGGATATTATACCTTTGTCTAGTTATTAATTTTTAGATGAGTCATATTTGTCCAGTGTTTATTCTATGAATTTGTTATAAATGAGACCCAATTGTATACAAAGAGCTTTAGATTCAAGAATATATACATGCAAGGAAGAGTTAATACCTTCAATCTTCCAAAAATATCTTTGCAGGAGTATCTGCAATGGATGTTAGAAATGATTCTCATGAGTTGCCCCAAAATAATATTCCATAAAGTAAGCATAATACACTAATTTAAGTGTAAAATTAGAACTCACATTAACCATCGCTCAGATATCATAACAGGCAAACCTTTCCAATCTAAATATCTTGTTTACTTGAAGGCCCAGTAATTTGATGCTATTTCTTTTAACCCTTTCACCGATATGGACGTCATATGACGTCCAAGTTAAAATGCCCCAAACCAATATGGACGTTTATAGACGTCCTGCGCATACATGCATTTAATGCTCATTTAATGCCAATTATTTTAATCTTGCTATTTTACAATAAATTTAAATTAGTTCTATAAGGAATGTAAACGTACCCTTAAAGGCTTCTTTTTGAATTGTACACCTCCAAAAGTGGATAAACACCCAAGGGCACATCTGCAGATCCACACCAAATAATATTGGTTTCCTTGCGAACTTCTTTTTCGCAACACACTACACATTTTTGAAATGGTTACAACTTTTTTTGGTTGTGGGTGGTATACTTTTAGGAAAGTGTTTTCTCTCAAGTATGAGGGGTGATGTGGTGAATTTCTTACCCCCTAGTATAAAGAGGCCTCTTGAGTATTATAATAATTATGTTACGAGCTATTTATACGCGCAAGTACAGGTAGATGAATGTCTTGCATGAATTAACTTTAAAGAGAGTCGATTAAAGACACTAGACAACACTTGCATGAATTTACAGCTCTGAAAATGACTAAACAACTGTGCATAGTTAAATCCAGTGTATAAGAATACCTTTTTTTTTTTTTTTTTTAACCATTTAACTGTTTTCCATAAAGAGGGATAGCTAGTAATAGCTGATCCGCATCACCCATATTTGACCTACCATTTCCCCAAACAATGGAGTAGCTAGCATGCCATCTGTAGACCAGCACACGTCACTGCTACGTATGTACTAAAGATCTCCTTCATAATGGTACAACAAATCTTCCAGATTTTCTACAGTAATATCAGAAGCCTGTACACATACCCAAGCTAATTTATTTGCTACATTACGGGGATACGACATGGTTAACATTGAAATTTAACAATTTCAAATGTGCCATTCATTTAGCTCTTGATAGCTATAAGAAATCACTCTGAACACAAAGAGATTATTTACAACTAAAATACAGAGCGAAAACAGCTGCATAAGGCTACTAGAAACTTAGTTGAGAAACACTTTAATAACAGATGCTGACAGAGAGTTTTCTTTCCAGTGTGTGAGTGTGTAACACAATATATTCTCGTCATATTATCGCTTGGTATAGCATAAATAAACTAAACTTGAACCGGAGAAGTCGCTTGCATAACTATACATACATATATTGGCTCATATACACACAAAACAAAATGATTCAAATATTAGGCGCATTCGGCACAAAGAATGGCTTTTGCTACAGTGAAACAAAGTAGTGAAATTTCAACAATTTATTAATGTAGTCTCTACTTTATTGTTACTGTAGATTTATACTGCCTTTAGTGAGTTTTAAACCTGTTCTGTTTATTGGGTATCCGTTTGCGGCCCCTGAAGGGTTTAAATGGCCATCGGCGAAGCGGTTAATAACATATCATTAAGCCCAATTTCTATTGGAGTGTGTGATGCATGATGAGTTATAGATTTAACAAGTTTCCTTTTGTAAGATTCACAGTTAATTTTTTCGTTTAAATCAACATGACATCACTTCAGAACATAATTCATTTTCCAATATGTAAAGACTATGATACAAGGAAGCACAAAATTAATATAATTTTGAGTCAAACCTTGTGGAGCATTGAGTACTAGTTTGACTCAGAATTATAATAATTCATTTTAATTATACACTCATTTAAATTTGCACTTGTCACCAGAACACATAGTGTCATCAGCAAAAAGAACTGTACTTGCAATGTCCTTTAAAGTGAGAAGTCATTTATATAGATTAGACATAGTAAAGGCTCTAGCACTCCTTGGGATACTCCATGTGTTACTATTTTTCAATTTGAAGTTTGTTTTTCATAAGCAATATCACTACTTACTTCAGCAGTCTTGTTTCCTCTCATATATATATATATATATATATATATATATATATGATACAAACTAATTTACAGCTTGTTTAACATGAGGTGGCAGCTAGCTGCGCAGTAGAAGAGGGGCGACCAGGAGAGTCGGGGTAGGACTGGCAGCCACATGCGTGCAAGAGTGAGGAAGAATCGCATGTATCTTACCTTGAGGCTGGTTTCAGGCAACAGTTCTATTGGATTTAACTCGGGATGATAAGGTGGAAGACGTAAAACTGTGTGGTTATGTGCCTGAAGAAAACTGTCTATTTGGTACTTGGGGATTTTGGGTTTTAGGGGGATGATCATATTGTAAATGTTGGGTTTGTACAGGGAGGAGAAATCAATGTTTGTAAAATGTTCCATGGAGAGGTTTTGTTTCAGCCACGAAATCATTGTATCTCTTCTGGAACTTGCAGTGGGCGCCTTATTAAGGATCACATTGTGGTAAGGTGCATTGTCAATTACCAATACGGAATTTTGGGGAAGATTAAGGATCAGTCTTTCTTTTATCCACTTCTCATAATTCGTATAGTTCATGTCACCGTGGTACTCACCGGTTTTCTGCTGGGACTTGAACCGAATATACGCGTTACGGATAAACCCTTGCTCGTCTCCAGCATGCAGGATGATAAGATGCTGACCTTTGGATACCGGTGCTAAGAGGCCGTGGAAACTGTCATCACTACAAGCATACGGAGTAGTGTGAGATGAATGGATGTACGTCTCGTCCATATATATTATGGGACGGCCCTCTGTTCTATATTGCTTCATCATTCTGAGATAATGGAGGTGCTTAGTTCTGATGTCATGGCGCTCCATTAAAATGTTTCTGTTCTGCTTTGTCCGTTTCCATGTGAAACCCAGCTGTAGCAGTATTTTTCTTAGTGTGGATACGCTCCCTTCAAATTTTATCGAATCCTTTAATTTAGCATGCACCATCCTCATTGTCGGTCTTTGTTGGCGAATTATATAGAATTCGTTCACGGTTTGGCGCACTACTGCCTCATTAAAAGTATCCAAACTGGCACTAAAAGACCTCTTTGGTCTCTTTTTGTGTGTTGTGGAGAACGAAGTCGAAGTACCACGATTAATATCTTTTGTTTCCTTAATAATTGTCCTTACACTTCTTTCAGAAGCACCTGAAGCCTCAGCCACACTCTTCCCAATGTTTTTTATGCTAAGAGTTACTAAGCCAGCTTCTGCATGTCTTTTCATGTACTTATAAACATTACTAACAATTTCCCTGGTTTGGGAGTGCAACACTTTACCTTTTAGTTTGCTGTCCATGTTTTAAAATATTAAAGTCTGCAGTAAAAGAAAGTTCACTTAACGCAGGCGCGCACGCACTTACAAGTACGCTGAAAATAACTAAGATCAATGAGAACTACTATTTACTGTACATATATTAAAGTACACTGTCATATACATATAAAACTATAAATTACACGGACCCGAGCCTTAACAAATACATGAGACACACGTACAACCTCAGCGACTGCACAGGTTTAACTGACCCCCACTCTTAGTGCCAGTAGGTGGCGGAGAGGTTGAGCCACTGCGCATATTTTCTCAGCTGCCACGTCTGAATAAACATACTGTAAATGTCCTTCGAATTCCAACTTTGCTATAAGAATGTCATAACCACCTACTCCACTGCCCAACATACATAACTTCAAAATACTGGAGTGCAAGAGAGCGAATGGCTTCATTGCCAAGTGTTTAACATTAGATATCAACCAACCAACATTTAGTAACTTTGTCCGGTATAGATTAACACAATCAAAAGCCTTTGTTAGGTCACAGAAAATTCCATCTACATGTCTTTTTTCATTTAAGGCAGTCAACACTTCATATATAAGTTTATAAGTTGCATTATCTGTTGAGATTTCTTTTCTAAATCCAAACTGATCACTGACAAGTTGTTATTTTCAAGTTGTTTATACAGTCTGTTGAACCTTATTTTTTCGAGAACTTTTGAAAAAAAAACTGGCCAGAGAGATATTGGTCTACAATTTGAAACATACTGCATTTGACTGTTTTGAAAAGAGTTAACATTGAGAATTTCATCCTGTCAGGGAAAATTCCAGTCTTTAGAGACTCACTGCATTAATAACTAAGGGGGAATACTAATTTGCGAGGAGCATGATTTTAAGATTTTTATATAGTTATTTCATCATAACCAAAGGAATTGTTTGTTTAAAAAGAGTCAATAATTTTAGTTCAGGAGGCGTAGTTAGATTGACTTTAAATGTAGTTACTACATTTGTGAAACTTGATTGTAAAGATTCTAATGCTGCATCTTCACTTCCATTACTAATATTTCGTTTTTTTGTTATGTCCAAAAAGAATTTATTAAACTTCTCCGCAGTTTCATGAGGTTTGGTAATTTCATGATTGTCATGACACTATCATTGACATGACAGTGAGTGTTATTGAGTAACAGTTTCAACCCAAAACAACACCAACATGCCATTTTCAACAGTTTAATCTTTCGGATGATCAACTTTCCACTAAACAGAGAAGATTATCAAGAAGAATACCTACACATAAAAAAAGTAGCTATATCCAACGGTTTCAACCCAAATTTAGTAGACAAAACTGTTAACAGACTCAACAAAGCTAAGAAAATAAAAGAAACCACCACCCTAGAACCTACAGGAGAAAAAGAGAAAAAACTTTTTAAAAAATTCACCTTCCACCCATCAGCCTATAACATTCCAAAAAATCTTCTCAAAACACAACATAACTCTTGCACCTCAAAATAGGTTTAATATCAGAAATTTGTTAAAAGGCCCTCCCAAAAATTTAATCACTACCAAAGAAAAACCAGGAATCTATGAGATCAAATGTGAAACTTGCCCTAAAATTTATATAGGAAAAACAAAAAGAAATATTAACATCAGAACTAAAGAACATATGAGAAACATTAAAAATGGTGAAACAGAAAAATCAGCAGTGGCTTTTCATTTTTTGAATACTAGACATGACATCAATTTGGAAACATCTCTAATAAAATACGTTAATCACCCCATAGACCTTTCCGTATGGGAAAAAATCTTCATTAACAAAAATCGTCATAGAGTCATGAATTTTGAAACTCCACCACCGGACATCTTTGACAAGTACATCACGCCATCTATTGACAATACGGAGAAAGAAGAAACCACTACAACTTGCACTAGTCGAGTATCAGCTGAGGATAGGAGCAAGAGCTCTTGAAACATGTCCTGTGAATAAACAGTGTGAGTGAAGCAATGTGTCAATATATTCTCGATTCAATTTTGTATTAATTTGTGCTTCACTGTCCCTACGCTTCTTTCAAGTTTATACTTTGAATTTTCTAAGTGTTTATCTGTTTCACTTTTTATTATATTCCAAGTGGTTTTTATTTTATTGTCTGAGTGCTGAATTAGTTTATTGTAATACTGTAAGTAAAAGTTACTGAAGCACTGAGTGTTAATTTGACTCCATGTTAAGTCATAATTTTAGGGATGTTCCTTGATTGCCTTAATATTCTAACATTTGTTACAAAATTTAATGGTATGTATTATTTATCTGTAAACCCATTCTTAAGGTAGAAAGACTGCAATATGCATATCTTGTAAATCCTTTTAAGTCATTTAGAAGCTGTCTTATTAAAAAGAAGAGTAGTTTTCAATTAAAAATTAATATTAAAATAGTTGATTGATTTTTGAGTTTACCCTACACATACAAATTTTCTCTTATATTAGTACATATTAAAATGTACTATTATTTTAACCTGTTTGAGAAAAATTGTTTCCTGAGCCTGATACTGGTTCTCATATTCTGTTTCAGGATCTCATGTCACAACTCTCTGTGGCAGACCAGCATGAGGTGGACAAACTAAATGATGACATTCGCCGTCTCACACAGGAAAACAAAGAGGCCTTCAGCACAAGAATGAGGTTAGAGGCAGAGAAAAATAAGTTAGAAAATCTTCTCACCAACAACCTCATGAGGCGCAAGGATGAACTGATGCAGGTATGGTATGAATGTTATATTAATATGTAAGTTATTTCTCAAGAAAGTATAGCTTGCTCATTGCCTGATTTACTGATGGCAGAAAACATGTAACTGTCAGTATTATTCATGGCCATGGGAATAAAACTTATGTATGATATCTTCTCTTCTGGAAAGCAACAACATATTGAAAAGCATTATAAGTTGAAGTAAGCTGTTAAATGCAGCTGCCATAATAATGCCAGTTATTATTACAGATTTTATTATTAGCATTGTATAGTATAACAGGATACATTTACTATGTAAGTGGGAGACAATTCTCATTGGTATTATAGCTTGTGAAGTTCCCAAGCACCTTAAGTATTCAAATAATATATCCTCTACTCCTTCCCTGTTTATCTCTCCTCTCTCCTTCCCTTTCCCTTGCCATATCTCTTCCTTTCTCATTCACGCCATTCTTCTTCTCTCTTTGCCACCAGCTATATCTCTCTGAGGACAAACAACAAATATTTCTTACAATTCTACCATGGGCTTCAACATGTCAATACTTTGAGATCAATGACATGGTACAGAGTTGAAACCATGCCCCTTCGATCGCAGATCAGGACCAATCAGACAATGGAAGGGCAGTACTTTCCAGCATATACAAGCCAGTTTCTACTGCAATTCAGTAGTTACGAAGAGTACAAGGAGAACTTTCCTATGCCACTGATGATGCCACAGCTGCAAGCGAAACATCTGGGAGGGAGATGAGGAAGCCCAGTGGACCACGGCCTTACAGCCTGGAATCTTCTACTGAACAAGACGCTGGCCGTGAAAGCCTACATTTGTTAATGAATCGCTTCTATGGGGAGGATACTCATCATCTGATTCGGCTCCTAGAGGTGCTACGCATCAAGAAGTCCAACCTTCTTTGTTCTCTGACTTTTCTACTGCGTTGCCGTGATAAAAGCATCATACCTTATTCCTCCACCAGAAATGCCACATAAAAACTGCAAAGTCACACAGGATCTATTACCACACTGAATGAACTCTTTTGAAGGAATGCATCCATCAAACTCGGTGGGACCTGGCTGGCAACAACCACAACTTACTCAGCTTACACCTTCAAATCAGCAACCGCCTACATTGGAGCCATTTGAATCTAGTGGACCAGATCACTTTCTCAGTGATGCTGTCTAACACTAAAAGCCACAGAAAGGCAGAAGAAATACTCAAGTTGTTTGGGGAATGCCACAAGACTTAACGCACACACTACCTCTAATCTTCAAAGCTCTCAGGTCTCCAAATGCAGCATCACTAATGTCTCAGATCACAATCTTACTGAAGACGAAATTTCTGTTTTGACGAAGGGAGGAAGCTTTGCAATCACACTGTCGGTAATTCAAACTGAGGATATTTGTTATTGCTGACATAGAAGCGGGTATCATAGGATTACCAGAACCAACAGGAGAAGGAATACAGCGAGATCCTTCCAGGATTTTACAAAGAGTAAAATGACCCAAATCAAACTGAGCAAAGAAGAAAGACTGCATACAAACCTTTAAGTCCAACACTGACATCATCATTCCAGCCGATAAAGGAAACACCACGGTGGTACTGAACACTCAGGATTACATGCAGAAAATCTCGAAACTCTTAGATCCGAACACGTACAGGAAACTCCAGAAAGACCCAACAGCATGTGTCCTTAGGAAAACTAACCAGCTTATATTACAGTCATCTATATCGGCCGAAATCAAGCACAACATCAAGATATCAGAAGCACTGCCACTCATAATTTACAGATTACCTAAAATCCATAAATCAGATATTCCACTCCGGCCGATTGTTAATGCCATAGGGTTGCCGACTCATGCGTTGGCCAAGCACTTAGCCAACTTACTTCAGCCTCATATCGGCCAGACTGACACCCATATCAAAGACTCAGCGCACTTCTTACAGAAATTGAAAACCATTTCTATAAAACGTTGGTGACCAACTAGTGAGCTATGATGTTATGTCGTTATTTACGACGGTAGCTATCAACGACACCTTGGCCCAGCTTAAAGACTTGTTTTCCGAGGATATCGTGGCTTTATTCCGACATGTTCTGACTTACATACTTTCAGTGGGAAGGAGAACTCTATGAGCAGGCAAATGGAGTGGTAATGGGTAATCCATTGAGTCCAATAATAGCCAACTTTTATATGGAAAAATTTGAAGAGGATGCCTTAAGTTCAGCCCCCCACAAACCAGTCTGCTGGTTGCAGTATGTTGATGACACCTTTGTAGTGTGGGACTTGGGAGACTCCGCCTTAGAGGAATTCTTAAAGCACATCAAAAGTTTACATCCCTGAATACAATTTACTGTGGAAAAGAAAAAGATGGAAAGCTTCTGTTCTTAGACGTCCTACTCATCAAGAATGATAACGGTTCATTAGGACACACAGTTTCTTGCAAACTCACCCATACCAACTGATGTCTCCATAATAGCTCCAACCATCATCCATGACAAAAATAGGCTAGAAAACACTAGCGGAGAGAGCCTTCAAAATTTGTGAACCTCAGTAGTTACGACAGGAACTTCAACACCTGGACCATGTTCTCCGCCATAATGGATATACAGATACAGAAATTAAAACAGCCTTACACCCAAGGAAAAATCCTGAAAGAAAATTGGTAGATCCATCTTTCAAGAAACCAGGCACAGTTTTCCTTCCTTACTTGAAACATGTTACAGAAACTTTTAAAGGCCCACAATGTAGATACAGTATTCATTCCTACCAAAAAGATTCGTTGTTATCTCCGTTCAGCCAAAGATCCCAGGGTCCCACTTATGGGAGTGGGAGTATACCGGATACCATGCTCATGCGGGTCAGTCTACGTGGGCACCACACAATGCAGCATAAACACCAGACTTAAAGAACACTGCAGACACTGCCTCCTGGCCAACTGGAAAAATCTGCCGCGGCACAACATGCTTTGGAAGCACCCAGGAAACATCTCATCCGCTATGATGAAACAGACATCCTTGCCACAACTTCTCGGTATCATGCTCATGTATATCATGAAGCAAACTTATAAACATAAACACAATTTTAATAAAAAAGAAGCATTAAAACTACATAAAACATCGTATCCAGCTTTAGAAAATACATTCATATGAAAATCACGTGCTTCAATCCTGAAAAACCATGCCCCTTCGAACCCAGATCAGGACCAATCAGACAACAAGAGTGGTACCTTCTAGCATATATAAGCCAGTTGCCACTGCCAACAATTCAGTAGCTACGAAGAGTACAAGGAGAACTTTTCTTGCCCACAGATGATCCTCCCTTTCAGGGTAGAAGTGCCGGTGGGAGTCTCGGCGGTGCATGAAGAGTGATGTGCTCTGAGTGAACCACTTCCTCCTCTGGTAGGTCGGTTGCCGGTCTCCGAACTGACTGCTGGGACCATCTTCAAACCACAGTATGGGGGAATGTCCGTTGTCCTGGCCTGCCAGGGGAAGTTTCCATCTAAATAAAATGTAGGGACCCTGCCCTCTGCACTGTAGTGGCTCCTTGGGATGGCTGCCCTCTGTCTCCTCTTGCCTCATCCTTCCTACCAGGACTGTCCCACTTGGGGGCATAAGGTACAATAGACCAAGACTGGTTGCAGTGCCGAAATGCATCTTGTAATTCTACTCTCTGCCTTTTTTTGTGCATAAGACAAGCCTCTAATACAACCCTTCCTGTGGTAATTTTATGTAGAGGAGGATGGGAATATCTGTCATTTCCTAATTCTGTCTTCTATAGCCTAGAAGTACTGTGTTTCATATAAAATTATTTTCACTTGAAATGTTAAATATTAATATCTCAGAACTTTAAAGAGGTGGAATTTATTTACCTATAGATCTAACTTTCATTAGCAGTTTAATCTGGAGTACTATTGTATTTAAAAATTATATGTTTACACTATTACAGGCCCTTCAAGAAATTTCCGTAGAAGACAGAAAGAGGCAGCTGGAAAATAGCAGCACCGAATTAGCTGCAATAGAAAAACGAATAGAAGATGTAAATAGAGAGTTCAAGAACATGGAGGAGAAGGTTAAAGAAGCTCTGAAACAAGTACGTGACAGGTCTTTAAAACATGCTGACACTGTGCTAACTGAAAGTAACTGAACGTAAAATATTAGATTCTTATGAAAATTAATGATGCATTGTTTGAATATTTCGTGCTGTTGCTTAAACATATGATAACATTCTGTTTCTATACATGACTTGTAGTAAATTATTCTACCTCTCCTTGAATTTAACCCATTAAATTTTGATTCTGGGAAATAAACTATTCATTGTTTTGCATTTCTTAGTTAAGTAGTTTTTTACTAATTTATTCTCCATTGTTTCATCTTAGCAAAAACTAGAACAGAGTGAGCAAGACAAATGGAAGTTGAAAGAAAAGGAAGCTCAGGAAAAATTAGAAGAAGATGCCAAAGACCTAGAGAAGATGGCTTCAAAGCAGAATATTCTTCAACAAAAAATTGCAGAGTGCACGAAGAAAATCCAGGAGCTAGGATCACTGCCTTCACCAGATATCTACTCCAAATATCAAAACATGAGCACCAAAAATGTATGTGTCAATTTGTTACTTATATTTTTGTATATAGACTATTTAGTTGAAGTAGCATCAAGTTTTGTTCTTAAAATATTTTTTTGTTAAAAGAAAACTGGTATATACAAGGTGTGATAAAAAATAACAGGAATTTTCTGTTTTCTAAAAACTATTTATTTACTCAACATCAACCTTGTCCCCTTCAAAGGAATCCCTCTCAGATATAATACATTTGAGCCAGTACTTTTTCCTATCTTGGAAGCACCTCTAGAACTCACTTCTTGTTATGGAGTACAGCTCCTTCAGCAATTCTGTTTTATCTCATAAATGGTGGCAAAATGAAGCCCTTTCATTGCTCTCTTCAGTCTTGAAATTTGAAATAAGTTACAAGAAATCATGTCCAGTGAATATGATGTTTGAAGTAACATAACAGTTTTGTTTTTTGACAAAAAGGTCACGAACAAGCATTGAGGTTCCTTTCTTGGAAGTGTTGAAAACAGTGTTGTTATGATAAATTAACTTTAAAGAGAGTCAATTAAAGACACTAGACAACACTTACTGTGTTGTCTAGTGTCTTTAATCGACTCTCTTTAAAGTTAATTAAGCATTGAGGTGTCTGCAAAGACATTGTCATGATGCAGTTTCCATGATTGGTTTTGCCATAATTCTACTCAAACCTTTCTGATGGCCTTTTGCAGTTTTTCAGAACCATTTTCTTTACTTCCTCCACATTGTCAAAGGAATTCAGAGAGGCTATGGTGTTCATCTTCTCTCCTTTTTGAAATGTTTCTACCACTCGTAAACTCTTCTAAACTCATGTAGTTTTGCTAAAAGCTACAGTCAACATTTCAAATGTGGTGCTGCACTTTATTCTATTTTACAATGGAAATTTATTCAAATTAAGAAAAATGTGCAGAGCACTCAGAAATAGATATAACCTTTTCCACTGGCAACGTTAAACCAAATATTTAAAACATCTGAAAATGCAAACATACATCAGGAACGTGTGTGCCAACAAGATAAAAAAAAATTGACAGAGAGCTATATAAAGTCCACAAAATTAAAAAATTTCCATTATATTTTTTATCACACCTTATATTCAGATCCCAAATGACCTTGTTGTCGACGGGCCCTAAAACACCACCACCTATATTCAGATTTATGCAATTTACACCAAGGAAATACTTGAATAGTTCCAATCCATAATTGGCTTTTGGAATGCATCATTATGTCAAGTAGTAATAATAATATATTATTAAAAGTACTAACCAGATGATTTGGTTTTAGCTTTGATTCTACTTCGAGCCATAATTATATAAATAGTAACAATGCATAAACCAAACATGTAGTGAAGCACACTAGTAGTTGCAATAATAATCCTAGTGGCTCACTCAAATATTTCATCACTTTTAGAGTGCTTAACTTGAACATGCTTTGTAATTTTGCCCCCATCATTGGCTAAAAGCCACTGACACAGTTCCGGTCCTCGGTGCAGATGTTGCTTCCGATCAGATTTATTTGAAGGTGAGATCGTCAGATGAAAGGCTAAAATTCAATAGGTGATCCTTGTACTCTGTATCAGTTTTTCCCATATTATCAATTCTGATGGCTTCTGGAATGCCTTTATTAATCTGCTACTTTACAGATGTGATTTACTGTTCAAAAATGATAGTGCAAGTATAGATTTTTCCACTTGCAGTTTGTTCTTTAGATGTTCTTTAACCCCTTTGTGATATGCATGTCATATGACGTCCGTATTAAAATGCTCATTTAATGCTAATATGTATATGTTTCTTTGCTATAAACGTTGTGAATCAATAAGTTAACTGGCAGTTTTTATAGGTAACAGATGTGTGGCAATGAGTTATTAATCTGCAGGGTATCAGTACAAATAGTCAAAGTTGTAATTAATACTCCATTTCAATTTCTTTTGTGTTTTATTAAAATTAAGTTCAATATTTCCAACAATTGTAACTCCCCATCCTTTGTAATTCAATATGATTGTTAGAAATACTTTCCTTACACATATTCGGGCAACTGCACTCCTCTGTAAAGATGCCCAAATGAGTGTATGTGTTAACCTGAAGCTGATAAACTATTGGAAATATAATATTAATTTTGTGCTTCATTGTATCATAGTCCTTAAACAACGGAATATTGGAAATATACTGAGATTTCCACACTGACAACAATTATTAATATTACCTATGAAATGTATGTGTAATTTGTGGTTTTGTAAAATTTGGTTTTGTATATTTCACAACAGATGAACAAGGCATTGGAAGAACTACATAACTGGTGTTCAGATAACGAAATGACTGTGAACTTATCCAAAACAAAATACCAAGTGTTCACCTTTTGCCACACAAAACCGCTTATCAAAATAACACTAAATGGTGAGCAACTAACAGAAACAGATAATTATAAATATCTAGGCATAACACTCAATTCTAAATTATCTTGGAAAACCCACATTAATGAAACCATAGAAAAGACCACTCAGAGATTAACAACACTTAAAAGACTAGCTGGCAGCAAATGGGTATCCTCTGTCAATACACTCAACATCACCTATAAAAGTTACATCAAACCAGCACTCCTCTATGGAAGCGAGGTGATACTTACAGCAAGTCAAAGTAAACTAGCACAACTTGAAACATTACAGAACCAAGCATTCAGACTAATAATGGGAGCAGTTAAATCAACATCAATTACTGCAATGCAAATTGCTACAAATAACTTGCCAATTAAACATGAAATGGAAAAACAGAATCTCCTCCTAAATGAAAAACTACAAAGGCTCCCCTTTCATACTCACTGGAAGAACTACAAAAGCAGAGAAAGGACCTTAAAAACACAAGAAGGATTTATGCAGAAAGCCTATAACCTACAGAGAAAATACAACCTTGAAGACACAAAACAAAATTTAACATCTCCCACTTCCAATCTGCCCTTTATCACAACCTAAAATAAATAGCAGAGTAAACCTTCTGCAAAATATAGAGTCAAAAAGGGATGTAAGTGCAGAAACACTTAAAATGCTAGCTCTAGAAACAATTGAAACTTATTATCCACAAGACTCATGGTTACACATATACACAGATGGCTCCCTATTTGACAAAGAAAGTAATGCTGGAGCAGGAATACATAGTAAAATATTCAATTTTTACATCTGTTTGGACACACTAGCAACCCACTATGATGGAGAATTAGAAGCAATCAACACCTCGCTGAAACAACTCTTCAACCATGTGAACTCTTTCTCTAAAGCAGTGATTCTAAGCGATTCTAAATCAGCACTTCAAGCCCTATCCTCACTGTACCCTAACAACAATCGAATACTTGAAATTTACAGTTCATTACGAATACTACAAGGTCTAAAAAAAGAAATACACTTGCAGTGGATTCCATCCCACTGTGGATTTACAGGCAATGAAATAGCAGATTCCTTGGCAAAAAAAGGAACACAAATAAAACAAAACTGCCAACAAAAAGCCTCATTCCACACATCAAAACTACATATACACAATAGAATCAACTTATTCTGGAAAGAAGAATGCAAAGAAAAAAGTACCAAAAAGCAATGGAAAATTCTACAAGGAAGTAAAAATCCCATCCCAGACTACCCAAGAAGCAGTACTGTTGCCATCTTCCAACTGATTACTGGCCACGACTGTTTGGCCACTCATCTATACAGGATTAATATTTTTGAATCCCCGGCCTGCACACTGTGTAGGGACCAAACTCATTGATGGACGGAGATCATCTGCTCCAGTGTAGTGCCCTGACAAAAACAGATGGAGAACTGACAGCACAACTAGTCACATGTTACTGGGAGGCCAGAAGGAAAATGGAAATTCTCCAACTCCATGAGCATTAGCAACCAACTAACCATATTTTGGGGATATAGTATTTCCTGCTTATTTTTCTGGACATATATGTTTCATTACATTATTGCATTCATTTGTATGTAACAGATACAATATTTGTATAAATTATGTTACTTTAGTGATGATTAATACATTTTAAATGTAACATAAGTCATTAATACTGAAACAGTATCTGAATAATTAAAAATATATAGTGGACATGTTTTTGAGGACTTATATTAATTGTTACAACTCTTATTTCCTGTGCTGTGGCGTAATGGGCTGGAGCATTGTAATGTGCCCAAATTCACTCCACCTGTGGGAATTTGTGGATTTTAAGTCCCAGGTGTAAGATTGGTGTTGAATAGGTAGTGAATCTCAGTCAAAGAATGTTAACTTTCCAGCTGCAGAAATGCTGACCATAACTCCTCCTCATATCAATTGAATAATCTTTCATCTCTGCCTGGAGGGAGACAGTAGTTGGATTAGCAGGCTCAGGCCTGATTAGGGCTGTTATGACATGGATTACTTTACCTATTACTTAACAGCTCTTTAGGTTAGAAAATGTAACAGAAAACAAATGGTGCAGACAGTCTGGGCAACAATTCTGAATTGCAAAGAATGAAGTTCAGTTATTGCTGAACAACAGCTAACCACATTCATTGTGGATTAAAGGTGGATATTTATAGCAGAATTTATTACAAACATTAACATAATTGTCTTCTCTTTGGTTTCCATATTTATTTTTACATAATGGCAGAAAATTCTCAGCTATGACACTCTTAAAAGAATATTTTTCTAACATATTCACGTGGCAAAAAAATATCCTGACAGCTTATGCAGAAATAAAGTATAGCACCTGCACATAGCTTCATAAATCCTCTGCTATAACATTTCAATTAGTAATAGGTGAAACTAAATAAATACATTTTGTTTCATAATTGAACTGTTTATAATGTCCCTGGACAGAAAGAATCACAGACTCTTACAATCTGAACTGAGCTGCCCTGTTTCATATAGAGGAAGAAGAAATGACATTAAATGGAGAAAGTTGTAGTTTGCATTTTTTTTTTTTTTTGTATCATCCTCATTAAAAAAATCGGTACAAGAACCAAACCCAGCTTTCCCATACAGCCACAAACATATGCATGGACTGAAGTACGTTCAAATGCATATCTTGGTTTCTTTCTAAGAGAGAAATAGCTTAAATTTAAATGGAGTCGATTAATGACACTAATGCCCGATTTCACCAACAGATGTTAAAATCGACGTTAACAAATGTAACGTAACAATTGTTAGAGCGTAAAAACTAATGTTAAATTTCTTGCATTTCTCCAACATATTTTCTTAAAATGTTAACACACCTCTGTTAACGCCAAGAAACTTGTAAATATCACAGCTATAGAAGGCTATGGATGATTTTCTGAACGCACTCCGATACGCTCACGATGCGGTTTTGTTTTAATTTTCGTCTGCACAAATGGCAGATGAACAAAATCATAAATAAAGCCGTGAGACAAATTTCTGATCGACGGAGAAAGAATTGTTAATTGAAATGGTGACGAAGTGTAAGGATATCGTGGAAAATAAGAGGACGGATGCAGTGAATGTAAAAGAGAAAGATGTCACGGGGAAAATATTGGAAACGAATTTAATTCAAATGCATGTGTCACTACTACAAGCACCAAACAACTTGTCAGTATTATGTAAATTTAAAACGAGGTGCGAATAACAAGTGCCTTAAACGTTTCAAGATGGGAGGTGAACAATGTATTATCCACATAATTCAGTGAATTATAAAATCGCAAAATTATTAATACTTGAAGCAAAGGCGAGATCGGCATATTCCTTTCGATGTATATTCTATACCTTGTTTCACGTAAGCTTGCCCAGTATCTCTTAACGGTCACGTGACCTAATCACCTCTCAATGGCTGCTGTTGTGGTAATGACTGTCGTGCGGTAAAAATTAGTTCGTTATTTAACATGGTGATATATCATTATATGTTGGAAGAGAATTGTCAAATTTATATTTTCGTAACTGTTGGAATTAATTCTTAAACGAAGTAAAGAGGAGGTTCCTTTGCTCTCAAGCACATGGCATGATACCACGTGATTTAGTGGTAGTGGTGACATTTGTTTATATGACTTTTATCACTGACCTTGTTTTGAACTGGATTAGTCATATATCGCCATTTGAGAGTGCGAGAGCTAAATTATTTTATTTATCGTTTATTGCGCATGTACTTATTATATGTATAATGGCAGAGTCTACCGCCAGTTTTTCGCTGAAGTATCGCAAGGATAATTATTTACAAACAGGCAAAAAAAGAATTGTGTTGCATGTGTTTAATGCACTCACAGAGAAGAATCGGTCTTTGTCAGTGAGATAAGTCGAACAGCTGTACTCTGAAGTTACAAGTGTGAGTGTTAGATCCGTAGGAACATCACAACATGAAACTGAGAAAACAGGAAAACTTACCACTCCAGGCAAAAGCAGGAAATAAACAAAAGTGCGTGCTCGAAGAAAATACGTGAAAAGTGTTGTGCGTCGTCATATGTGTAGTTTTTCTTTAGAAACGAACTCCCTAACATAAGTAACCTTTCGTCTGCTGTAAATGAGGATGCAGATTTACCAAATTTCAGCAGATTGCTTATACAGCTGGGATTTGTGAATGAAAAAAGAGGCAAGAAAAATGTGCTAAAAGACAGAGGCGATATTGCTGTGTGGCGAAGACGTTATTTAAGGACAACCAGACTGCACCGAGATACAAATCGCAAAATATACACGAAGAACACACGAAAAGTAAGGTATGGTGTGACACGACTTTTAAGACTGAAAGACGAGCATTTTTGAAAGGTATGTGTGCTGGTTTAAAAAATCCCAGTGGAAAAGGCCAAAGGCCTTTCATTATAAACTCTTTCAGTTTCATTGCTCAGTCTATTTCAATTTGCTCAGTTCATTATAAACTTGTATTTTTGCATGCCTTCATATCCTTATTTGTATGATTTTATTTATCTTCCTGGCAATTATTACGACGTTTACTGCAGGTTTAAATGTGACGGGAAGGCACCGCCTATGGCCTATGGCACGAAAGCATTAGCCAATTAGGGCGAGGGGGAAGGTAGTTGAACGCGGAGTGATATATTTCAGCGGGGCAAGGTTATATGAAACAGAGATTAACTCATTATTACGTAAATTTAAAACAACGTGAGAAGGACAAGTGACTTGAACGTTTCAAGACGGCAGGTGGAGAGTGTATTATCCACATAATTCAGTGAATTATAAAGTCGCAAGGTTACTAATACTTGAAGCTAAGGCAAGATAGTCATATTCCTTTCGATGCATGTTCTAACCTCTCTTGTACTTCCGCAATAAGCTTCATAGCAACATGTTTCGACAGTCTATACCTCTGTAAAACAATTTTCTTCGGATAGTTTCTTAAAATCATTTCTCCTCATAGGCCGTACTCTATTATGAATGCCATTTAGATGTTCTTAAATATAGCAAATCGATATCAACAGCTGAGTTCATGCTCGTCATCTTGACTATTTACAATTGTTAAGAACTTAACATGAGAAATTCGGCATGTTAGTTTAACATGAGATTTAACACATGTGTTACGCTAACACTTGTTGGTGAAATGCAATTTTTTTTTAACTATTGCTAAACTCGTGTTAAGTCTTAACATTTGTTGGTGAAATCGGGCATAAATAACACTTTTCCTTGTCTGCCATATTGTCAGCTGTTTTACTCCATATGATCAGGTGGTATAATTTTCACTTCTTTAAGGCTTGTTAGCCTAATTTTACAATTCCTTTCTTGGAAGTGATGAAAAGGGTGTTGTTATAATAAATTAAATTTAAATGGAGTCGATTAATGACTATTTTTCCTCGTCTGCCATATTGTCAGCTGTTTTACTCTGTACGATCAGGTGGTATAATTTTCACTTCTTAAAGACTTGTTAGCCTGATTTTACAATTCCTTTCTTGGAAGTGATGAAAACAGTGTTGTTATAATAAATTAAACTTAAATGGAGTCAATTAATGACACTATTTTTCCTCATCCGCCATATTGTCAGCTGTTTTACTCCATAGTTTAGTGTCATTAATCGACTCCAAATAAAGTTAATTTATCATAACAACACTGTTTTCATCACTTCCAAGAAAGGAATTGAGAAATAGCTTGTTGCACCAGGGCTTTCCTGTATGTTGCTTTAACAAAATCAATAATTTCCAAGTCTAAAAGACTGCAGATGTAGTTGCTGGTAAAAAGATCATCTTTATGTTCCTTAAAAATGTTGACTCTGATTGATGAGCTGTACACCCGTCAATTATTACGGTAGTCTTTCTTCCCTGAGATCCCACTTTGGTATTTAGATAGATTTGGTAGATATTTAACGAATATTTCTGAAGACATCCATGAATTTCTCTGAAAATCTTATTTGCACTAAGTATGCTTTCGAACCATCTCGGAATTTGTAATTTTCCTATGGTTATTGGAGGTAACTTTTCAGTTTTGTCATGGTTTGGGCACAGCTGAGTTGTGAACCTTTATATATATTTTTTCAAATTAGAAATATAAATCACTATTTCAAAAATAACACATCTTAACATGCCTCCAGGTGAACTTTAAAATGGAAGCAGCAGTCAGAAATGTAGAAGTTAACAGGTTTGAGAAAAGTAATTCCAGAGCTGCCAACTGTTACAGTTTCATGTAAACAAAAGTGGAACATGAAGTGATGCACAAAGGTTAATGAATTTAAAAGCATTCAAAAAAAGCATAACATTGCTCTTAATGGATTAAGAATGGGCTTTTTATATATCTGCACTCCCTTTTCACATTTAAAAAATGTGACAATTACACATTGAAATGCAGCATTGCTCTCATCTGTTACTGATTATGTTTCCTTATTACAGATACTATCTCATAAGTAATGTCGTCTTTTTATTTTTATTATTATTTTAAGAACTTTTTTCTTATCCATTTATACCCTGCCTTTAATTGCAGTGGTCATATTGGCGGCCTTTCTCCTTTGGAACATAGCGATGGTGTTAACTCGTATACGTTGGGTTGCTTGTACTTTGTGTTTTAATCATTTGATTATGCTCACATTCACACTCTCATTCATACTTCCCGACTCTGGGTAAGAGGGGAAATCATCTTGGTTGGAGTGAAATCCGCATCCCCGGCTGGGAATCGAATCCGGGGCACCTTGCACAGCAGGCAGATGTTCTACCGACTGAGCTACGAGGCTAGCCAACAATTATTTGAAATGTGTTCTGACAAGCAATTAACTTTCCAAGTATAGACCATTGGATTCTATGGTCTTGAGCGATTGTTCAGCGAGATTTATTTTCCCACGATGGTACCAGTCTCTAGTTTTTGTTGCAAAGAATTCTGTGACACCCACTTGTAGTGCTTCAATCTTATCAAAATTTTTCCATGTAGAAAATGGGCTATGGGTTGAAAAAGGTGATAATCTGATGTAAGATGAGGGTATGTGCTGGTTATGGTAGCAGTTTGATTCCTCAAGTCATGAATTTTCTCCATAGTTCGTGCAGTATAGGATGTTGCATTGTCCTGTTGCAATCAAACTCTCTTTTGGTTAGCTAATGTTGGATATCTCTGTCTCAAAATTTCATGAACTCGTTCCAGTTGTTGAGAATTAAGACCTGCATGATTTGTACACTCGTTTGGAACAAACAGTGAATCGCACCTTCAAAATTCCAGCAGATACACATTACTTTGGACCAAACTGGATTTTTTTTTTTTTTTTTGATAATGGCATTGGTAGGTCGGCGGGGATCAAGCCACTGTTTTGAGGCATAGGGTTTCGGTAATATACCCATTTTTCTCACAAGTGACAATTGGCCTGACAAATCTATCTTCCATGGGATTACGGATAAGCTGACAACAGATATCCACTCTACGTTCAACCTGTTGAGGTGTCAGTTCATGAGGTAAAGATCTACAGCTCTTGTATGATTTTCTAAGTGTCTTAATGTGATGTATGGTATCCTTTGATGCACCAAGTTCTTTTGAAAGCCTCTGGGTACATTTTTGCAGATTTTCTCGCAAAACTTGGCATATATACTCAATATTCCATACTTTAGGTCTTCCAGAATCTGGTAAATCTTTAGTGTTTTCGTCTCCAATATTGAAACTTTGGAACCATCGTGCCACATGCTCACTAGCGACACCTTCTCCTTCCACTTCACATATTGTTCAAGCTGTGGCAGCAACTTTGTAATCTTATTTCCAGTAGTGTTTTAGAAGGACTCTTAATTTCAAACTGTGTTATCTCCATTGTGTGATTGTTTATTAAATGCTGAAGTCTAATACATGCTCGCAATGTACGCAATGCTAGCCATGGCATTCTGTAAATAGCACTGCCAAACCAAAGAAACCCAATAAATTTTCCAAAACACCAAAATCAAAAAAGCGACTTTACTTATGATGCCACCTAATGTAATATACTAAATATTTATAGACAAATTTGTTGAAATTCAATAGTTCTTAGCATCTAATTCATGTGGTATTTGCCCATTTAAGATAACAGAGAACTCCAGGTATAACATTTTTCCATGAACAAGATTCAAGTACATAGTGAACTGATGTATGCATTCCTCAGGCAGAGGAAGCATGATGGTAGCACTGGATAAAAACAGTAAGCAATAAAAGACCAGGAACATTGCTGAAGAAACCAGCAATGCTTCTTTTGGACATTTTCCAGGCCAGCAATTTGTGCTGCTTTTACAACTGGACTGGTGGTACTATACTATAACAAGCAGCTAATGGCTCATTTTTCAATTTTGTTGCAGCTTTTTAAAGAAATGGAAAAAGCAAATAGCCACTTAAAGAAATATAGTCATGTCAACAAAAAGGCCTTGGATCAGTTCATGAGTTTCTCAGATCAAAAGGAAAAGCTTGTGAAACGCAAAGAAGAATTGGATAGGGGGTAAGTCTTTTCCCATTTTGAGATGAGTCAATATTTTGTCTATTCAGGCGTCATGAACTTTATTATTTAATCATGAACAATAGTTAGGTTAAAAAATATAGTTTAACATTTATTTTCCAAATGTCATATCTTCAAGCTTGTTACCTTTACTTAACTGTAGTACTGTCTTCCCACTACAAGAAGGCAAGCGGGGCCTGAAGAGGGAGAGGGGCTTGAACTGTTTATATGCTCTGGTAGTGGATCTGTTTACTATGAAATGAGAGTGCATGTGAGTCACCATGCTGTCAGTTGTGATGCTCGTTTCAGTAATTGCAGTGGTAGGTATTATGCATAGGTGAGTTATGTGACAACACTGTGTATTTTAGATGAATCTAGTAATCTTAAATCCGGACGGCGAGCATGAACATCATGCGAACAGCAAAAGTGATTACATTACACATTCCTCTGGCTTGCCTTCTTGTGTTGGGTGGACTGTGCATATTTCACCAAACTTACATCAATTTTGCATCTTTTGCTAACTCCTCTTAGATGAAGTTGTAACTAGATTACATGACATTATTCACAAAGTAAAAGTCACTAGCACTGCTATGAACTCAAAATGGTGACTGTAATTTAGGTAGCAGGATTTCTCTCAGGTGGATGATTTGAGTAATATTTTAAAAATGTGGTATGTTACTGTCACATTAACTGTTCTACCCATCATAGTTTACTTTCATATCTATTTTGTAAATCATAAAAAAAGGTTTACATTTCATTATAAGTGATTTCCAAATTGACTTTGTATCTAATTTTGCTTTGGATTCATAGAACCATATGGGTGTTAGAATAATAATGACTAGTGGATTATTCTGAACTGATAAGCCATGATATGCTGAAATTTTGATGTTCAGAAGTTTCGTCCACATGTACAATGAACATCGTCAAGTGTTGGGCAATGTTCACTTGCAACTGACTTGTTCTCTGGAACTGCTGGAGTATTTATACATGGCTGCTTACACTGCATTGGTTCAGCTGGAAGAGTTATGCAGTGAGTATTGTGGACAGGGCTTGGGCTCTTCTGTGTTGCTGGTTGTTGATTGGCTAGTGTGCTGTTTGTTTGTTAAACACTTTTCAGAAGCCAGGTTTTATTCAGTTTCAGAGCTTCTTATTTTCTGTTGATGTTATTTGGGTGTTTATAGAGTTGTATAGTTTCACATTGTAGTCTGGCATAATAGTATTGGATTAAAGAATGAATGGTTGTCTCTTTATATGAAATTATGTTTTTCCCTTCCATTCGTAAGACATGCCCAGCTACTGCTGACAAGCATCTCTTGTGTTCTCACAGTCAAATGTTGATGTTGCATTAGCTGGTCCTGTATATGCCATGCAGCAAGAACAAAGGATCGTGTATACAATGGTCAAAGTGAGTGGATGTCTGGGAGCTTTGACAGAATGCAATAAATACATTGATAAACTACTTAAATAAGTAATTTGTTGTGCTGTGTCAAAAGTCTCAGGGATCAGCTCACTTCAGGATGTTAGCAGTCCAACATATATAGGTAGCATCCAACACAGCATAGTTTTTAGAAAGTTTTATATCTGGCTTTTGCCATGACTAGTTTTTTAAAGGGCGCTGATGACCGCCGTAGTTGAGCGCCCTTATATATATACCTTATATATACCATACCTTATATATATACCAACAGACTGTCAGATCATCTGGGTCAGCCAGAAAAGCCTGCAGTTGCTGAGTATGCTCTTTGGGTGGAAGGGGCCAAATTTTTTCTTCATTACAGTACTATCACCAGACTACATTGCAGAGCAATAGAAATCTGCAAACACCTGAATAACTTCAACAGAAAAGAAGAGGCTCTCAGACTGAATAAAACCTGGCATCTGATACTCGAGCATATTAAACAGGGACTAACACACAAAAAGCACATCAGCCAATCAGCATTCAGCAATACTGACAGGCCAAGTCTCACCCATAATGCTCACCACTTCACCCTGTCCAGCCGAACCAATGCTGTATAAGCAACCCATATATAAATATCCCAGCGGTTCCAGTCAATGAGTTAGTTGTGATTAAACCTTTGCCGAGAAGACTAAGACCACACCGCAGATGTAGACGAAACATCTGGTCATTGAAACTCCAGTAGACCATGGTTATCAGTCCAGAAGAATCCATTACTTATTATTCCTACTCTGGTCATATAAATTTAAAATATATTACAACAGTCAAAGTTTGTGTGTATATGTGTGTGTGCATGCACGCGTGCACTAGTGTGCATGGGCGTGTGTGTACTTGTGTATGTAAAATATCTTATTAATAACTGAAGCTACAAAAAAGTGATTTAATGTACAGTGCAGCTTACATAATTAATGATAATTTGTTTTCTCCTTTACTAACAGTATGTTTTAACTAACACATTAGTAGTTGTAAGATCTGCTATTATTTTTATTATATTGGCCATACTTCGCACCAATATACAGTAAAGCCTGTGTTCAACGGAATCGAAGGGACTGTTCAAAATTTCTGTTTAATGAAGAGGTTTTTCCATTTACTGACATAAAACCACATAGGAAAACAAATTTCCATTTTCTTCTTTAGAATCTTGTAAACTTGAGTTTTTCCTACGTTGAGCACCTTCATGATCTGTTTCACACTCAATTTATCTCTTTCACAAACATAAATCACTTTCATTCTTGTGTTAAGATCTAATACAATTCTTGTTTTTGAACCATGGTGATTATAGAAAATAAAGCACTATTTTGTTTAAGTATAGAGGTGTACTGTTGTGCTGTCTGTTATGCTTAACTATGTAGTGAAGGATAACCGTGACAGGTTTCTCAGTATTCATACTGTAATTAGCACATCCCCATCCTGAACAGGTCAGGTAGCAGCAGTATGGTTATGTTTCAACTGAAATATCATGTACGTAGAGCAGACTATGTAAATTTTCACCAAGTGCCTGAAAATTTTCTAAACTCTGTATTCCGGAATTGGAAATTTACCATTAAATGTACTTAGATTTTCACTGTCCACATAAGACAGTTTCTGTTTAATAAAGGGAATTTAGCATGTTTTTCACCCTAAATTCATGGAACTATGAAATATTTCCATTTAAGACAGATTTCTGCTGAACCAAGGGTCTGTTAAAGGTAGGTTTTACTGTAGTAATGTTGGGCCCCTGTTATGTATGACATCTTTGGTTGCTTCCTTCCTTCTTTCCCCCCCCCCCCCCCCTCATATTAAATATTTCAGTAGTACTCTTAAGAATAGGTTACTAGATATTAAATTCAGAATTTGGTCACTGAAACAACTAAACCTAATTGAAAAAACTATTTTAGTTGATTTTTAACACGTCGTCACTTACATTTTATATTATTGAAGGACTAGCTTCGGAAGCCATCTCTCAATAATATAAAAATGTAAGTGATGAAGTGTTAAAAACCAACTACAGATAGCTTTTTTCAATTAATTTTGATGTCACTGTTACTAAATTCCTCCAGCCATGCATAACAAAACATAAGTTCCTTTTCAATCTACAAATGTCACTCACTCAAATAATATAATTTTCATCAATAAAATAATGTTATCACTATCATCAAATTAAATAATTTCATGAGAAAAACTGTATAATTAACTTACAGATGTAAATGTGTTGTTTGTAAAATATAATAAGGCAAAAGTGAAAGAAAGGGGAGGGAGGTGTAGTTCTGTTCTCCATAATGAATAGTTTCAATAAGGTCAGTATTTCGTACCTAGAATGCTATAATTTTCACAATTATGAGAATTATATTTTTCAGTTACAGTAAATAATAATAATAATAATAATAATAATAACATTAATGGCAGTATGCACTTATATGAAATGTAGGACTTCAGCAGAAAAAAAAAAATAATTATGGACCTCAAATATTATTTCTTTGAGCACAGCAGCACTACTAGTTCTAAGTTAGCTTCTTGCACAGTAATAATTCATTCCACTGAAGTTAAAACCCACTCTTTGTTTAATTCAGTGTTCTCTAAAATAAGTACTCAATAGTTCAGCACAAATATGTAGTTTTGAATGTGCCATGCATTCCTGGGCATAAAAGGCGAAATAAAAGAACCAAAATCTTCAATGTTGGGATTGTGCTACATTGGCTTCTACCACAGTTAATCTAAATTTAACACCTCCACATAAGCATGCCTGAACAATACTCATCCACAGAAAGTTCACATTTACTTTAATCAAAGATAGTACATATGCTCATAAAAATAACCTTTTCTTCAGTTTATATATTGATTACCAATGTAATATGACATACAAGTTTCCTTGATTTCTATCTGCCGATGGCTCATTAAATGCTTCTAGATTTTCAGCTAGCTAAACTTCAGGATTTTGTTCCAGATTGTGAATGTGCTTAAGTCATAAGTTTGTTGTTGCACACATGCATGCAGACTTTTTCCTGAGCATTTTATGAGATTTCAATATCTGTATTTTCAATGAAATCTCAATATCAGTACTTTTGTCTCTTAAATATTTTACACATAAAATTTTATTATTTAATTACAGAGATGAAAAGATTAAAGAGTTGATGATGGTGCTTGAACAAAGGAAATATGAAGCCATAGAGTTCACATTCAAGCAGGTTTCAAAATACTTCAGTGAAGTGTTTCACAAGTTGGTCCCCTCAGGTCATGCACAGCTTGTTATGAAAAAAAGTGAGGATGAGGCGGGAGGTTCCCAGGAGGTGAGTTTTCCAGTGTTATTGGAATAGAAAGTTTAAATGAGTATAGTTCCTTTCAGTACATTCCTGTGTAATGTATTACTAAATATTTTCAGGAAGCAAATTCAGATAAGTTCACAGGTGTGGGGATCAGGGTATCGTTCTCAGGACGTAATGCTGAAATGCGAGAGATGAATCAGCTCTCTGGAGGACAGAAATCTCTGGTTGCACTTGGACTTATCTTTGCCATTCAGAAATGTGATCCTGCACCATTTTACCTCTTTGATGAAATAGATCAGGTAAGTTAGAAATCAGCAGTAGATCTAAGATAATTGTTAAAATTTTGAAGCGTCAGATGGTGGGACCTTCAATAGGGGGAGGACAGCATCACACATAGGCCCTAGTGCTTCCAAAGTGACCCCTGTGAGGAATGATGAAGGGAAGATCTTAAGAGCGACAAGTTCTGGACAGTGATGTGCGCTAGCAAAGATAGGATTCCTGACATTCCCAACATGACACAAACCTGATGCTGGCTAGTCCTGGCTTTTGGTACTGTATATTCCTCCTTCCTGCCATGACGTACCAACTATCATTGTCTGTTCCTACAACTCCAAAATAGATAAGGTGAAATATTGAAAAGGAAATGATGTCCACAGGAAATTAGTGGCAGAAGGAGAAGTACCCCAATTTTAAACCATTGTACCTTATAAAATGGGTGACTTACAAGTTGCAGTTCGGTACATTTCATGTATCTATAATGTCATGCACATAAAAATTCCATGGAAATCAAAAAGAAAAAGTTGAAAATTGTGCTTAACTGTGTTGATTTGACTTGTTGATTACAATATGAGTGCTCATGGAAACACACACACACACAAAAAAAAAAAAAAAAAAAAAAAAAAAAAAAAAAAAAAAAAAGACTTGGTCTTTATATTCCAACCTGTATACTCCCATTCAGGAATGGCAACATACATTTGTTCGTATACACAAAACAAAATGATTCAAATATTAGGCACATTCGGCACAAAGAATGGCTTTTGCTACAGTGAAACAAAGTTGTGAAATTTCAACGATTTATTAATGTAGTCTCTACTTTTTTGTTACTGTATATGTATACTGCCTTTAATGGGTTTTAAACCAGTTTTTGTTTCGTTTAAATAACTTAATAAATACGGAAGATATGGAATTGTATTTGATACATTTTTACAGCATTTAACAATTTAAATGTCTTGTTCTGTTTATTGGGTATCCGTTTCCGGCCCCTGAAGGGTTTAAATGGCCATCGATGAAGCGGTTAACTAAAGGAGTGATGCTTATTAAGATGTTTTTGCTAGAGCGATCATAAGTAGTAATTGGCTTTGCGTTTAGAAAATATTTAGTAAGTCAAATTTTGATTTTGAGTAACCTGTATTAAGTTAGCTGAATTGAAAGCAGGGGAAAAGTTATCATTGTTCAGTTACAAACAAATGATATTCCTATGTAATTTTTTAGTTTCATCCTTGGGCTTGCTTAGAAAACATGTTTTGTGAACTCTTGCTCAATCCTCTGCTAATGTTAACTTCTGGTGCTGATCAGAATGTTTCATCTACATTTGAGTGTTACCTATAGATGTTTACTATAGGGTGTACGATTTTAGAAGGCTTATGAGCTGAACCAATGCATGCACAATGGGTGCTGCCCTGTTGCCATCTGATGCACCAGAAAGTGGAAGATAGGGAGATGGAACAAGGAAAGTAACATTGTCGTTTGACAAATTGACAGAACATAAGCTTATGCAGTAAAGGATAATTATGATAACATTATAAACTTTAACATTCAATATTAACATGCCTATATATGGCTAGTGAGAAGAAAAGATTAATTTCCATAAATTAACTTGAATAATTAACATGCTTATTTACCGAAAATAGCATACCTGGATTTCTGAAAATGACTTACTGTAGAGGAGTTGCTAGCTTAAATAAATGAAGTTTACACTAATTTGTTTGCTGGAAGTTTTGCCCTGTTTCACACTATGCGATACAGTATGCACACTCACTTTGCACGCTCTGGTCATGCAATGGCTTTGTAAAAAATTGATCTGGTAACACACTTCCTCAGATGAAAATTCCTTTAAGAAATTATAAACTTTAATTTTTAATATTTCTAACCAGAGAGAGGAGTACTTAACCTGTTATACCTTTTAATATTTCTAACCAGAGAGAGGAGTACTTAACCTCTTATACCTGCGCCACTGGTACCAGTCTTTGAAAGTGACATTGTTAATACATTGTTACAATGTAAACATGTGTATTTTCTGCTTATTATTATAGATACACAAAGCACTTTACACTCAAGTTTGTGTTACGGACTGGTCTTGAACGGAACTTCAAAGAACACGCAAGCGGTCCTTGACTGCAGTGATTCGTGGTCAGTTAATTTATGAATAAATACCTATGTGCATTTCCTAACAACAATTGGCAATGCCTTACTCAGTACTGCATAATGAAAAGCAATAACACACAGGCAAAATTGGAAGTTAAAGCATATCATAAACAAGGGAGTCAAGCGTTTATTCTCAAAGCAATAACTCGAGAACCATATGTCATAGAAAAATGGCCGTTGTTCAGGCTGCCTCAAAAATTCTTTCCGCATATACCAGAGCATATATCACTATCAAATTTCCAATAGTAATTCTGGGTGCATGAAAAAAGGAAAATCTCTGTTGCTTACGCTTGTGCTGTGCATTCCGAACTGCAACGCTGCATGCCTATGATAGGACAGTTGCTCCAGGCGGGCCCTCCCTAGCTCTGCCTCATATGCTGTCTAATACCTTCTAATACCGTACGCCTTATAGTATCAGATTTGCATGACTATCACGCAGCTTCAGGGAAAGCTCTTCTCCCCCCCCCCTACTTTTTTTTTTTTTTTTCAGAAGAATGATAGTTTGGATATTTTTAAGTTAAGTTTAACCTTTAGTAGATTAGCATTACATTTATTTATGGAATTTCAGGCATTGGACTCCCAACATAGAATGGCAGTAGCTGAAATGATTCATGAACTTTCCAAAGAAGCACAATTTATTACAACAACGTTCAGACCAGAATTGTTGATTCATGCAAATAAATTTTATGGTGTTAAATTCAGAAACAAGGTAAGCAGGAGTTAGATAGTGTCAATTCTTCCCATATAGCCCTTTTATTACATAGTTGTTTGAATGCTGTCTTTCACATTGCAGGTGAGTCATGTGGAATGTGTCACAAGAGAAGAAGCTGCAGATTTTGTGGAGGATGATACCACCCATGGTTAAACAGTGTACAAAGGGAAAAAAAAATCTGTTTTTACTTTCAGTAAAACTGTTCTGTTTTGAATGTTAGGAAAGAGACTTGTTGCATCTTAACAGCTATTTACGACATTACTGTAAAATATTTTTAAAAATGTCCAAATTTTTTACAGCGTAGAAACATGTTAGTCGTATATAGTTAAGATTTTATTTCCACAGTATATGTATATATAAAGAGGGAATCGACCGAATTTTATACTCTTGACAGCCATTGGTTTAACTTCTATCTCGCCCCTTTCCAGTGTTAATTATAGAAATGTATGATTGGGGTTAAAGCATAGCTATGGATATGAATGGAGGTAGTTAAGGGATGTTTCAACATAGTTGAATTGAAAGCACTATTTTATAGGGGTTGGTTCAAGTGAGAATGTGAAATATTTGGCTGTTTTGGGGATTTATTGCACCAAAAACAATCTATGCAGAAACAAATCAAAATGGCAAAAAACAAAGTCAATATGCATGTGCAGATTTATCAGTTAGGTTAGTGACAACTCAATTCATCCATCCATTCATCCAACACTCATCATCATCTTTATCATATGTGTGGTTTGTACTCTGAAAGCAAACTGATTTGCTTGAGAATGCAGACCTAAGTTTCATAATTATTTATTTTAGCTATATAATTCCTCATATGATTGAATGGAAAGTAAATTGACAATGGCTGAAATGCCTCTAAGCTATAAAAGCAAGTGATACTGCAGAGTTGATTCATAGTTGCAATTAGAATTTTTGTCTGTAACTCAGAGAAGATAAGTATGTTTTCTTTTAAAATTTTATATTTTAAATACTAAGCTCTTTTTTATTTCTTCCATTAATGGCCCAAATCTGCCTCATCCTTTCCATAGTTTCTCCTGTTTCTAGAGTGAATGTATTGTTTCAGCTTATAAATATCATCACTGAAGAACATAAGAGTGTATACTATACACACACATTTTTTGAGCCCACTATTTTACCTTATTTCATCAAAATCAAGACAACACCTTTTTCCTAAATATAATCTTAAAAAATGATACATTGTCTTGATTTGGCACCGCCTGCGGTGCCGTATGTTGTAAAAGCGGGCGTTAAACACTACACATTACATTATTATTGATTTGGCATATACTTTCTGAACAGCACATGGAAAGAAATAAACTTCTAATTTTGTAGACTTAGCTTTAGAGGAATGAGATGCATTTAAGGTTATCTTCACAACTGTGGGAATTTTTTGCTAGGTATATTTATCTATTTATTTATGCAAAGTAAGTTATATTTGAATATGACATGGCTCGTTGACTTTCGTATTCTGTTTATTTTTTAAACACATATTTTAATATATATTAGAATCCACTCTCTTTGTATCTTCACTGACTTGGTTTCTTATATTATCCAAAAACTGGCCTAATTTCTTGCTCTTTTTGCTGAATAAACTATTTACGGTACATTTTCTGTTAATTTTAAACCATTTTTTAGTCTAAATGCACTCTCAATGTCTATCCCTTTATATTCAAATATAATATGCTCACCCTCTTTTTTATTGTCACATAAGGGACATTGATCCTTAGGTATACCATTTCTAAAACCTTGCAGTTTCCAAACACATTCTTAACCATAGAATGCCCTCTTGTTCATCTTTACTTGCCCTTCCCATGATATTTGTATCTTAGCATAGAAAATCAAAGAACTCTTATTTGCTATTGCACTGAAGAGTTTTGTATTTCTAAGTCTTCAAATTCTTTTCTTTTGTTTCTCTTTCTCCTATTGTTTTTCCCCTCCAGCTTTCAGAAACCCTATTGTGTTATTTTCGTTTCTGTTCCATAGTCTCCTAGCCCATTACTATCCATGTTCTTTTGAAGACTAATTGCCCATCCACCTGTTCTTAAGTTATTCTTGATACTCTAAACATTATTTAACACATTACTTTTATGTCTAGATTTAAGATTTGTATGAATATTTTAATGCTCTCTCCATTACTACCCCTTTCTTTGCTATTCTCTCTGTCTAAATATGAACTATGTCTCTTTCAGTTGCACAAAGTAAGCGAATTTAGTAACAGTGACATCAAAATTAATTATAATTTGTAGTCGGTTTATTGACACTCATCACTTACCTTTTTATTATTATTATTATTATTATTATTATTATTATTATTATTATTATTATTATTATTATTATTATTATCATCATCATCATCATCATCATCATCAAGGGACTAGTTTCTGAAGTCTTTTGCCTCCATTTTCAACCTCTCTCCAGGAGAGAGAGAAAGAGAGCGACAGAGACTAGTCCCTCGATAATATAAAAATGTAAGTGACAAGTGTCAATAAACCGACTACAAATAGATTTTACAATTAAGAGAGAAATTATCAATCCATATTTTCCTCCCTAATCAACCCACTGGCTTCATACTCTGCATTATTTGTAAATTTTTAATAAATATGATACATTGTATCCACATAATTATTATAATTATTGGTTTCTTAATCCCTCTTAAACAAAATCACATCCATCACCATCTCTTTCTGATTACAATGACTTTGAAGCAGTATCATACGAAGAGGAAAGCGAACTCTCACAGTCCAAACATCTGATTGGGAGTTGAAACAGTAATAAGTTATGCCCTTGTCCTTGTGCAGTATGTACTCGAGACCATTTGAATTTTTGTCTCAGCTAATAAAAACCCATGTGCAAATGTTTTAAAAAATGGAATTATGTTTATTTTTATAGTGCACTAAATTTATAAATCAGTTGTGGAAAAAGGAGTTGTCTTGCATTGAGGATCTTTTGTATTTAGAAACACAGTAGTAAGGCTGCTAAAGTAACCATTACTCGTGAGTAGATCTACTGTATGCCGACAGAAGTGCACATCTGAAAGGCGCTCTTTTGTAAGTCTGCTTTAGTATCAGTTTTCCAGTTTCATTTCAGTTATTCCTGTTTCACCAAGGATGTACAACTTATGAATATAGTTTTAAATGTATAAACTAATTAAACATATTACAATACAGCTGCATGTAAAATGCTGGAGTTTGTTGGCCAGATACAATTAAATTTCAAGGAGACTAAAATGTCCTTTTATCTCCTGGGAGGTAATCTTTTAGGGGAAAATTCAAATTCTTGACTTTGAAAAGGAAAACTTTTGGATACTTAGTATCAGCTGGAACTGAATAGAAAGGCAGACATTTTAATATTGAAGCTTTAAACATAAAGCAGCCTGTATCTTTTATCTATTCATAATCTGAATTTTTAACGCCATGAAAATGTCCATATAACTGGTTAATTGCAGAAAGTTTAGAACAGTATGTCCCTAGACATGTTTATTCATCAGGATTGTTTTATTCATTCATGTAAACTGACTCATTGCCCTCATGATTAATGACATCTCCAAAATGTAAGCTTCCTTTGGTGCTGTGGTAGAGTTTCATGTACAAGAACATCTTATAAATATTAAAAGCAGAAGCATTATTAACAGTGAAGTATTCTTCATATTTAAGTTTGATTTATGAGTCACTATGTTTACACTCAAACTTCACTTACTTGTTGTATAATTGAAACGTTTTCAAGATCATTCGATCTCATCCTCAGCTGTTTGGTGACTGATGCTGACTTGCATCATGCAGAGACTGCACTGTGAATGTAAAGCACTGCATATGTTTCCCTGAAGCCAAACGTTATTCATTCGCAGCACATTTGGAGCATTGTATATAGCAGAAAGATAAATATTGTATATTGCTTTGTGATACCCATTTTTAGGGTTCTTTTATATGTTTGTTACATCACAAACTTGTACAGGATTAGTCCTGGAAGAGAAAACATAAACCAAGAAATGGATATTGCCTTATATTTACTATCCCCTGTGAGTAAACTACTAAATTTCATCTGTAAAAACAGAGATGTACACAAATTTGTAAGTTTAAACACACAAATATGTTAATAAAAGTATGTGCTAGAGATTTGAGTGACTCGCTCAGAGTTTGGAATACATTCAAAACTTGTCAAAATGCAGCTGTGTACTGAAATAATTTTCTACAATACCTAGAACATTTGGTTTATTCACCATAATATCTCACAGGCTTACACCAGTTTCGTTATCTAATGTGAATTGTATTCAACCTATCAGTAGTTAAATATCTTCATTGCAGTATTTTCGTATACAAGATGGTCAACATTCTCTTAATTATTTCTGTTCTGCTGTAAATATTTTCAGTATAATTCCAATTACATTTCTTAGTTGTTTACTGAGGAAAAGAGGGCTATTTAATGAAATGAGCATGTTCTTGCTCATGTGCAAATTTATATTTGCTTCAACCAGTTTATTGTCTCATTCTCACTTTTAACATATTATCATAACATTTTTTTATGGCTTAGCAATGCTAATTTGTATGTATATGAAAATAAATCATGAACATAATTATTATTTTTAGTTAATTGATGGATATTAATCATTTCTTCACACTTCATTAAATAATATTGTACAGACATAACATAATGTTACAAATGCAATGTAATATATATGTAACAAATGTATAATTCTTAGATAATGGCCTGTGAAAATGTAGCACATGTTCTAATTTTCATGAGTGGCATAACAAGGATTTTACAACAGTTGTGTACATTTAAGCAATTCTAGCATCATAAATATTATCAATATACGTTTTATGTGAATGGACATGGATAGAGACCTGGAAAATGGCTGTGTATGTTATCCTAAATTTCTGAATATCTATAGTGAAATTTTGTGAGTAAGACTGCAAAATACCTGAGTAAACTGGAAAAAAATATTCTTCAGTAAAAGCCACAATTATTACTTAAAACAGCTGTGGGCTATTAACCGCTTCGCCGATGGCCATTTAAATCCTTCAGGGGCCGGCAACGGATACCCAATAAACAGAACAGGACATTTAAATTGTTAAATGCTGTAAAAATGCATCATAAATACAATTCCGTATCTTCCGTATTTATTAAGTTATTTAAACGAAACAAAAACTGGTTTAAAACTCATTAAAGGCAGTATAAATCTACAGTAACAATAAAGTAGAGACTACATTAATAAATTGTTGAAATTTCACTACTTTGTTTCACTGTAGCAAAAGCCATTCTTTGTGCCGAACGCGCCTAATATGTGAATCATTTTGTTTTGTGTGTATACGAGCCATAGTATGTATGTATAGCTATGTAAGCGACTTCTCAGGTTCAAGTTTAGTTTATTTATGCTATGCCAAGCGATAATATGACGAGAATATGTTGCGTCACACACTCACACACTGGAATGAAAACTCTGTCAGCATCTGTTATTACAGTGTTTCTCAACCAAGGTTTCTAGTAGCCTTATGCAGCAGTTTTCGCTCTGTATTTCAGTTATTTATACTCTCTCTTTGTTCAGAGTGATTTCTTGTAGCTATCAAGAGCTAAATGTATGGCACATTTGAAATTGTTAGATTTCAATGTTAACCATGGCTTATCCCGGTAATGTAGCAAATAAATTAGCTTAGGTATGATGTGTACAGGCTTCTGATATTACTGTAGAAAATCTGGAAGATTTGTTGTATGATTATGAAGGAGATCTTTAGGACATACGTAGCAGTGACGTGTACTGGTCTACAGCTGGCATGTTAGCTACTCCATTGTTTGGGGAAATGGCGGGTCAAATATGCGTGATACAGATCAGCTATTACCAGCTATCCCTCTTTACGGAAAAGAGTTAAATGGTAAAAAAAAAAAGTATTTTTATACCACTGGATGTAACTATGCACAGTTGTTTAGTAATTTTCAGAGCTGTAAAAGACATTCATCTACCTGTACTTGCGCGTATAAAGAGCTCGTAACCTAATTGAGTATTATAATACTCAGAGGCCTCTTTATACTAGGGGGTAGCAAAATTCACCACATCATCCCTCATACTTGAGAGAAAACACTTTCCTAAAAGTATACCACCCACACCCAAAAAACTTGTAACCATTTCGAAAATGTGTAGTGTGTTGCGAAAAAGAAGTTCGCAAGGAAACCAATATTATTGGGTGTGAATCTGCAGATGTGCCCTTGGGTGTTTATCCAGGTTTGGAGGTGTACAATTCAAAAAGAAACCTTTAAGGATACGTTTACATTCCTTATAGAACTAATTTAAATTTATTGTAAAACAGCAAGATTAAAATAATTGGCGTTACATGAGCATTAAATGCATGTATGCGCAGGACGTCTATACACGTCCATATCGGTTTGGGGCATTTTAACTTGGACGTCATATGACGTCCATATCGGTGAAAGGGTTAAGCCAAAAGAAAGACATATTTATGTATTTTCTGAAGTTGAATCAGTTTTTTATATCACATTAACAGAATATATATAAAAACTGTTGTGGATTTGATCTATTTGTATCTTTTTTATATTCATCAGTACAGATAAAGGTAAAAGTTTTAAAATTGAGACAACTTGCCTAAATATATTATGAAAGTTTTTTACGCTTCTTCTTCTTCTTCTTGTTCTTCCTCTTCTTCTTCTTCTTCCTCTTCTTCTTCTTCCTCCTCCCAGTATTCAGTTATTTTTCAAATGTATGAGTCAATTTTCAAATGCTCTAGACATCTATGATACATATATTAGCAGTGCAATACAATTTAATGGTTATCATGAACGTAAAAGGCAAAACTGAAGAGATTTTAAATTATTGTAAAATCTATATTTGTACCTGTAGATTACAGCAGAACCAAATGGTGTTTCTTTTTTTGGCTCACCTCTCTAACTTGTTGGTAGCATGTTTGCTTCACACCCAAGAGGTCTCGAGTTCGAATCTGTCAGAATAAGATATCTGGACAAATTTTTTTTTGAATGTCACATAACACTATGCTTTAGTGACCCTGGGCTCATTTGAGCAACATTTCACGCATTTCATTCATTGTACAGTATGACATGTGTGTGTATATATATAACATTCAGTAGAAGCATCAACCTTTCATTTTGGCAGTTTACTTTCACACATGAGTGCAGATAAGGAAACATTTACTTCATATTTTGTTCTTTTCTCAGTGTTAATCCATTATTATTACGGCTTTAAACCCATCTGATGCATCATAACACTTCATGCATGATTACTCAGCATTGCCTAAACATGGTGCACCAACATGCAGCATTCTGCTCTGTTTTTCTCTCTGCGTCCTTCAATGCAGGGAAGCTGGCTAGTTTTTCACTTTTATTTCCTACTAAAGTATTAACGCATTAACAGCCATAAAGTTCAAAACATTCAAAGAGACAAGCACCTATAACATCCATATTTCATTGTGTGTGTATAATGTTCAGAATTTGATGATTAACTCACTCTTGTCTGCAGGTATTTAATGACTAGACTTTTATTTTTGTAGAATTTTGCATACAAAATATAATGATTTTCCCATAGTGCTTTTTTTGTGGTAAAGATGACCTAATGAACATTGATCACTTAGATCAATGTTCATTAAGTTCATCTTTACCACAAAAAAGCACTATGGGAAAATCATTAATTCAAACTTGAACAAATGTCCACTCATTCATGGCCTATGACTCATTGAACATTGCAACAGATGATTCTCTAGGTATAATCTGGAATTGTTTCAAGTTTATTTTGGAGATCCAATTAAGTTTTTCAGAAGTAGGATATTTGTCTGATAGTAAAAATATTTGTAATTAATCTTTTATTTCATCTTGTAAAATCAAGCTATTTGATTGAGAACAGTGAATCCCATTCTAAGATAGTCTTTCAGGATTTCTTCATTGATTGCAACTGCCTAGTGTAAAAACTCAATAGAAACATATTCTTATTCCTTTTTTCCTGATAGGATGCTTAAATAGGTCATATCAGGCTTAAATAGGCCTGATAGGTCATATTTTGACCTATAAAGAAAATTATGTACAAATATTTGTAGCGATTTTTCCAAATTTTGGACTTTGCTTCTATTTCTTCGAAGTACCTACATTGCATTTAGTTGTGAAAAAATGTATGTGATATTTCTCCCAAGAAAACACAAGGCAGTTAGATGCATTATGACATGCTCTACAGGAGGTACACTAGTGGGTAAGGAAATCCATTCAGGCTGGCCCCATTGCTCAGTCGGTAGAGCACCTACCTGCCCTGCTAGAGGTCTGGGTTCGATTACCGGTTATGGGTGTGGGGATTTTTCTCCAACCAAGATAATTCCTCATCTTCCCCAGAGTCTGGAAGTATGAATGAGAGTGCAAATGCATGTGTAATGTAATGATTAAAACCCAATAAATACGAGTTAACACCTTTGATATGTTCCAAGAAGAACGGCTGCCTATATGACCATTGCAGTTAAAGGCAGGTATAAATTGAACAACAAAATAAAATTTTAAAGATCCTTTCGCTGGATATTTACTATTTGTATCAACTGCCAACCTAAATTTTATTCCAAACATGCCTGGTTTATTGTTCTTGTACTTTATGAAAGAGCATCTAGCTAAGCATGCAAGCAGTTTATCCATAGAAGTATTTTTACTTAGCTTTTAAAGAATTGGCAATGAAGGGATTTCATACAGGCTAACAGACTGCAAAGGAATGTTCTTGACCTGTAGAAATACATGACTGTTTTTTATCAAATGGCATAAATGAGAAAATTTCAATTCATTTATTTCTGTTCCATGTTTGACCAAAGCAAATTCAAGGCAAACTTTTCTGTGTCGTATGCTCCAACAAATACATGGGATATGGCAGCTTGTATTAGCTTGAGGTAGGTGGTCCAATTATACAGTCTTGACATATTTTGTTTTCTGTATAATTCTTTGTATTTAAAACCATGCTTTTGTCAATTACAATAATCTAAGCTGTAGATTAGTTTCTGGCATGCTTTTTGCATAGCCTTATAAGTCCTGGTGCTTCAAGACATTCTGCCATACTCGTCTTCCAGGAACAGTTTGCACAGACTGTTGTCCATACATTCTCATTAGCAGTATCATACTTCTAATGGCAGGATGTCCTCCAGTACCAATTAGCTTTCTTCCCTTCCCCTTGCCATGATCATCTTGGATAACAATATGTTGTTAGGTAGAGGTAAGGTCACGCTGCCATTTGTACCTGAAATGTACATAAAATAATTTAACTATAAAAGAAAATTAAAATAGAAAGCCTGTACTCGTTTATAATATTTTCATGTTATTCAGGAGAAATTCTTTGTATAGTTTTCAGAAACTTTGAATTGAGCATCAAAAGCACTATAGTAAACGTCATGCCTACCTTCCTGCAATAAGTGTATAGCAGCTTGTGCATATGTTTATTCACAACTTGGGCAGGTGTAATCTTACTGCCAAAACAGTAAGTTCAATTCAGGCAAGAATCAGCTTTTCAGTTCCTTATAAAATGAACTTTATTGCACCTCCTTTTGTAAAAGTTTCAACACTTCCTCATGTTAAGAATCTGTTGCAAACATGTTAAGAAACATGTGAACAATTCTGTATTAATGAAAGGGTAGAGCCAGAATGAAAAATTCAGTGCCATAGCCAGGATTTGAACCACGGATCTTCTGTTTTCCGTCCAGCCGTTCTAACCATTTGAGCTACTATGGCCAACGTGCCAACATGACATTAAATTCTCCAACTGACACGAGAAACCAGAAGATCCGTGGTTCAAATCCCGGTATGGCATTGAATTTTTCATTCTGGCTCTACCCTTTCATAGTGCGTCCTACACATTGCTAGTGTGAAAGAACAATTAATTTCCAGTTCTGTATTAAGTTTGGCAGCAGTGTCATGAATGTGTCAAATTGCCACAGCACTAGAATCAAAGATGCCAAAATATCAAAAGTACCATAAATTTGTAGAGCTGCACCAAAGTAGAATCAGAGACTGAAATGGAAATGCGAATAGCAACCTTAGCATAGCCATAGAATTCATTATGAGCAGCGATTGTGTTGGTTCATTCTCTTGTAATTCATTGATATTACGTTTTGGATATGGCTTCCTTGGAATAAATTTTCATCTGACATTGATATAAAATATTTTATTTGATAAAGCCATATTTTGGAAATGACACTGACAACCCATGTTTTGTTTTTTAAAGAGAAAAAAAGGAAAATTATGTCCTCCAAGTTAAGTCATATCAGATGACACCCAAATGTGGATACCAACAAAAGAACTGAAGAATACCATAAACAGTCAGAAAGGCAGCAACAATTGATGCAAATGGTTTAGAAAGTAACACCAAAAAAAGCAAACGCTGCTGCTTTTTGTAGGAGTTAATTGTAATTTTCTTTTACGGAAATTTGTTAATACCTAATTCTTTTTAGGCATGTTTTTTATGAACATTTTAATTAAAACCATAGTACATGGCAGTTCTACAATAAACCAAGCCAAAATGAGTGGCACAGTTTTTCTAATGTTAATGATGCTAGAATTGCTTGAATATAGAGTTTGTTAGCCAGAGCAGTGATTAATAGCATTTTTTGTATGGAAAATATTGATTTTAATTTATATACTTTTGTAATTCTGTTATACTAAAAAATAGCATGAGAAACTGGTTCATAATGTTATATTTGTTTTTGAAACATTTGCTTTTACAATAAAGTTAAATGTTATATACTAATTTCATTTTATATCACTTAACTTTCCTCAGTTCTGGAGTATCTTGCCTGATAATTGGTGATTAATATATGGTCAAATACATCAGTTGTAGAGTTTTAATTGGCAGACACAAATCTTAGAAAATGCACCCACACAATCAGATATACTAATAAACACTTCAGAGAAAGGGGCATGATTTATGACATTAAAGTGCTATAAAGGGTCAGACAAAAAAATTTTAGGTGTTGGCAGAAAGAGCATTCACTAAAGGATCTTGTATTGTTCAGAAATGGAGGTGAATGAATGCCTTATTACGTGAAGAGAGAAAGATTCTGAGAGATGAAAAGGATGTGATAAAGGGAAGATATGTTATCTGACTACGCCACCTACCTGTAAGCCATTTAAATAGGATGTAAATAACCAGTCCTAACATTTAAATAACAAGATAAACTAGCTAAAATGTTAAATGGCTAAACCTTCCAGATATGAAATACGTTTCATTTAAATAGATGTATTTTCTCTAAGGAAAATATTTGGGCAGAGTGACTTTAGCGGTCACAGTGAATATAACTTAATTTTTTAGCTCCGTTTCTTTCTCCAGATGAAACCAAAAACATTATGTCAGCCATGACTGTGGTACAGGTATGTCATAAGGAGGAAAGGGTCCATTTAAATTCATAATTGGTGGTGGGCTTATAAAAAGGAGAAACAACCAAAATTCTCTATTTGTATTAGCTTCACCTGAATAGAAGAATAACTTGAAAAATAATCAGTATCCTTTTTGTGTCTCTCTTTCTCTTTGCCCATGGGATTGAAGCTCATGAAGTAAATCACATTTATCTTATAGATACTCCAGGACTTAGGAGGTTAAATATACTGATATATTGTAAAATAAATGAACATGTCCAAATTCAGCAAGTATTGATGCAAATAATATGTATTTCTTAGTTGTGGTATTATGGCTCATAAAAAGTTAGCATGTAGATGAAGTGAGAAGTATCTGCTAGACTGGGTGCAATAGGAGAAAATGGGATGCTTAAGAATAGTCAGTTTTGTCAATGAGTTACGATTCAGCTGCTCACACAAATTCTTATGAGACAAAAGTGAAAGTATCAACTAGAAACATTGTGCTCTACCTACCATGTCTTCTTGCTTTTATTTGCAACACTTATCTCACTGTATTGATAACCACTCTGCGAGTGTCACAGTTCCTAGACTTCATTTTTAGTTTGCTTTTGATGTAATTTATGTGAAATTAAACAACTTTTATTGCCCATTGTAATTCAAGAACATGTTATTATCTGTTATTAATTGGAAGTTAATTTTTTAATTACTAGAACTGCTTTTTCATCCAAACATAGCAAATAATAATCTTTACTAATTTATTGTATCAAATATTAAATTAGGATTTGGGTTATTAGGACGTTTTCATATTCCTATTGCCTAGTTTCACTATATCATTTTTGCAGCTTTAGTGGTTTAGAAACCTTAAAATTTGTTTTCAGACAACAGTAAAAACATATTTATGTTCATACAAATTCCCTCCAGTTTCATTAAGTATTAACAGGAAATATTAACATCTTAGATACAATCCAAATAATTGCATAAAACTTTGTAAACTTTCACTACAGATCCATAAGAATTGGAGGTTGTCTGATAACTTTCGAAAATTACCCTATCATATTTTTTACACTATTTAACCTACTGACCTGTTTATATTACATCTTATGACTTGACAAAAACTGTGTATTAGCTCACAATTTTTAAAACCACTTTATCTTAAATCTTAAAAATTATTCCTATCCATTTTTTCAGCTTATAATATATAAATGTTCTGCACGTGTATTAGTGAGCTAGAGCATTGTGCTTTGGTTCTCTGTCACGGAATGAGCCTGCAGTCTATCCTAGCCTGGGGGCTCCACTCAGCATCTTGAGGAGATTGAGGAGCTATGCTGGGTGGTGAATCCTGGTCTAGAAAGCCAGCTTTCTGGCTGGTGGTGCTGTGATGTTAACCACATCTCTTCCCCATATTGGTTGGACCACCTCTGCCCCGTGTATGTAGGCATGAGGCCAGCAGTCAGTTTGGCAGGCTCTGGCCCACTAGCGGGTTGTTATGCCATAATGAATCTGGTAACTGAACCATAAAATAAAACTGACTGCTTCTGAAGCCATCTTGTCTACAACAGTTTAGACTCTTCTAGTGTGCACCCAGTCTTAGAAGCCATATGCTTTAGTCTTCCCTCATGCCTCAAATACGTAGATTAGTTGTTAGTATAACTTTCCATTATATTGCATAAAAAAGAATTCAGTTTTACATATTTGTCTGAAGTGTGTTTTGTTTGTATGGTAAAGACAGAAATATTACAGGAAACCCATCATTTGCAACATACGTAGTACAGCAATAAACTTAGTATTGCAGACTTCCACGAAAAATTAGTAATATGCAGTTTCATCTCTTCAATATTAAATTGCAAACAAAAAAAGTTGTAACTTTTGCACTTTTGGTATTTTATTTTTGTATGTTTGTAATTTTATAACATGTGATTTCCATAGATATACATTAGCTCATATTTTCTGCCATTGTCAACAGAACTTTCCATTGTTGAAGCAGTGTCCCAACTGTACAGTAATATTGGAGATAGTTATAACTAAAAAGAATTTTGTTATTGAAAGGAATATTGGCAGTTTAAAGCATTATAAAAAATTGAAGTTTAATTTTAAGTATGTCAAAGTACAAATGCTTAAAATAAAACACTGTTTTACATTTTATATTTCACTGTTTTATTTCTGCAACATATGTATACTTCTCATTCTTTTCATACATAAGGATACTTGGTACTGAAATTGGTAAATAATCATGGATTAAAACTATGAATTTGTTCAACTTAATTATTTGAAATGTTGCATGTTACTCTCTGAAAATCAAAGATTAAATTTTGTGCAGCATGAAAATATTTCAGAGGATAAAAAAGAATAGTAATATGCAACCATTATAGTTCTCTAAAACTCCATTGTATATTAAGTTACTCAAGCCCTAAGTCCAAACCTACACTTAGTATCAAGAAAAGATACAATTCTTTATATATTTTATCCTCATTCATAGAACATATCTAAAAATGTGAACGAATTTATGCATCCCTGTGCAGTTTAGTTGGATTTAAATAGCAAGAAGGGCAAAACAATATTTGGATCCTACACTACAATGTGGGTCCTTTTTTAATAAGAAAATTCAGTAATGAGTATCCTTAACTATATGAGGTGTTACATCAGATACATAATTTTACAGAAAATTATGCTAAAATTATGAAGTAGATATAACATCACTGCTTTGAAAACTTCATAATATGAGCTGATCATAAAAGCCATGAAATTTCTCCAACCTAAGTTCCTATAGCTTCATAACCATTTCAAGGAAGATTGAATTATAAACACATTATTTTGTGTAAATTACTTTTAACATGAAATTTTGAAGTTTATAAAACTAAAAAACTATACACCAAGCGGGATGGCTCAGACAGTTTCGTCTGTGGCCTGGATTTCAGGAGACCCGTTTTCGATTCCCATGGGTTTCTTTTGGGTATTTTCCCAGGTCATCAGACGAATGCTGTATAGGTTAATTACATCCCCTGAATTTCCTGTCACTACATTTCATTTCCATTATCATTTCACATCATCTCTCATCTGGTGGTCTCTTTCAGGATAGAAGTGTCGGCGGATGTCTCAGCACTGTCGTGACTCCTTGAGTCGACCACCCTCTATCTCCTGTCGCCTCATCCTTCCTCCCTCAGATGCCCCACTTGGGACTTAGGTACAATAAGCCCCAGGTTTCTATTACTACCCTCCGTAGTAATCCTAATTCTAAAAAACAATACAGCATCTCAAGCAATTTGTCACATAGTGATGAAATTATTAATCTTCACCATCACAAGAACAAGTCAGCGTTCTTAAGCCATATTGTAGTCAAGATGGGAAATATAGTAAAACCTTGTGATATGCCTCCAGTTATAATACTGTTCTATTTATGTTCTATCTGTAAAGTCACTGAACATTCCATATTATTGTTGTATAATTTCACTCTATAATGCTTCCAAATTTCATTATTAGTACAATAGTATATATAATGATAAAGCTTAATGTTTTTTTCTCCTGTATTGTTAATAAATTAAAATTACTGTTACTTTTCTTGTATACTTGCACCACTTATCTTAAACACAAAAATAAAAAATAAAAAGTTATTTTACAAATTGAATTGAATGCAGCACTGCTCAATAGGCAAAGATATTACCTACCGACTTAAAATAAAAGTGAATTGAAAAGATATTACTATTTATACAAGTGACATCAGCTGATTCAGATTTATTCACCAACAAAATTCATACAGAATATGGGTTTCGCCAAAAAAAGTTAAGTCAAATATCGAGATTCAACTGTATTGGAACACCACAGTGAAGCGAAAAATTATTAAATTTTAGATGAGTCGCATTTTTTACACATCTGCTTCACTTTCGTACCTATTTTGAGGACATGTTTCGCAAATCTTCGTTTGCATCTACGGCTCTTGTGCGACTGACGCTAGATCCAGCGGTGTGGGTAATTACCCACACCGCTGGATCTAGCGTCAGTCGCACAAGAGCCGTAGATGCAAACGAAGATTTGCGAAACATGTCCTCAAAATAGGTACGAAAGTGAAGCAGATGTGTAAAAAATGCGACTCATCTAAAATTTAATAAGTCAAATATATTTACAGTATTTAAAAAAAAAGTTTAAGAAATAACACAATTTTGCAAGGTTGCACCGAGGTGAAATACAGATACCCAGCATTTGCTTTAACGACTGAGGGAAACCTCAGAAAAGCCTCAGTCAGGTATACAATTGAGATTTCTATATACATTGTAAAATATAGATGATCTGGAGTACAATCTTGGTCTTGGAGTTTGTCGTCAGGCTTCTTCTTGAGACAGAGTGCATCTCCCAGATGAACAGGATCCATGAAACAAAAAAGTTCAAAGGTAAAACTTATTTACTAATTTCTAATACTAAATAAACAAGTGATTTAGTACAAATGGTAATCAAAATTGGGTATTCATGAATTCATCAACTGAGTAAAACATATATTTTAAGAGTAAGTTTTTAACTATATTTTTGAACGCTTTGAACTGCAGAACTTTGATGGTCTCTGAAATTTTATTATACAAGTTAACACCTTTATGGGAAACTGAATTCAATCTTTTTGTTAATCTATGTTGTTGGAGAGGGATAGATGTTGCTATTTGTGTATTTTATGAATGATATTCATTGTTAAGCTTAAAGTTGCTTTTATTTTCATGTATGAATGAAACTGTCTAAGATATATACACATGGTAAGGGTAGAATTTTTAGACCTGAAAAAAGTGGTTTACTTAGAGTACATGGGTTCTTTTGTTTGATTAATCTTATTATTCTTTTTTGTAATTTGAACACCTTAATGCAGTTGTTGGAAGATCCCCAAAAGGGAATTCCATATTTCAATACTGAGTACACATAGCCAAAGTACACTGATTTTAGGACACCTAAGTTGCAAGTTTTAGCTAGCTCCTTTATAGCATAACATATATGGCTTAATTTGTTGGCTAGAAAGTTGACATGCTCTGTCCAGTTGAGCTGGGTATCAATGATGATCCCCAAAAACTTGGTGTACGGGCTCTCACCTACCAATGTATTAAATATTGAGACTGAAACAGGATTAGGTACTCCCAATTGTTGATTGAATTTAAAAGTTACTGTCTTATATTTATATGAAGTTTATTATTAGTCATCCATTTCTCCAATTCCGTAATGGTTTAATTGATTTCTTCCTGCAGAAATCTCTCACCATTATTTCTGAAAATAAGGTTTGTATCACCTGATCAGTAATAGGTAAGATGAAAGATCATTTATATACATTAGAAATAGGATTGATCCCAAAATGGATCAAGATAGGAAGCGAATCATTTATTATCTAGTCCTCTTAACACCATAAGCATCTAACTTCTTTAAAAGAATAATATGCTCAACTGTGACAGATGCTTCAGTTAAATCTAAGAACAGGCCTGCTACTTGTTCTTTTTTGTCTTTTGCTTCCAGGATATATTTTATAAAAGAAAAAGTTGGCTATCAATTGATTTTCCCTTTCTAAAGCCAAATTGAGCTTGTGATCTGATCTTATGCTTTTCTAAGAAGGGAACTATTCTATTGTACATCATTTTCTCCAGGTTTTTGAAAATACAGATAATAAGGAAATGGGCCTATAATTTTCCACATTGGTTTTTTCACCCTTCTTGAATAAGGGTTTGACTTTAGCTATCTTAAACACATTTGGAAAGCTTCCTGTTACCAGTGAGGCATTCATAGGTATATTTCTGTAAATGTATGGAGTGGTATCTCGTGATTCATTGGTGCTTCTTAAAACGAAAATATTTCAGAAAATCAGAATTCATAAAGGGGAATGCTCACTAATAGATGTTTCTGCATATTTAAAGGGGAAAAAAAAAAATATGCTTTGTCACTTCAAATAAAGGATTCTGATTGCACATGTTTAAGTTTAAAATATTAACTATATCTTATGTTGCACATTCCAGTTCAAAATGTTTTGCTTGATTACATATAACACCAATGGTGATAACAAATGGAACATCCTTCACAATCAACAATTTGGGGAAAGAAAGCAAGGGGAAAAAAAAAAAAAAGGAAGAGAAAATCATGTAGTGCTTGAACCTGGAATCTGGTATCAATAGTGTGACTTTGTGGGTTCGTAGAATTAAAAGTTCGAGTTGCAGATATTTCAAATGTTATTTATTTTTGTAGAAATACACTGTTCAATTCTCACGTAACAACATTACGTCACATACACAATACAGTCTACCAAGGTCGATGACAATAACAAACAGCGTTCTGATTACATCTGTTTACAACATCAGCTCAGCTGTTTACTGTTTACGACTGACTCTTGGCGAGTCGTCGCTCCCTTAAATACCTCATTGATAATTTTAGATATTTCAGGAATAAACAAGAAATCGAATGTTCTATACAACAATCAAGATATCACTAGAACGTTCCATTTACCTCACTTATCTGTGTCAGTAAGTATTTTTTATTTCCGGCGCTATGTTTATCTGCTTATGCAAGCTTTTATCTCCGTGAAACACTATTTGTCTGTTATCTATTTGCGCCGAAATTTTTATGCCCCTTGCCGCGACATTGCTCCCTCCTCAAGGCTGGTCATTCCGAACAGCAGCATCGTAGCAGGCCAGACGATCCAGGTGTACCACCAACATCTTTCCTCGGAGCACACTCTGGATGCGGTAGACCACGTCGTTAATTCCCTTCACCACCCGGTACGGTCCTTGCCACGGCTGTTGAAGTTTCGGGCAGCGTCCCTTGGTCCGGGTAGGGTGGTGCAAGCAGACTAGGTCACTGTGCTAGAAGCCTTGGCTGTTGGCTTGCCTGTCGTATCGGGTCTTCTGGATGTTCTGACGAGCCATCTCATGTATATCGTGAAGATGGTCCACCAGGTTCTCCACATACTCGGTTGCTGACTGTTTTGCGTGGGGCGGGCTTCCAAAAGCCAGATCACAGGGGAGGCGTAACTCTCGGCCGAACATTAAGCTGGCTGGCGTCATCCCAGTGGTGTCGTGTATTGACGAACGGTAGGCCAGCAAGAACAAAGGCACCTTGACGTCCCAGTCTCACTGATGGCGGGCCACGACCTTCCTCTGGTGTTCTAATGTCTTGATGTACCTTTCGACCATGCCATCCGACTGGGGATGTAGAGATGTTCTGCGGGTCTTGTTAATCCCAAGTCTTTCTCGTGCCTCCTTCATTAGTTCGGACTCAAAATTGGTGCCCTGGTCGCTGTAAAGCTCTAACGGCACCCCAAATCGGCAGAACACTTGCTCTACGAGGCAGTCTGTGATTGTCTTTGCCTCCTGGTTCGGGATGGCATACACCTCCGGCCACTTGGTAAAGTAGCCCACGACCACCATCGGGTACTTGTTGCCTCGGTCGTACACTGAGAATGGTCCAGCTATGTCGACGGCGATCCTTTCGAATGGCGCTCCGACGTTGTACTGCTGCATGCGACCCCGGCTCCTAGTTTGAGACCCGCGACTCGCCGCGCACACGTGACATTGCCGGCACCACCTCTCAGCGTTTGCTCGGAGCCTCAGCCAGTAGTAGCGCTGTCGGAGTTTGTCGATCGTCCGGTTTGCTCCCAGGTGTCCTTCTGAAGAACCGGCGTGCACTTCTTCTAAGACTTCCGGGACCTTACTTCGGGGAAGTACCAACTGTCTCTCTGCGTCTTCCCATGGGGCGATTCCCAAACCCGGAACAGCACGCCCTCTCGTGTCTTCCAGGAGTCCCATTGGGCTCAGTAGGACTTGCAGGTGGCGCTCCTCGGTACGATGTCCTCCTAGGTGGTCTTGTCCCTGCCTCCACTTCCCTCAAGAGTGACCCCAAGTCTGCGTCGCCAGCTGCTCCCTCCTCAGGCCTGCGCTATCCCAGTCGTCCGCAGGCACTGCCGTGATCACTCTGACAGCTGCGGCATGCTTCTTCTCTTCCACTCTTGTGCATTGGCCGCACTCCTCTGGGCAGGGTCTTCGGGTCAGTCCTCAGGTGGAATGGCTGACCATACAGGTTGAGTCCAGAGGTTCTACTCCCATTAGCCTTGAACCCGTAGGAACAAGACCCGGGCCTCTTTCAACCAGGGAGTATCCGAGCTGTCCCAAAGGGCGCTCGGCATCCTCCGTGGGGCTTTCCGTAGGGCAAGACCTAGTTACCTAACAAGCCCCCCATCTGGTCCTATGGACACAAGACGGGATGGAAGTGCATACGCCACTTACGCGCGTCAACACTCAAGGTGAAGACTACCGATATGACCTCGGTGGGGCCGCCTGGTGATCTAGCACACCTTCTACTAGCTTAGCAGGCTAGTACCCGGAAACTTAATGGCTTCCCTCAACCCCGTCCGAAGACGTACCCGATTCCCACGGGTATCGGGAACACACTGCCCCCTCGAAGCCATCCCAATCCGAACAACTCCCGAAGGAGGGGCTCGGCTGTTCGGCCCGAGGTTCCTCTAGTAACGTCAGAGGTACCACGAGTGTTAAGGGTCCGCAGCGCCCGTACTTTGGCAGCTGAAGGGGACATATACCTTACAGGTATTTGTGGAAGTGCTCCAAGGTCTTTACTACCGCCAGTAACTCTCACTGGGTGACGCAGTAGTTCTCTACTTTGGACAGGGTCTTACTGTAGTAAGCTATCACCCGCTCGTGGCCGTCCTGAACTTGCGATAGGACGCTCCCAAGGCAATGGTCGCTGGCGTCAGTGTCCACAATAAAGGTGCCGCCTGGTTGTGGAAATCCCAGAATAGAAGCATTACACAGTGTCTTCTTCAGATGCTTGAAAGCGCCTTCGGCGTCATCCGTCCACACATAATTTCGGTGTTCCTCTGTCAGGTGGGTGAGAGGTTTGGCGATGTTGGAGAAACCCCTAATAAAACGGCGGTAGTAACTGCACAGCCCCAGGAACTGCGCAATTCTCTCTTATCCTTCGACCGAGGCCAATCTCTCACGGCCTGTATCTTCTCCGAGTCTGTGGCCACTTCGGTTGGTGAGACTATGTGGCCCAAGTAGTTGACTTCCTTGCAGAAGAGCTGGCACTTCTTTGCATTTAGCTTCAAATTGGTCGCCTGCAGTCTCTGAAGCACCTTACTCAGATTCTCAAGATGGTCTTTGAAGGTCTTGCCGACGATGATTTCGTCCAGATATAGCAGGCAGGCGTCATAAGTCAACCCTCTCATTACTGACTCCATTAGGCGTTGGAACGTAGCTGGCGCGTTGCAAAGGCCAAAGGGCATAACCGTAAACTGCCAGAGCCCTTGGCCTGTCGAGAAGGCGGTTTTCTCCTTGTCTCTTGGGTCCAGAGCTACCTGCCAGTAACCCGACTTCAGGTTCAGGGTCGAGAACCACTGCACACCAGCAAGCGTATCCAGAGTGTCGTCAATCCGGGGTAGGGGAAGCAATCCTTTCGGGTGACAGCGTTTAACTTCCTGTTGTCCACGCAGAAGCGTAGCTCGTCGTTCTTCTTCCTCACCAGAACTACAGGGGAACACCAAGGGCTGTCAGACTTCAATCACTCCCCTGGATTTCATGTCATCTACCATATCCGGTACCGCCGCTTGTTTTGCCAGCGGAACGCGTCTAGGTGGTTGCCGAATAGGCCGGCCGTCTCCAGTGTCGATGCGGTGGAGCACTCGGTCCGTGGAGCCGTAGTCGCTGTCGCCTTGTCTGAAGACGCGCTGGTAGCGTCTCAGCAGTTGTCGAACCTTCTCCAGCTGTTCTACGATCAGATGGTCGGCCACCCTTTCCAGTAAGCCTTCCAGCCGGGGTCCCAGGTGTTGCGTTGGCACCGACTCCTGTGTCTTGTCGATTTCGGCTACGCTGACCACGGGCTTGCACTTCCCCAGTTCCGTTCCGGCCTGGACGTCGTGATCGGTGTCTGCCAGGTTGAGCAGCCTCGCTGGCACCTCCTCTCGGTACGGCAACAATGTCCTGGCTACGCATAGTCCGTGGACAGGCGTCTTCTGGTCCAGAATCATGTTCTTCAATCGCTGGCCTTCCAGTCGCGCCCTCACCACCACCTCGCTTCTTGCGGGGACTACCACGTCTTCCTTCAGGATGACTTTGCTCTTCTGGTTACTCTTCTGGTTGCCGGAGTATCACCTCTTCTCCATTGAGCCGTAGGACCTTCCTACCGACGTCGACCGTCGCCTCGTGGCTCCCGAGGGCATCCAATCTCAATACCACCTCAACCACCTTTGCGACGATCACCCACTGAAGCACGGTACCTCGTCCCAAGGTCAACTTGAGAAGGGCCTCCTTTTCCACAGGCAAGGTGTCGCCCGATGCCGTAATAAGCTGGTATGGTCGGCTCGGCTTCCTCGTCGGCAGACCCCTGACTGAGTCCGGTCTGCTGACGGTCACAGCTGCCCCGGTGTCTACGAGCACGTGACAGGGCTTCCCTCTCACCCAACCGTCCGCAATGAGGCTGTCATCCATCCGTCGGCTCACGACGCGCAGTGTCACTCGAGGGGTGATGTCGCCGCCGACGTGCCCCTCGCCACGCCGGGCTTTACTCGTTCTTCCGGCTGCTCTTCCTGGTGTCGGCTGTCTCTCTCTAGTTGTCCCGGTTTGCCGCACCCGCAGCACACGCCACTAGGTCTTCGATGGCGTCCCACAGCTGGTATACGGTCTCCCGTGTAGCGGATACTCCAGGTTCGCGATTTCGGGATAGCCGTCACCTTGGCCGCCTTCATCCTTAATGCTGCCGTTAGCACCTCGTGGATGGTTTTGTAATCGCCGAGCATTAGGCGCTGACGAATCTCCGTGTCTCGTACCCCGTCGACAAAGGTGTATGCAGCCTCCCGGGATACGAACTCTGGTGGGAGGTCGACTAAGGCTTTACTGGTCAGCTGCTCGATTGCCAGGGCGAACTCCTGCAGCGTCTCACCTGGCTGCTGTGACCTTGACTTCAGTTGGCTGCGGTACACTGAGGCTAAGCGGTGGTTTCCAAAGTGATTCTCCAGGGCCTCCCAGATGTCCTTGGGCGCCGCCGCTGTCTGGACCGCGTTCAGGACTTCTGCGGCCCTTCCCTGGAGACTGGCTATTAGCTGTGCGACCTCTTCCTCTGGTGACCACTTGTTGTGTTTGGCCACCGTGTCGAATTGACGGCGGAAGGCTTCGAAAGTTGTCGCGCCGTCGTGTTTAGGAGGTTTGACGCGCGCAGATGTATCGCGTCCCGGCGCGTCGACCTTTAAATCCTTTAACCTCCTGCCGACGACGTCCTCCACCATAGCGTTCAGGAACTTTGTTTTGCTGTCGGCCTTTCCCTCCAGGTCGTTAACGCGGCTCACCAGGTCTTCGACGCACTCGTCCACTTGACCCATCCGCTTGCCCAGCTCCGTGACGTCATCCCTCACGCCGGCCAGCTGTTCTTCAAATTTTTCGGCGAGGGCCTCGTTGGCAGCCTTCATTTCAGTTGTTAATTCGGTCATCGTCGCGGCCAAGTTTTTATTTGCTGTCTCCAGCTTCTCTTCCATTCTCTCGGTGATGTTATCGTTAGCCACCTTAATTTCTTCCATTTTGGCGGTAAGGTTGTCGTTAGCCGTCTTCATTTCTTTCAGTTGCGCTCCAAGTTGTTGTTTGCCGTTTCCGTCTTCGTTGTTAACTCGGCCTTCATTTCTTCCATTTTCTGTAAAATCTTTTCCAATGCCGCATCCATTGTCGATGTTCTATTTCCTGACACCAGTTGTGACTTTGTGGGTTCGTAGAATTAAAAGTCCGAGTTGTAGATATTCCAAATGTTATTTATTTTCATAGAAATACACTGTTCAATTCTCACGTAACAACATTACGTCACATACACAACACAATCTACCAAGGTCGATGACAATAACAAACAGCGTTCTGATTACATCTGTTTACATCAGCTCAGCTGTTTACTGCTTACGACTGACTTGGGGAGTCGTCGCTCCCTTAAATACCTCATTGGTAATTCTAGATATTTCCAGAATAAACAAGAAATTGAATGTTCTATACAACAATCAAGATATCACTATAGAATGTTCCATTGACTTCACTTATCTGTGTCGGTAAGTCTTTTATTTCCGGTGCTATGTCTATCTGCTTATGCAAGCTCTTTTTCTCCGTGAAACACTATTTGTCTGTTATCTATTTGCGCTGAAACTTTTATGCCTCTTGCCGTGGCAATAGCATAACAGTTCTCACATTACCATTGAGCCATACATGTACGCATCCTACAACGGAATGCACCTGGCTTCCAACCCACCTCTAGGGGAGGCGGATTTTAAGGTATAGGACTGGTGCCCACTCAGCATCATGAGGAAATTGAGGAGCTATGCTAGGTAGCGAACCCTGGTCTAGAAAGCCAACATTCCGGCTAGGTGCGCTGTGATGCTGACCACATCTCCTCCTCTTATTGGTTGGATGATCGCCCACTTCTGCCTTGCATTTGTGGGCATGAAGCCGGCTTTTGGGTTGCAGGCTCAGGGCTACTTTGGACTGTTAAGCAATGGATTACATTATTACACAAAAATCATGCACTACGGGATCATAAAAGTGCTATCTCAAATAGTTCCTCTTACATACCTCATTCAAATTCTGAAACATCCTATATATTATTAATTTGCAAAATGTGTAATGTTTTAAAAGCATCACAAGACGTTTTTTTTTTGTGTTTTTTTGAGTAGTTATTGTGACTCAGTGCACATCATCAGTGTCTTTACCTGAAAAAAATTTCAAAGTTTCAAAAGGCTTGCTTTCAGTCTGTTTTAGTCTTTCTTTGAATTTTGTGCAATATGGGTCACACAGACACAAAATGGCAAAGCGTAAATGTTTCTCTGTAAAGGAAAAATTACAATTTATGGAGAAATATGTTGTACATTTCACCTAAAATCAAAAGGATTTTCCAAAACTAGGAATTCCCTCATCTAGTCTATGAACTGGACATTGATTTTTGTGCTTCCAATAGTTGGCTTGATAGCTTCAAGCAAAAATATGGCATAGGGTATTGGTGAATCAGAATGGGTTAGTGACAGGAATGTGAGTGAAAATGCAATAATTCATACAAGTACACAGCAGTCAGCAATTGCAAAATTTTTTTCATAAGAAATTATCTTTTGTTCATTTTCAAGGGTACTGTATCCAAATCTTAAAAAATAAAATTCATTACACTTCATTTTCTATTAAATTGTGTCAGAATTACCTTTTCATACTGAATAAATCGTATCCCATGTGTAATGCTTCCCAGTTACTAAGTGTTTAGTCTACAGTGCCTTGTAGGGTAGAATTACAGGTTTTACTCTTAACTATAGACACCCCATCTCCCAAAAAAAGAGAGCAATACAATCAATTGTGGATATTTTTTTATTGGTGCACTTAAAAAGCATATTAAACACAGTTTGCAAGACTAGTCGTAAATATGAAAGTAAAAATGGGCAGCCAGTTTTAACTACAAGTTTCAATATTGTATACCAAACAACCAACTAATCTATAGGGAAGCAAGCTTGTGCTATTAGAATAGAATAGAATCTTTAGTGTCACATAACGTTTACATTGTAAGCCTAGCTGGTAAACTGGTGAGTCGTCAAGTTATACATAAAAGAAATTTAAAAGAAAAACTAATTCTAATGTATATGTACATAAATTATCAATTACAAGTAATGCAGTAGTTATGATATTGTGTCATCCATGAATTCCTGTATGGAGTAATATGTCTTATGTAATAACAGATCTTTTACACTTTTATTAAATAGTTTCAGAGTTTTTATTTCTTTGAGTCGTTGATGTAATTTATTGTATATTTTTATACCCATATAATAGGGTGTTTTTTCACATAATGTTAATCTATGCATGGGGTATTTTATGCTGGACTCTTTCCGAGTGCCGTAATGATGACGATTTTGTTTTTGGATAAGTTTCTCATAATTTTTATATACATAGGTGGATAACTCTAAAATATATACTGAGGGCATTGTTAGAAATTTTAATTTTTTGAATAATGGTTTGCATGAATCTTTAAAGTTAGCATGTAACATTATACGTATTACCTTTTTTTGAATTTTGAAAACAGTTTCCCATCCCGATGCATTTCCCCACAATATTATGCCATAGGCCAAGATCGAATGAAAATAGCTGTAATATACAATTTTTTTTGTTTCTATATTCATCATATTTGTCAGGCATAACATGTTATAGCAGGCCGAATTCAATTTTTTGGTTATATGTTCAATATGGATATTCCATTTTAAGCATTCATCTATGTGCATTCCTAATATCTTACTATAACCCTTTATTGTAGAACTATTATTATTGTCTACATTATCTTGTTTCAGATTAGCATTAGCAGCAGTTTTAAATTGTATAATACTAGTTTTTGTTTTATTTAAGCTCATACCATTATCAGTGAACCATTTGTTGAAGTTCTTTAATGCATTGCTTATATCAGTTTGCAAACTATTATGACTTATATTTTGTAAAATAACTGATGTGTCATCTGCATACAATATTGGATACCCATTTATACTTTGAGGTAAATCATTAGTGTAAAGTATATAAAGCAGAGGACCCAGCACAGAGCCTTGCGGTACACCACTGGTATTTTCTCTCCATTTGGATTTATATATTCCAGTGCTACATTTACTAATTACACTTTGTTTGCGATTGGACAGGTATGAATGAAACCACTTTAAGTTTTGATCTTTTATAATATTCAAGTTTTTTTAAAAGAATTTGATGACTTACGCAGTCAAAAGCCTTCGAAATGTCACACATTATTGCAGCAGTATTTTTTTGTAAATCTAAATTTAGTGCTATTTCATTTACTATTGTGGTTACAGCTGTAATTGTTGATAAATTTTTTCTAAAACCATGTTGGCAATCATTTAATATTTTATTTTTTTCCAAAAAAGCGTTTAATCTAACATATACTAATTTTTCTAATATTGTTGAAAAACTTGTCAAGACTGATATTGGGCGATAGTTTTCTTGTTCATATGTACCACCTTTTTTCAAAGGAGTTAATAGTGTATATTTCATTCTTTCTGGAAAAATGCCATAATGAAAAGATTGGTTAAATATTTTGGCAAAGTGGCTCACTCATTTTATTCCCAATTATTTTTACAAGCCTAGGTGGCAGATCATCCCATCCACTAGAATTGTTTGATTTCAAAGTTGCAATAATGTTTTTTACGTCATTTGTTGTTACATATCCAAGATCAAAAACCTGTGTATTGGGTGTACTCTTTTTAAATTAGTCAGCCTCAACTGTGAACTTGAAGGTCAGAGGAATGAAAATGTATTGTCAAATGATACTCAGCTGTTGTTTCGCTTCAAGGATGAACAACTTAACTTGTCATAGCATGCCAGCTTCAATTTTGAAACATTGCATCTATTTGACATCTTATACTATGGCTTTCACATAAATTTCTTTAAGGCATGATTAGGAATTAAGTGCTAGTTTGGTTACTGTGAAAGAGTTGGTAATGCTGTCATGCACTGCAACCTTTAGGTACAGATGTGCTTCATATCCTATGTATATCTTGTTATTGACGTTCATGATAAACTGAATTAAGCTCTGGAAAGCAATGGTTGAAAGCTCCTCCAAATTGTAAAATTGACTCTTAAAATGAGGGCTCTTTGGAGAGCAAATGTTGAAGCCTTCTACAATAGATGGATAGCTGTTCATATACCTGTTGAGACCATCTTCAGGCAGCATCCATTTGCTATACCATCCTTTGCAGGTGTTGGCCTACTGCTCGTGAAAGTTCTTTCCTACTTAATTTCGGAAGTTCTCATTACCTGCATCTGGCCAAGAGAGCTTCAGAATGCCTAAACCTACTATAATCATAGGTTCCAATATTTCTTGTTTCACTGAGCAACGAGTCTTTCAATTGCCAGCTTAATTGACCCTGATGTTAGAGCTTGTTCAAGTCCATTAAATAGTTCCTCAGTTCTCTTCTTAGCAGCTTCTTTCATTCTCCAGAAACGCCATATCCCCTGGTAACCACCACAGCTAAATTTAATTGTGGGTAGTCCATGATGTAAAAGACATGTAGTATTTTAAAACATCTTGGACTTGAAGTTTTTATGGGAGGTTCCATTTCAATTTTAGAGAAAGGGATAATTCAAACAGCGTATGGTGCCAATAGGATTATATTATGGACTTAAAATTTGCAGAAGTCGGAAGTCTTAGTACCCTGAGTTGTGTGGTAAACTAAGGTGTTTTTAAATATGGGGGTGGAGTGTGGGGTGGAGGAAGAGGCTGCTGCAGCAGCAGTTCAGCTCTCAGACGTGAGTTCCGAAGCTTTTGGTAGTCAAACATATATATTTCTGTGAATTTCCGACGAACATATTTTATTGGCATATTCATGACAGTGCTTGCTAATAACTTTTCTTTCCGGAAAACCTGGAATTTAACCGCGAAAAGATAACTTGGTATCCGGAAATAACATTTCCTACCAAGACACTTCCGGTCATATTGTGGGAGTGTACTGGACAATGTTGCCAAGCAGCGGCTAATAGGCATTGTGTAAACCTTTTAATATTTCATTCTCGTGTCAATTCGCAATATTGTTTATTTCATTTGTCATAAGTGCGGGAGGTGCTGATTGTTTTCTTGCTTGTTCTGTAACCATAATGGTGCCACGGCTTAATATTTTGCCATAACAGAAACATGAAAATGGCAATCTTGAGTTTACCGAATGAAAGCATTGTGTTGATACTGGATGTGCGAACTGCGAGCTAATGTTTGTTTTAGAAAAGTCAATATTTTCATTTTTTGTGGAGGGTTAATTTTTTTAAATAATAAACTTATATTGCTTATTTTTAAATGTAAGTGCCATGAATACAATTTCACTATGGAAACAGAAAAGCCATATAAAGAAGGATATCTTCTCTTTCCTCCTCATGGAGTATTGGGACAATTAAAGGTTAGTAAGTATAATATTTGATTTGTGTAGAAGACAATGCCATAAATGAATGATATGCTTTTCTAATTAAGAAAAGCTTAATACAGAGGCCCATTTTGACATTTTAAATTGATGACATTACAGAAAGAACCCCTTTATGCTTAAGTTTTGGTTTGATAGGACTTAAGTCAGCTTTGTTATAAATGTCTAAAAAAAAAAAAAAAAAAAATAGGTGTTCGGGATACATTTTCACGTCTCGAAAAGAGCTGACATTGACAACTTGCACTCTTTAGCGGAGAAAATATGCATTTATTTTGTAATCGGAAAAAACGTATGTTTTAGAGATTGGCAACCGCATGGCAGTTTAGAAAATACTTGTAGTTTATAGGACTTATAGTGTGAAGCATTTCTAAAATTGGAAGAGATGCATTGTTTTCTATGAGCCATGACAACCAGAAAATCAGTAAGAGAAATGTGTAGAGCGTTTTCAGGTACTTAAGAGCCACAAGTATTGATCATTCGCGCGGCTTATCGGAAGGATTTAACTCATTGCGTTTTGCGGCATAGAATTGTTTTTAGAACCAATACTTCTTAATTACGTATTTATAATCTGTTTCTCAGTCACATGACATATGCTTTTGTGTGTGTGATCCTTAAGATCAAAGAAAATTTGAAAATATTATTTTTTTTTTTTCATTCTTGTAATCCTTAATTTGTTCCCTTTACTTAATTTCTAAATTGATTTTCCATAATTTGACAGATTACAGTGAAACCTTGTTAATACGAATTCATTTTGGCGGATACTAATTGCCCACATTAGCATTAATTTGGATTAACAGGAACAAAATAAATCAAGGCAATTTGATGAATATCTCCAATACCTGTTTTAATTTCACAATATGTTATCTATTCATCCTACTGCCTCAACAAAATTCTTTTACCAGATGTTCAACAATGGTTTGAATTTAAATACATTTTGCACATAATCCTGGTTGTGTAAAATTCTTCATACTGGTTGTACTGTACATCCAATTTTTATTCCATTGAAGGTCTTTTTCTTATAATTTAAGAGTGTCCCTTTCTGCATATTATGCTCTAATGCGGATAATATTTCATCTTTACTTCCTTCCTTTGTTTCCTTCTTTCTTATACTCATTCAATAAGATGTTCTGTATAACTTACACCTGGTTTTGTGTGCATAATTTTAAATTCTTATTATTATATCATAATTATTAATTACCATTTATTAATATTGATGCATCTAGTACCACTAATTGTATCATTGTAATTATTTGTATCTTATCCATTATAATTGCTTCTGATGTGATCTTCAATAACACCAACTGTGTAAATTGTATGATTGAAAATAAACTAAACTAAACTACTAGTTTGGTTGTAAAAATAGGATACATATTTTATATTGGTGATGCTCGTACCATTTTCAATTTCCAGTTAAGTTTTTATGCCAAAGGTAGTGATATGTTTTTATTGTTGTTTCTTACTTCTAAGGGGAAAAATTTTGCAAAAAACTTTTTAAACTGTATAAAAAACATTTTATTGCCATCATGGATAACTTTAACCTTGTACTGACATTTGCTTAGCTTATTGCCATAGAATAACAAACAGCTAAAACATTTTATCATTAGCAACATTACAATATTCAACAGTTTTTTACTTTTCTGATATTGCTGGATTACTCAAGGATATTCTACACTGATATTGCCAGTTCTCATTGTACAGCAAAAAACTTATGTCAAACTACAAAATTGAAAACCTTTATTCCAGCATTCAGTACCAGAAATTGGAGAAGGAGAGAAGTTTCTGTACTTTTATTAGGGCGAATAGTACTTTACATTGTTTTAAGCTCAAATACATCATTGGATACTGTTAGGTTTTAAAAAGTATGAACTATAGATTTAATGCATATCTTTTTTTAAACTGTATGTAGCATATGCACAACTCTTTACTCCTTCTTGGAGTTGCTTATTTCTGTTTCTTCCACTTATATGTAATATTCTGTTGTATATATACTTGGGAAAGTTTTTACACCTTATCCTTTTTCCATATGTTACAGCTTCAAGGAATAATTTCAGGGCTAAAGGAGAACATTTTTTAAGTGATGATGTACTATTAATGGAACAGATTCTTTTGAACACTTTACACTATCATTTCACTCAAAATGTCCACCTTTAGCCTTCACATAAGCCTTTAAATGCTTTGGCAAGTCATCTATATGGCACTTGTGACATTTATATCTAATTCTGCCACTGCTTGCTGCAGGGATTTTTTTTAGGCTTAGGAAAGCCATAGGTAGAAAATGGAAAATATCACTCTTTTGTCAAAATTGAGATACTCATAAAAATTGGAAGTTCGTGAAGAAGGTTCCTGACTATCAAACATGAAATAAAAATGCAAACTGTTCTGAAAATTTACTCTGAAGAAAGAAAAGAAGTTGACGATTTCTTGATAATGCCTTCAAGTAGAAGTGAAGTGCATTGAAAGAAAATTTGTGGTATTTGAAGTACAGGGTGTCTCATTTGACATTTTAATTAAAAGAAGGTGCAATTTAATTCCCTTAAAAAAATTAATGATCTTTAACCAGTTAGGTCATATTGGACGATGAACAAAATTGGTGAAACAATGCTCAAATGATCTTAAAGTTCCAATGTGTAAGGACTATGATACAATGAAGCACAAAATTAATATAATTTTGAGTCAAACTAATACCCAATGCTCCACTTATTGCCAGTATTTACCTAGAATGCGTTTTCTTAGGATCTTTCTAACATCAGCTGTTGTCGACTAATGGACGTTGGTTTGGTGAACTCATTGGAGGCAATGGATGCGCGTCTGTCGGTATCTTGATGAACTTGAAGTTTGGGTTTTCTTCAATGGTAATGTTGAAATTAAACAATTGTCTTTCATATTTCTTTATGAAGATTTTTTCCCACGTGATTAATGCAGCTGGACCGTGGACTTTTTTTAATAAGCGGATTTCTCATTCTATATCATGATTCTCCTTCCAAAAATGGTATGCTACCACCGATTTATCTATGTCTTTGTTTCTGATGTTCCTAAAATGCTCTTTAAGCCTAATGGAACTTGAACATTAGGCTTAAAGAGCATATTAGGAACATCAGGAACAAAGAAATAGATAAATCGGTGGTAGCGTACCATTTTTGGAAGGAGAATCATGATATAGAATGAGAAATCCATTTATTAAAAAATGTCCAAGGTCCAGCTGCATTAACCAAGTGGGAAAAAAATCTTCATAAAGATATATAAAAGAAAATTGTTTAATTTCGACACTACCTTTGAAGAAAACCCAAACTTCAAGTTCATCAAGATACCGACAGACGCACCCATCGCTTTCAATGAGTTCACCAAACCAAGGTCCATTAGTCGACAATAGGTGATGATGTTAGGAAGATCCTAACAAAACGCATTCTAGGTAAATACTAGCAATAAGTGGAGCATTGAGTATTAGTTTGACTCAAAATTATATTGATTTTAAAGTTACCTGATGCTTATATTTCAGGATAAGAGAAACTTTATCCAGAAAACTCATGTTGACCGTGATTTCAATTCAGGACCTTTAATTTCATTCTTGTTCAATCAGTTATTGACAGTGTAATGAATTTAAGTTGCTGGATTGGTAATACTGCTTTAATGAAAACCAGAACAATGTTATGTTGACTTCCATTGCTCTAGCAGTAAATTATTGTGGGTAATGTTACTCATTTATTATGTTTCCCCTTAAAGTTTCTTTAAATTTGAATTTCTTATAATTCAAAATTTAATTATTACTAAGTTCTGTTATAGGTAAATACAAGATGTGTTCAATGCCGTGCTAGGGGTCCCAGGTTCGATTCCTGGCAGTGGGGGTGGGTATTTTTCTCCGATCAAGATGATTCCCCATCTTCCCCAGAGTCTGGAAGTATGAATGAGTGTGAACGTATGCGTGATCTAATGTTGAAAAAAATAACCAACGAATACGAGTTAACACCATTGATACGTTCCAAAGGAGAACGGCTACCGATGTGACCATTGGAGTTAAAGGTGGGGTATAAATGGAACAAATAAAAACAGATGTGTTAAAAAAGAAAGCAAACTTTTGCTATATCATCTTTATTGCTTACCATGCAACAATTTAACACTGTGCCCCTTAAAATAGTCCCCTCTACTGGCAATACACATTTCCCATTGTTTCTTTAATTTTTGGAATGCATTTTGTGGGATAACATGCACGTCTCACATTGCATTGTTTTGAATCTCCTCTCTTATTGGAAAGCATCGTTTCAACATATTTTTCATTTTGGAAAACAAGAAAAAGTCTATAGAAAATGAGTAGTTGTCAAACATTTTTATGATTACTCACTCAGATGAGTGAGTAATCATAAAAATGTTTGACAACTACTCATTTTCTATACAAGAAATATCTCACTTTTAATAACTTGACTATGTCTTCTGTAAAAAAAAAAAAAAAAAAAGTCTGCTGGGGCTAGGTGTGGTGGATGGGATACAATGGGATTATGATGTTTTGCTAGACAGCTGTGTATAAAGAGCAATGCATGAGCCAACACATTGTCATGATAAACATCAAATTCTGATTTCCTCTCAATTCAGGCCTCTTCCTGTGCAAAGCATCAGTCATACACACTAGGATTCTCTGGTGAACTTCCTTGTTTACCATCTGATGAAATTTATGATGGACAATGCCTTTATAGCAAAAACAACCAACATCTTTGATGATTCATACATGCTTTTTTTTTTTTTTTTTTTTTTTTTTTTTTTTTTTTTTTTTTTTTTTTTTTTGAGAAGGTGACCCTCCTTTGTTTCAGCTTCATAACCGGATACGCACATTTCATCACATGTTATGATGTTGGAAGAAATCTTTTACTGTCATTAACAATGGCAAGCAGCTCCTTGCAGATTTAATACAGATCTTTTTGTGATAATTCAGTCAACAAACAACATAAATTTTACACTGATACAATGCATCTAAAGTTTGTCGCTCAAAATTTGATGACATGATTGTATGCTGATAGCCACCTCGTGGATTAAGTGATGATTTCTGTGAATTACAGTATGAACTCTACCCACTAGCATCTATTGAAGTGAAAGGTCGTCCAGACTTAGAATTGGCATACACATATACATTCTAACCTCATAGAGACTCTTGTATGTGATTCATACAGTCCCCCCCATATACTTGGTTAAGAATTTGCAACATTTCTGCGAAAGTTGTGTCAAATTTGTAATCAAAATTTCATATGCACACTTTATTCTCTAAGTTCTTTCTTTGTCACTAATCCAGTTAGCAGCCTTTAGATATGCTTACTTTAGCAGCTGTGCCCGCCTCAGTAGTGTGGATGGTAACATGTCTGCCTTACATTCAAGAGGTCCCAAGTTTGAATCTCAGGGTGAGTTACCTGGATAAGGTTTTTTCCAGGGTTTTCCCTTATCCTGAAAGATGAATGTCAGGTAACTCTAAGCTCCAAGGGCCCCGGATTCATTTGAGCATCATTTCAGTCATTTCATTCATTGTCCGATATGACGTTGGAGGCTGTAAATAAAATAAACTTTAGCAGCTATAGCTGAAGCATCATTTGAAGTATTTGCATCTACTTGGCTGATGATGCAAATGAAGGATTTGCAAAACTTATTCTGTGAACTGTGAAGAATTTACAATTCCTTAAAAAGATAAGTAAGTTTTATAACAAATTATTATATTTTATTGTAACAGCTGTAGTTTGCTTACAAATTGTCAGTGCAAAATGCAGTTAATGGCAGGTTGTTGTCTGAACCTTCCACTGTGTGCACTCAGTATCTGCAGCGCTCTCTCTCTCTCTTTCTCTCTCTCTCTCTCTCTCTCTCTCTCTCTCTCTCTCTCTCTCTCTCTCTCTCTCTGTTGGTTGACACAATTTCAGAAGATTGGTTTCTTTTTGAACGTGTTTTTAATCATTAATAATATCACATAATTAACAATGTAGCTTTCATATCATGACATTCCCTTTTCTCTTGACCATTTCTGTGCCATTAACCCAGACCCTGTTATTAAATGGTAATAAAAATTATTTCTATATTGAACAGACCACTTACTAATCACTATTCAAAATGCATGATAGTATTTTTTGTTTATTCACAGTTCTTGAATAAATTAATATCTAATTTTAAATTGGCTTTCCTGAAAAGTTTGTCCATCTTAGTATTTCCCCTTTTCTTCTTCGAGGCTTCATGTGAAAATCTAGACCATCTTTTTTTTTCATAACTTTTTTACTTACAATTAATCTGAAAAATTTCAAGCAATTAGGACAGTCAGCTGGCATATAATTTGAGTCAAACTAACACTCCATGCCCCATTTATTACTATTCATACATTTTGTTAGAAGCTTACTCAGCTCAAGTCAGCTCTTGGAATGTTATTTTGAAGGCTCTCTAAATGTTTTAGAAAACCTGCATCTTCTATCATTACCTTAAGTAACTAAAAACGCAACATCAAATGCTACCCGGGCCCAAATGACCTTGTTGTCGACGGGCCCTAAAACACCACCCACTCACTCACTCAAATGCTACCTTAAAATTAAATACAAAAAGAAGAAATATTTTGTTTGACATAAAGTTCTTGAATTCATGCATAAAAAACAAAATTGGAAAAATGTCAAAATTTGTTAGAAAAATGTTAATTCAACCAAGACAGCCAACATCAAAGGGCAGCCAAAATGTAAATTTCCAGACATATGTTGTAATGGAACTTTCTTACTGTCTACATATGGGAAATCCATACCATAATTATGCCCTCTATTTTTGAAACACTTATGTAGAAAATAAATACTTAAAGAAAATTCTATAGAATTCAATGGACACAACAAGTCTTCAAAGAATACATTACTGTGACACAACTGAAAAGCTTCATGGTATAAAACCTTCTGAAATCACATATAAAAGAAAAAAAATAATGACAAAACTTCAGGTGTAATCTGCATAAATGAGCAAAGTCTGTGGCAGCTTATACATTGGAAGAACTAAAAGGAATTTGTACATTAGGTGTAGGACACATTTTAGGAACATCAGAAATGAAGAAATCAACAAATCGGCTATAGCATACCACTTTTGGAAAGTGAATCACTACTTAGAATAGGCAATTGAATATAAAAAGCTGTTCAGTGTCCGACAGCATTATCCATGTGAGAAAAGATCTTCATAAAGAAATTAAAGAAAACTTTGATTGTGACACCACAATTGACAGGAGCCTGAACTTCAGATTCATCAGATCAAGAAAGACACCAGAGAATTTAGTAGATAAAAGTTGAACATTCAAATGAGCTGAAGTTATGAAGGTCCTAATGAAATGCATTCTAGGTAAATACTGTCAATACAGCGTGGAGTTTTGGGCTCAAATTATATTAATTTTGTGTTTCACTGTATCATAGTCCTTCATATTAGAATGGCATGTAAATGTTTCTTCAGTAGCTGATGATAGCCTATTAAAAATAGCATTGGTATCAAGCCTAACAGTGTTTAGGAAGAATATTAAGGTTAATAGTGATTAATCCTTGTTTCACATAAGCTTGCTCTGTATCTCTTAACGGTCACGTGATCTAATCACCTCTCATTGGCTGCTGTTGTGATAATGACTGTCGTGCGGTAAAAATTAGTTCGTTATTTAACATGGTGATATATCTTGATATGTTGGAAGAGAATTGTCAAATTTATATTTTCGTAACTATTTGAATTAAATATATGATGCAACAGAGTTGATTTATCCGAAATACATGTTAATTCTTAAACGAAGTAAAGAGGAGGTTCCCTTGCTCTCAAGCACATGGCACAATAGCACGTGATTTAGCGGTAGTGATGACATATTTGTTTATATGACTTTTATCACTGACCTTGTTTTGAACTGGATTAGTCATATTTCGCCATTCGACGGTGTGCTATGCCCAGTGCGAGAGATAAATTATTTTATTGATCGTTTACTGCGCGTGTACTTATTGTATGTATAATGGCAGAGTCTACTGCCAGTTTTTCAGATTCTACCACCAGTTTTTCGCTGAAGTATCGCAAGGATAATTCTTTACAAACAGGCGATAAAAGAATTGTGCATGTGTTTAATGCACTCACAGAAGAATCTGTCTTTGTCCGTGAGAGAAGTCGAACAGCTGTGCTCTGAAGTTACAGCTGTAAGTGTTAGATCCGTAGGAACATCGCGATGTGAAATTGAGAAAATAGGAAAACTTACCACTCCAGGCAAAAGCAGGAATAAACAAAAGTGCGTGCTCAGAGAAAATACGTGAAAGTGTTGTGCGTCGTCATGTGCATAGTTTTTTCTTTAGAAACGAACTCCCTAACATAAGTAACATTTCGTCTGCTGCTGTAAATGAGAATGCATATTTACCAAACTTCAGCAGATTGCTTATACAGCTGGGGTTTGTGAATGAAAAAAAAAAAAGGCAAGAAAAATGTGCTAAAAGAAAGAGGCGATATTGCTGTGTGGCGAAGACGTTATTTAAGGACAACCAGACTGTACCGAGATACAAATCGCAAAATATACACGAAGAACACACAAAAAGTAAGGTATGGCGTGACACGACTTTTAAGACTGAAAGACAAGCATTTTTGAAAGGTATGTGTGCTGATTTAAAAAATCCCAGTGGAAAAGGCCAAAGGCCTTTCATTATAAACTTGTTTCAGTTTCATTGCTCAGTTATTCAGTTTCAAGTTGCTCAATTCTTTATAAACTTGTATTTTTGCATGCCTTCATATCCTTATTTGTATGATTTTATTTATCTTCCCGGCTCATGAGCTCATAATTATCCTCCAGCAGAACATTACATATAACGAATTAACTCTAATTCCATGATTTATTTGTAAATTAATAAGTTTAAGTTTTATTCTTGCTTGAACTGTTCATTTTAACAGGCAATTAATTATTATGAAGTTTACTGTAGGTATAAATGTGACAGGAAAGCACCGCCTATGGCCTATGGTGCGAAAGCATTAGCCAATTAGGGTGAGGGGGAAGGTAGTTAAATGCGGAGTGATACATTTCAGCGGGGCAAGGTTATATGAAACAGAGATTAGTAAAAGTTTGATGTGTTGCACTCACTTGACTTTCTCTAGTCATATACAAACTATTCTTACAAATGTTTATTCCTCTACGGTATGTAATCAAAACATTTGCAGATATTATCTTCTTGGGCTTTAAGGCCAGGTCAGCAAGATTCTGAGACATGCTGGCACAGCACTAGCAAAAGAATGGATTCACTGTACAAGCTACAAACTATACTCGACTGACCGAGAACTGCAGATCTATTGGCAGCTATCTTCCAAGCTGTTTCTTGGGGATTGTGATAGGATAGACATCTCTATTTCTGCTTGTGTCCACACCTCACTACTTAGCAACACATTGTACCATACAAAAAAGTTTCATTTTCTCAACAAGCAACCTGATATGTTTGTGCCCTTTCCTACACACCAAATAGTCATCTATCTAACAGACCAACCCTCAGATGAAGCCACCACATTGGCACTATTTAATGGTTTCAGTTTTGCTCTGACTCCAACATATATTCCTGTAGCTGAGATCATCATTGCTGTGGAATCTGAACACTTGTTTTTTGTTTTGTGTGTGTGTAATTTACTCCTTCAATGTTAAGTCATTGGACGATGAATGGAATGGGTGAAATGATGCTCAAAGGAGCCCAGGGTCCATAGAGCTTAGAGTTACCCGACATTCGTCTTTCAGGATAAGGGAAAACTCTGGAAAAACCTTATCCAGGTAACTCACCCTGACAGAGATTCGAACTCGGGACCTCTTGAACGTGAGCCAGACACACTACCACCGTGCCACCAAGGCGGGCACACTCAGTCATGCTATCAGAAGCCGACATATGAGTAATTAAATGCCATCACATGTCTCAACGAGTTCAGGTTCTTAACACACTCATCCAGAGAGCAGTGGCCATCTCAGATCACGACCATTTACAAGAACAAAAACCCCTCAAGTACACTTCCCAACATAATGGCTAGTCAATATGCGACATTAAAGCTTTCCTCAAATAAGGCACATGTAACCAGCCCTCCTAGACACAACATACCACAGACAAACCAGCTGCAACAGCCTGCATACCTTTCACCAGCAGATTAGTTGGTAAGATTAGCAGTGTGTTAACTAAGTACATCAAGAACATCCGCAGTCTCCATCCAAAATCAGAGATGTAATTAGACCAGTGAAGGATAATCTTGAACAACCAGGAATTTACTGTATTCCTTGTGAATATGGTGCCACGTAAATAAGACAAACAGGATGATCAGTAAATACCAAAGTTGAAGTACACCACAGATATGTACTTTTGATGGAGCTAAAAAAAATCTGGTCTATCTGAGCAATGTTTTGGGCAAGATCACAGACAAAATTTCGATAGAACAACAGTGATAGCCAAATGCGAAGATTATTGGTTACAGAAGGTAAAGGAAATTCCTGCCATCTTAGAAGAAAAAGACAACCTGAAACAGTATACTGCACTTCATTTCTGCCTGGAAATTGGCCTTAAAACAGCATCAAAAGCAACGTAGAAAGCACAGAAGGATCATACAGCAACATGACCAGCTGCATTTTCTATATCTGTCTCTACATCAAAACAATGGAGTTGTGTAAATTTGCATATAATTAAAATATTAACAATTTTACACTTGGCTTGAAGCCTGAGAAAGTGTTAAGAATTTATGCCCCCAAGAAAGTTTCAGTTCTTGTAGAAATTATCTTATTTCTTATTTTCGTGCAAATGCAAGGGGAATATAGGAATACAATAGGCTTTAAGCAATAGTCAAATCTTAATAAAGCTGGTTGCTAGGTGATGGCTATGAAATTCTGTTTTCTTTGCATGGCCAAGAGAAAAAAGGAATAAGTATTGGAAAATTTCAACAAGGAATATTTAAAAAATGGTTCACACCACACACAAGTAGATTTAACATAAATTATGTGTTTTAACGAGATTTGCATTTTTTGTGTAGTAAGATTTTGTTTTATCATTTATAGTTTACCATTTATGCAAATATCATCCAGAGTAATTTTGATGAATTTTTCAGAAAATTCGAGAAATAAGTTTCATTTTAAATATTAAAAGCAGAAGCATTATTAACAGTGAAGTATTCTTCATATTTAAGTTTGAATTTGTGAGTCACTATGTTTACACTCAGTCTTCACTACTTGTTGTATCGGTTTACAACCGATGAAATTAGATTACTCCAGAAAGGTTTCAATACGTGTGTTAACGTCTCAAATAATAAAGACGATTTTATAGCCGTCATAGAAATAGCCACACATAACCTAAAAAATGAAAACTTAACCATATCCAAAATTGAATGTCTGGATATAATAAAGCAGTTATCCCCAATATTAAATAAAACTTACAACAAAACAATAAGAAATTTAAATAAGAAGCCTGTGGTATACCTAAAAGCCGACAAAGGTAATTCTCTAGTAATTATGGAGACAGAAGACTATATTCAGAGAGTAAACCTTATGTTAGACAGTCCAGAATATGAAAAAATTCCAAAAAATCCATTATCCAAAAGTATCACTTCTGTTAATAAAGCTTTATCAATTACAAAAACATTAAGTACATCTGAAAAATACAACTTAAAATCTTCCAACCCCACACTACCAAGGTTGTACTGTCTGCCAAAAATCCACAAACAAGACAACAGCATGAGACCCATCATCAATGGCATCAATTCACCTACATACCACATAGCAAAATGGTTAGTAAGAAAATTAAAATCATATGACAAATTTCAAAGTTTGGGAATAAAAAACTCCTTAGAATTGATAAATCACCTACAGAAATACAACATCCCGGAAAATCACATACTTGTTTCTTTTGACGTTAAGGCACTTTTTACAAGCATTCCAGTAGAAAAAATACCTACATTCCTCAAAAAATGACTAACCCAGACTACAACGGATCCCAGAGAAATAGATGACATCAATCTTACAGATTTATGCATAAGGAATAATTACTTCATGTTTAACCAAAAATTCTACAGACAATCAAAAGGATTAGCAATGGGGAGCCCACTTTCGCCTATTTTAGCAGACCTATACATGAGCTATTTTGAAACACACATAGTAAAGGCCTTCCCACAGATTTATAAATTTTGGCAGAGATATGTTGATGATGTTTTTGCTATCATTCCGGAAAAACTTAGGGAAGATTCTCTAAAATTACTAAACCTGCAAGATAATCACATCCAATTTACTATGGAAGTAGAAAGAGACAACACCCTACCCTTTTTGGACCTCAAGATAACTAGAAATCGTCATGGTGTAGATTTTGGAATATACAGGAAGCCCACACACATAGATAATTACATAAAGAAAAATGAATACAACCCAGTTTCACATCAACTAGCTGCCTTTAGAAGTCTAATTCACCTGCTATACAACGTCCCACTGAGTAAGGATGAATTTTTGAAAGAACAACAACACATAAAAGACATAGCGGTATTAAATGGATTCAACCCAGCCATCATAAGGAACATGATGAAGAGGAAAGAAAAACTGAAGATAAGATCAAAAAATACCACTCTGACACCACTTAATAACACAAATTGGCAATATAGAAAATTCACCTACCATCCATGGGCTTTTAGAAAATTTGAACGAATCTTCAAAAGACTAAACTTAAAACTAGCACCCCAAAACAAATTCAGTCTGAGGAACCTGCTAAATAAACCACTGAAAAATACAATCCCCAACAATTTGAAATCAGGAATTTATCAGATTAATTGTGAAACCTGTGAAAAAAGCTACATAGGAAAAACTAAGAGAAACTTGTTAACCAGGCAAAAAGAACACCAGACGAACATTAAGTTGAAACAAACAGAAAAATCTGCAGTTTCACACCATTTTTGGACAGAAAACCACAACATTGGCCACAACATTAAACTGTTAAAATCTTTAAGTACACCCATAGAATTGGATATTTGGGAAAAAAATATTCATAAACAAAAACCGTGATAAAGTTATAAATTTTGAAATCCCGGCATTAAATGAAGTATTAAAACTTAGTGCCCCTAACACCAGATGGCAGAGTGATCGGAGCTCCGTAGCAGTGGAAGAAGAGGAAGGTTCATCTAGTCACCAAACAGCTGAGGATGAGATCGAATGATCTTGAAAAGTTTCAATTATACAACAACAAGTAAGTGAAGACTGAGTGTAAACATAGTGACTCATAAATTCAAACTTAAATATAAGTTTCATTTGCTATGAAATTATCTTACACACACAATTTTTTAACAAAAATTAAGTTATCTTTTGAAAAAATCAAAATTTCCAAATATTTTTCCATGGAAAGTGTAGCCTAGGATGGTTGGACTTTCTTGAAAAACCTCATACTGCAACTTTAGAAGATCCTGATTGTAAATACCAAGTTTGGTTGATTTTTATTTGATACTACCAGAACACCACTAGTCATTTTGCAACTCTTAATAAATTTTATTGGTAACCTCTGAAACAGCCAATGTTTTTTACTGTCCACAATATAATACATATACATGTTAATATTATTTACCTTAAAGAAATGGTCATTTTTATTGGCATGAGCTTGCACGAGTTTTATGTTAACAATTTCATGGCAGTGTATTTTTGTGCTATCCAAGTTTTGTTTAGACAACATTTCATTTATATTCTTTTGATTGTTGTCAATTTTGTTATATCCAGTCTCAGTTCTGTATTGGTAGTGAGGTGATTATTTTATAGCAGTGACAAATTGATGTTTCCTTTCTGTTGAGCTATAATTAGATTGGAAATTAATTGTTCTTTCACGCTAGCAGTGTGTAGGATGCACTAATAAAGGGTAGAGCCAGACTGAAAAATTCAATGCCATAGCCGGGATTTGAACCATGGATCTTCTGGTTTCCATCCAGCCGCTCTAACCACTGAGCTACTATGGTCAACATGACATTAAATTCTCCAACTGACTCGTGTTTCCCCCGGTAAACCACAAACCACTAGGAGTTCTTATAAACACATGAGACAACTACCTTAATGGCGACTTACTATGCTGTAAGCACTTTAAGACCCGGGCTTTATAGTTTGTACCGCAATTAGGTACAATTAATGGAAATTAATTGTTCTTTCACACTAGCCGTATGTAGGACGCACTATGAAAGGGTAGAGCCAGACTGAAAAATTCAATGCCATAGCTGGAATTTGAACCACGGATCTTCTGGTTTCCATCCAGCTGCTCTAACCACTTGAGCTACTATGGTCAACATGCCAACATGACATTAGTTAGAGTGGCTGGGCGGAAACCAGAAGATCCGTGGTTCAAATCCCTGCTATGGCATTGAATTTTTCAGTCTGGCTCTACCCTTTTATAATTAGATTACTTCTGTAGTTCAACAAAGAAAGAATTTATAGATTAATCAGTCTTTAGGCTTTTTTGAGGTTTCCATCTAAAAGATAGTTTGGCAGGAGGATATTTTCTTTGTTTGGCTTCTTTGAAAGATGAACTTAAATACCAAATTTGATATTTAATCTCCTTTCAGTTTTTAAGTTATGCTGTCTACAGAAACATGTGGGCTGTTTTCTAAAAGTGTTTGCCCCCCATCATTTATTGTGTCTGTATTTGAGATTCCTGTGAAATAAAATAGGATTACTCCAAAAAAAGTAAATAATTATCAGCTGCCCTACTGATCTTCCTGAAAAATCGAAATGCTAACTTAGATAGCTGGGTCATTCCATTTGCCCTAATAACTAATTTTTATTTTATATTTAATTTGTATCTTATTAAAGAGACAGTAGTTTGTAGGAAACCATTCCTGCCTTTTAGTATGTGCAAGCTAACTTGCTGTGACACTAGTATTGTATTATAAGTTAACCACTGGCATGAAAGCCCTAAGAGGGCCAAGGCCTACGAACCCGATTCATGATCTCACGCCCACTTACGCACGGCAGAGGTGGGCGATCATCCAACTGATATGGGTAGATGTGAGCATCTCGGCATCCCTCAGTCGGAACGTTGGTTTTCGTGACCAGGGCCACTTACCTATCGTAAGCTCCTCGCTTTCCTCACGAAACTGAGTGGGCATCAATCCTATACCCGGGACCGAAAATCCGCACTCCATGGGTGGGATCGAACCCGGGCCACTTTCCGGGGCCAGGGACTAAGGCATGCTGCCTTAGCCCGCCTATGCCATGGCGCAGGACAATATTGTATTTTAGCAAAACAAATTCATCTACCAACTGTGTCTCTTAAGAGACTCCATCCCAAACTTTGAACCACAGAACCTTTTAGATTTTAATCTGGAAGTCATTTTAGGTTCCAGGAAGATAATTATAACTTCTGACATTTCTAATGCTTTTACTCTGTTTTTTTTTCCTCAGAAATCTTGGCATAGAAAATATTGCCAGCTCTTCAAAGCAAGCAAACATGGTATCGAACGCCTGGAGGTGTTTGATAGTGAAGATGATGCTTCAAAGAACTCCTCTGTTCGTATTATTACTCTTGAAAATTGTATAAAAATTACGCAAGATGCTCAGAAGCATCAAGCAAATGTGTTTGCGGTAAGTACCCATTTGTATAAACAAATTGATCAGTGATAAATTCTGGATTTCTTTGCCAGCAGACATATTATGATATTTTTAAGTAAAACTACATTTAACTTTTAGTTCGTAAAGTATTAAAATGGAACATTATTCTGTTGACTTTTTCATTGTATAGAAAATCTTTAAATACAAAGAGGACTGAAATTTCATTGCTGCATTAAAGCTGAGCAACTTAGAAATTTCTTGCAGTTATTGAAATCATGGAACAAGTTTTAGGGCACTTTAAAGGAATTTGGTTTCTGGATGGAAAAAAATTGTGATGTATTGATCTCAAGCAAAATTGGAGAACAAGGTGATTCACGAAGATGGTAAATATTTTACAAGAAATGTAAATAAAGCAGAGAATGTGTGAATGAGGAAAATTCTTTGCAAAGAGGTATAAACTGAAATTGATAATATCAAATTAAATTTTATTGGCACAATAACATTTATATACAAGGGCCGTTCAGAAAGTAACCTCCGGTTGATTGCAAAAAATTCACCAAGTTAAATAAAAATATTTTAATATATACATCTTACAACTACATCTTTGCACTATTTTTCTACATAGTCTCCATAACGATTGAGGCACTTATCGTATGTTCACAAGCTTTGAAATTCCTTCTGCATAAAAATCACCCTCTTGTGCCTGGAACCAGCCTGTGACCGCATCTTTGAGCTCGTCGTCGTCATCAAACCACTGGGACTCGAGCCATGTCTTCATATGCATGAAGAGGTGATAATTGCTTGGCGCCAGATCTGGGCTGTAAGGTGGATGGTTGACAACGTCCCACTTGAAGGACTCAAGAAGGGCTGTTGTTCTGTGAGCAGAGTGAGGACGGGCGTTATCGTGCAAAAAAAACGATACCGGAAGTCACGATGAATAGCTGCTGCAGAATATCCTTTGGCTGTAAAAGACCTTATAACAGTACGCACTTCACATTTGGCGGGGTTTTCCATTGCAGCACACATTTCAAACGGCCACAAGCGCTAAACTGACGCAGTTGATGCCGACTGACCTGCTGAGTGCGTGAATGCACAGATGGCGTCGCTACTCCCCCCACTACCCGCACTTTGACCGATCGGAGGTTACTTTCTGAACGGCCCTTGTATTTGAGCAAAGCTCGTAAACTGGTGTCTTGTCAGTAGATTAGATTAGATTGATTTGCGTTCAGTAGGTTCACTTGTAGCCAGAAAAGGCTGTGAACATTGAACATGTCTAGAGGTATAAAGTTTAATAGCGTATATATGTACAAAAGTTAACATAAGACACATTATAGTATACAGGCAATATGAACAACAATATGGAAAACAAAGCAGGGATAATCATATATGATACAAAATGAAACACTTTTTAAACCAGCTTTCACTTGGCTTATGCCAGTATGTCTCAACCTTTTTGCAATGGATACCATTCTTGTTATTTATTAAATACATATAGATTAAAAATAAACTTTCAGCTTGCATCAAATATTTATAAGTAATGATTTGTCATTGGAATAGTTAAATACTACTTATAGAGCTACAGAAGCATTATCAGGATAATTTGTCATTCAGATAATCTTGTACAGAATAAAAAGATTTTGAGCAAAGGTACTCTCTAACAGCTTTTTTAAAAGCACCGAAATTATCAACTTTTTCTTTAAGAACATTAGGAAGTGTGCCAAATATTTTGATAGTTTCATAATACACACCTTTCTGGAAGCAAGAAAGTTTAGCACTGGGATAATGGATATTATACCTTTGTCTAGTGTTTATTTTGTGAATTACATTATTTGTTGCAAATAAGGCACGATTGCATACAAAGAATTTTAGGATTGAGAATATATACATGCAAGGAAGCGTTAATATCTTCAATCTTGTAAAAAGATCTTTACAGGAGCATCTGGTGTGGGTGTTACTAATGATTCTTATAACAATGTAAAAACTACATATAGAATTAATGATTAATACAAAAGAATAAATATATTAGCTATTTCTTTTTTGGAAGTGTTGAAAACAGTGTTGTTATGATAAATTAAATTTAATATTAGCTATTGCTTAAAACTATACAGCTAACAAAATCAATAATTAGTTTATATCATCTTGCATATATTCTTTAACAGAGTAGTAGGCTTTCCTAATAAGTAGGTTCTTAACATGTTTTTTGAACAGTATTTTACTTTTTTCTTTCCAAATTGACAGTGGTAGTTTATTGAATACCTTAATTCCCATATAGTAGGGGCTTATTACATAGAAGGAAGCTAGCTACAGTGAAGCAATAAATATTACACAAATAAAAACATTTGCCACTAAGGCTTTACTTATCTTCAGAAATTGGTGTTGATACTTCTTTTCAAATGGAATTCAATATTTGCCACTAAGGCTTCACTTATCTTAAGAAATTGGTGTTGATACTTCTTTTCAAATGGAAATTGAATTCCATTTGAAAAGAAGTATCAACACCAATTTCTGAAGATAAGTAAAGCCTTAGTGGCAAATATTTTTATTTTTGTAATAGTAGGGGCCTTTTTTTATTTTTGTAATAGTATGGGCCTTTTTCAAGCAAGGCCAGCCTATGGGCTGGAAATTTTAGGGTTTTTTGTAATTTATGTCCTCCAACATTGTCATATCGGACAATGAATGAAATTGGTGAAATGCTGCTCAAATGAGTACAGGGTTCATGGAGCTTAGAGCTACCTGACATTCGTCCATTAAGGATAAAGGAAAACCCTGAAAAAACCTTATCCAGGTAACTCACCCTGACCGAGATTCGAACTCGGGACCTTTTGAACATGAGGCAGACACGCTATCATCTACGCTACTGAGGTAGGCAATTTTATGCTGTTATGTCGTATATCATAGTTATGCTGGTTTTGACTGATCAAAAAATTATCATGGTTGGTATGTACACAATTGATTAAGTTGTATAAATATAATGATGGCTGTGTAAGTATTCCTAATTTTTTAAAAATAGTCTACATGCATCATTACCCTTATTATCTTTTTCTGAATTTTAACCCCTAATTGGGGAGGTGATATTTTGTAATGCAACTGGTGAGGTTAGGTTATAGATACCCAGTAATTTCCATGACTCTTGTACTTCACTGGTGAAGGGGAATTGGAAAATCTCAGCTGACATTTCAATATTAACCTTTATTGATGCTAATGAACAACTTTTGACACAGAAAATAAATTACAGTCGACAGAACCTGCAAATTTGGGAACATACACAAACCAAGTAAAAATTTACTACATGTTACATAATTCCGTATGTTGGCTAATTTTATATAAACAAGTAAACCAAATTCTAACATCACATTATAGAGGAACAATGAAAGTTGAGAAAAACATGTTTTGATTTGACAAAATATTGCACACATACAAATTGGCAAGCCACTACGCTACGCAGTCACAGCGTACAGGAATTGTGCAGGCTCCACAAATAGGTATTTTGCAGCTGTTGCAGATCTTCTTTTGTTTTTCTGTCAGCCTGGTGACATTTCTTGCACCTTACTTGCTTGCCCAAGTCTTCTCTGACTTCATATGGAACTGGTAAGGAGTATTCTACTGATGTTTAGCTGCAACTCATGCGGCAACCGGATGTTCAAAGTCGGCGCTTGAGATGAGGCTCTACAGGCTCTTTGGCAAGCCGTCTGATGTATTCCAACCTGGTTAGCTCAGGATTCCCAGGGAATCGAGAACCATAGTAGTTAAACCATCCATAATTTTTTTTTTTTTTTTTAATAAGCTGAGATTTGTTTTTATACTTCATGGCATTCTCAGCTAAAACTCAGTGCCTTTTCCACAAGCATTTATTTTTAAATCTATTGTGTTCATGTACAAATACAATGCCTTTGTAAATCCTTTATAATGCTTGAGTATTTTAGAAATGAAGTTATAAGGGGCTTTACAGCCCTTTTTCAGAATGGATTGGTGAAAGAAGAATCAAAATCAGTTTGAGATTATCCTGCATACAAATTTACTATTCTCATAATATTACTGCATATTTAGAAAATGCTGTAACCCCAAAGTTGACTGGCATTGGCAAATATAATGTGTCAATTGCAACAAAGCATAGCTGTCATTATTATTATTATTATTATTATTATTATTATTATTATTATTATTATTATTATTATTATTATTATTATTATTATTATTATTATTATTATTATTATTATTATTATTATCATTATCATTATCATTATTATTACTATTACTATTATTATTTTAAAGAGTGTAATGGTAGCAGCACTAAGTATTCTTAAGACACAGAAAGAAGCAGGTAAAACCAATTTTCCTTCACAACAATGAATTCTGTAGCTGTACTAAACTGATGTTTGTACAAATTAAAAATGATTAAAACCTTTCTTTTCTCATTCAGATTGTGACCAAGACAGCAGTACATCACTTTGCTTCTCTGGCAGAGAAGGAGATGGCAGAGTGGATTACAGCCTTCCAGTCTACAGCTTTCAAAGATGACTGCTCAAGGACTACAATTGAGGAGGATAATGACCTTTACTGTTCTTCTGGTGAAGGTATGAGATGAAACTAGGAAACAAAATTTGCATTCTTAAGTAATACTTTGATTGTTAGTCCAAATTAAAAATACACTAAGTCTTAAAACTTTTCAACCATTGTACAATAAGACCTAAGGTCTACATAGAATGGAGGCATCAGGGAAGTTAACAATCAGTTAAATCTCCAGCAATATGCTTCTCACATCTTTGAATTAACGTTTCATTCCCTACAAAAAAAAAGTAAATCTTTGTCTGCAAAATGGGCACAAATAACATCCATCACTTTTTTGTCAAATTTAAATTTCCTTCCACAAAAGACCTTGAGCTTTGAGAAAAAGTAGTAGTCATTGGAAACTAATCTGGGCTGTAGGATGGATGGTCGATCTCCTTGAAGCCACATATCCTCAAAGTTTCCTTTGCAGCAAGAGCTCTATGCACAGGCATGTTGTTGTTAGGAAGGTGCACACCTCTACTTGGCTTCCTTGCCTTTTCTCTTTGATGGAAACACACAGTCTGTGCACTAGTCAGCATAGTACTCAGCATTTACTGTGGTGAAAATTGCAGAGATGACAGAACAGAAGATAGGTTTAAGACAGGGCTGTAAATTAAGTTCCATTTTATTTAATTTGTTTATAGATGATGTAGTGGATAGAGTGAAAGGAAGAAATCAACACTGTCTGATAATAGGAAATAAAGAGATACCAGGTTTTTTATATGCAGATGTTCTGACGGTAGGAGTAATAACATCAGTAGGATTACAAAGAGCATTAAATGAAATTCAACAATTTTGCAATGATTGGGGAATTAAAGTAAATAGAAAAGTCAAAAGTGATGGTCTTTAAAAGAGGAACAAAATTGAAGAAAGAGAAACAATGGTTTTTAGAGGGACAAAAATTAGAAGTTGTGAAAGAATTTGAGTACTTAGAGTTTAGGATGAATAATAATGGAGAATGGATAGCACATGGCAGGAAGGTGGTAGCCAAAGGAAAAGCTGCAATGTCAGGAATAAGGATATGCAAAGCGAAACTCGCTATGTCAAGCAAATGATTAGAGAAAAAGTATGAACTACTGGTAAAGTCAAGGATGTTGTATGCTTCAGAAATATGGGAGGCGTCAAAAGTAACAAATAAAATAGACCAGTTATACAAACAATTTGCTAAGGAGGTGTTGAGATTGCTTAGATTACCATGAGAAGTAGCTTTATAAGAATTAGGAAAAACCAAAGGAAAAGGCATAATAATTGAAAGAATTTTGATTTGAATGTTTGATAAAGGATGATGATGATGAAATCCTAAAGGTAAGTTTGAATCAACAAAAGAAAACGGGAATTAGAAAAAAATTGATGGTCGGGGGGGGGGGGGGGGGATGTGGAAGAAATAGGAACGCACGATATATGGAGACTAGAAAATAGGAATGTAGAAGGTTTTTGGAAAATAGTCAGAACTAGAGTGGAGGATATAGAAAGACAAGAAGTATGGGAAGGATTAGAAAACAGAAAATCATTAACATTCTATAGGTTAATAAAGAGAGAATGGGAAAGAGAATGATATATACTATATGTGCACGATAAGTTGAGCGCTAGATTTACGGTGTGTGTGCAGAGGGGAAGAAGCGAGAGCGAACACTCTTTTGTTTCTGCAGTGTGGTCAACCTTGAAAAACACAGTTCAGCAAAATAGCGTGTTAGATAAGCGAAGATATGCGCTGCAAGTATGAGATATGTGGACAAATAGTAAATTCAACTCGATCTGCTAAGCTGTATATTTATAGGTATACTTACTATTTATATAACATAAAAATAAAAAATAAATATTATGACAGTTATAAATACTCATTCACTTTGTGATTCTTCGAGTCTGGTGCATCACTTTCATCGCTATCATCCTCTGATGTGTTGACGATAATTTCATCAATTGCATTTTCTATTACACTATCGTTTATACAATATTTCACTTCCAGCTCTTGGACCTTCTTGCAGTGCATTGCGGTTACGGAAGATAATGCTTCTATAGCAAGTTTCTAAAGATTTGGAGTTGACATATCACCAGTAACGTTGCATCTTCCAAAAACATTCCTTAGTTTTGCCAACGCCAGCTCAATTGCATTCAGATCACAGTTATACGGAGGTAGACGAATAATAATGTGTCCCCTTTCGAGAGCCATAACATATACAACATACCTTTGTTGTAAATTGGTTAGCTAATTAACCTCGAAATTGAGTTTAATTGATAAATGATAAAGCCTAGCCACTAGATGTCAATTTATAGTGCATTACAAGTTTCAAAGTTGTCATCTGTGTTTATGGAGTTAGACGAAACTTACCGAATGAGGTCTTCGAACCTGATCGCTCATCTTATCGTGTGCATACTGTAGACCAATGTAACGGGCAGAAGAGGGAAGGAATGGCTTGGATTAGAACAGGATCAAAGTTCTTGAGGGGCCTAAGAAGTAGCAGAATAGAAATATGCTAATTATGTGGAGAAACAGAAAGTACAGCTCATATTCTTACAGAGCAAAGAGCTAGCATCATGGAGGCAGGAAGTATGGGAGAAGATGCAAAGCGAGCTGATAGCCATAAAAATGGTTACAGGGATAAATGAAAGTACAAATAGAAATATGGGGAACTTGTTTTGGAAAGCTGAAAAGAAATGGTTGATAAAAGTAAAGAGGGGAAAAGAAAATATGCTGGAACAAGGGGAAACAAATAGCAAACTAGAGTAGAGGATAGAAGGTTGACTATGCTATTCAGCAATGCTAAAACGCTGGAAGCCAAGCAGGCTGAGTCAGCTAGGTTAAAAATCAGCACCAAGAAATTTATATAACTAGACTAAAAAATATGTATGAAATGTAGATAAAATATTGTAAATAGCAAGTTGTATAAATAAATTCAATTCAGTACTGTGGTATTCCTCTCCCAGAAGTCAATGAAGAGTATTTCTCCACAGTTCCAAAAGATGTTGGCTGTGATCTTGGTTGAACTAAATGTCCTTGGACTTAGAGGGGCCTTTGCCAGGTTTATTCTACTCCATAGAAAAGCCCAGTTCTGCTATTTCTTTAACCTTGAGCTGCAAGTTCTTCCTTAATTTCTCCTTTCAAAACGGTGATATTTTCAGGTCTCATTCAAAAAAGGTTCTCATTCTTTTATGGTAGAACATGGGGGGGGGGGGGGATGCTTTCCCATATATACTGTCCAATTGCTGTTTAATTTATTTGTAGTAAGTATTCTTTATGCAGCTGTATCTGAACAACTGAAGACAGTGGAGTGGAAGTTACAGCTGAAATTATTTACTTAACAGATATGATACCACAGGAGGATTTTGTGCATGTGATAATCCTTATCAATGAAGTTGGAAACTTATGAAGCCACATTCATATAGTATAGGTAATTATAGTGTGTGTCTAGTCAAAAATGCCACTGTTACCTATGTGGATGCTCAATAATTTCATTGTGCATTGAAATGCTCCTATCTTTTATTTTATTTATTTTTTAATTTGTTGAAAGTAAATTATACACCAGTATTTAAAGTTGCTAAGTTTATAATTATGAAAAATTATACATTAATCTGCCTTTATGTACAGTATTGTTGCCCAATTTAGCAATTAATCAGTACTTCAGTTCCTTTCTTGGAAGTGTTGAAAACAGTGTTATGATTAATTAAATTTAAAGGGAGTCGATTAATGACACTAAACAACACTTACTTTTAAATTTTTCCAGAACATGTTTCAGAGAACAAACTTCTCAAAAATGGCTGGAATCAATACAAATAACACCTGAAGAAATAGAAGAACTTTCACAACTTACAGAAATTTGTATCAATCAAAATTTTTTCAGCTTTAATGGACAGATCTATAAACAAAAAACGGGCCTAGCTATGGGCAACCCATTGTCTCCCTTCTTGGCAGATTTATTCATGAGTGCTTTTGAAACACATATCACAAAAGCTTTTCCAAATTATTTCAAAGTGTGGTATCGCTATGTTGACGACATTTTTGCAATAGTACCTAAAAAACTCATACAAGATGGTCTTAAACTTTTGAATATACAAAATCCAGCTATAAAATTTACATTGGAAACAGAAGAGGATGGTGTGCTCCCCTTTTTGGACATCAAGATCAAAAAAATGAACAACAAACTCACTTTTGGTATCTACAGGAAACCGACACACACAGATAATTACATTAAGAACAACAGTTTCAACCCAAAACAACACCAACATGCCATTTTCAACAGTTTAATCTTTCGAATGATCAACTTTCCACTAAACAGAGAAGATTATCAAGAAGAATACCTACACATAAAAAAAGTAGCTATATCCAACGGTTTCAACCCAAATTTAGTAGACAAAACTGTTAACAGACTCAACAAAGCTAAGAAAATAAAAGAAACCACCACCCTAGAACCTACAGGAGAAAAAGAGAAAAAACTTTTTAAAAAATTCACCTTCCACCCATCAGCCTATAACAAATTCCAAAAAATCTTCTCAAAACACAACATAACTCTTGCACCTCAAAATAGGTTTAATATCAGAAATTTGTTAAAAGGCCCTCCCAAAAATTCAATCAATACCAAAGAAAAACCAGGAATCTATGAGATCAAATGTGAAACTTGCCCTAAAATTTATATAGGAAAAACAAAAAGAAATATTAACATCAGAACTAAAGAACATATGAGAAACATTAAAAATGGTGAAACAGAAAAATCAGCAGTGGCTTTTCATTTTTTGAATACTAGACATGACATCAATTTGGAAACATCTCTAATAAAATACGTTAATCACCCCATAGACCTTTCCGTATGGGAAAAAGTCTTCATTAACAAAAATCGTCATAGAGTCATGAATTTTGAAACTCCACCACCGGACATCTTTGACAAGTACATCACGCCATCTATTGACAATATGGAGAAGGAAGAAACCACTACAACTTGCACTAGTCGAGTATCAGCTGATGATAGGAGCAAGAGCTCTTGAAACATGTCCTGTGAATAAACAGTGTGAGTGAAGCAATGTGTCAATATATTCTCGATTCAATTTTGTACATGTTTCAGAGACTTTGCCTCTATCCTCAGCTGGCCATCAACTGGTTCTCATTGGTGTAGTTGACGATATTTTGTCACAGGTCTCCTCTGGTGGCAGTCTAAGGAACTTGCTGAACAAATCTTTCTGGGGGATGTTGAAATTGAATACTTTGTTCCTATTTTTTGAAATGAAGATTTGTTCCCATGTGGATAGTACTAAAACATACATTAGGAAAACAAGAACTATCCACATGGGAACAAATCTTCATTTCAAAAAATAGGAACAAAGTATTCAGTTTCGACATCCCCCAGAAAGATTTGTTTAGCAAGTTCCTTGAAGCGCCACCAGAGGAGACCTGTGACAAAATATCATCAACTACACCAATAAGAACCAGTCAATGGCTGGCAGAGGATAGAGGCAAAGTCTCTGAAACATGTTCCGGAAAAATTTAAAAGTAAGTGTTGTTTAGTGTCATTAATCGACTCCCTTTAAATTTAATTAATCAGTAGCTTATAAATATGTAAAATATGAAGCTATTAACAGTGAAGTTTAAAGTTACAAATTATTATATTTGTATACATCAGTAGTTGTTAACCAAGCAATCAATAATGTGATGTCATCCATTGAAAGGCTATCATCTTGCTGATTTTAGACAAATGATATGTAATTTTGTGGAAGTAATTTTTTTGAGGGGAGGGTTGTTATAGCAGTAATTGCTATTTATAGAATTGTAAAATACAACCACTTTTAAAACTGGGAGATGTGAAAAAATAGATATTGAATAGATATAGGTTGCTCTATTTTCTCTAGCAAAATTCAAAGTGCTGTAACCTAAAGTCCTTTCTGTATGAAACACTTTGCTGAGAATAATATCATTGTTCTGCTTTGGTAGGTGTATTTTTGGTGAAACTGGTGCCATCTGAAGCATCCACGAGGTGTGGCCTAGAACCTGGGCCGTACACATTGGTGATAGCCTCAGCAGCAATCCAATTAAGAGACAACGATCACCATCACTTGCTGTTCACCTGGCCATATAGATACATACGACGCTATGGATACCGAGAAGGAAAGTTCACATTTGAAGCTGGTAGGAAGTGTGACACAGGTGAAGGGACGTTTCACTTGGAACACTCAAACCAGCAAGAAATCTTTAGATGCATCTCTTCCAAAATGAAGAGCATGCGTAAATTATTGAATGGGGAGACGCATTCAATGCCAGCAATTGTTTGTGGTGACAACCAGTTTCAAGCTGCACTGAGTATGGAGGCAAGATCACGCAGTCCATTGCCTCCATCACCAACCAGTGCTACACCACTTGTAGATTTAGATTTTAGTGCCATGCAACATATGTCATTTAAATCTCTTGTGCCCATGTCAACAGAAAGTAAACATAGTGCTCCTCCTTTAATAAAACCAAAACCCAGGCCCTCAAAACCTCCAAGAAAATCCCTAGCAGCCACACCCATCTCAAAGAGCACTAGATCATCTTCTGATGGCTCAGTTCTTGAATATGGCAAGTATAGAAGGCTAAAGAGTAGTGATTCGTTAGTTACTCCAACAGCTTCAACATCCTCGCCATCTTCCATTAATAAACCAGAACATTTTGCTTATGATATTGTTGAGGTGCGAAAGAATGCATGGCTTACTATGGGTGTAAATGATATGACTCATTCTGAACGTGATGGAAGCGACACTGAGGAAGAGAGCAATTACATGACGCCTGTAGCTCAAGATACCTCCAACCCTGTACCCCTTCAATGCTCAAAAATCTTAGTGACGCAAATGTCAAGCAAAGAATCCATGGAAGATTATGACAAGCTGCAGTATTTAGGATCCTCTGCAAGGACAAATGGCAATAATCCAGGATATAGAGTTATAGCATTAAATTCTTCTGGAGTCTCTGCATTTGCTGAGAAATCGGCACCACCTCCAATTGACGCGCGTCACTATGATGATATTGGTACGCAAATGCAAGCATGCCGCATGGCTGATGATTCTCATAATGGATATGGAATGATTCGCAAAAAATCCATGCCTGCTGCTCAAAATGATCTCGGACCTAATCATGAACTGTACAACGAGATGGAATATGCTATAGTCCAAAAGCCAAAAAGAGTCTAGTCTAGCATTTGTGTATAATTTTTTTTTCATTTTTCTTCCCCCTCCCCCTTCCTTTTTTTAGCTGTGATAACAGTATTGTGTCATCTTTCCTTCCTCCTCTCCTTTCCATTTTAAAGGAAATATGGAAATGTTTCAGTACTGAAACAACAGCCATTTTCTTATGGGTTTCAAATTTAATAAATCCAACTGTCACTTGTTAATATATATTTACAAATACACATGTGTGTACATGTTTTTATTACCAGAAAGCGTATCAACGAAAGGCTACAGATGATATATATATTGTTACTAAAATTTACTTATCTGATAGGAATTTCCTATCTTGGAACTGAAATGTAATAGAGTACTTAGACTGTATACCATAGAGAGTAATAGCCACATATGATTTTTATTATCATGGCATGTTAGTAGAAGTGGATCACTTAAATAAAATTTGGGATGGAAAACAAAATTAACATTACAATTTGTCGGTACTTGGTTACCAAAAGCTTTTTGCAAGAATTGGCATAATAGTAAATTGTTTTTTTGATAAAAGAATGTAAAAGCTTTTCATAAATGGTAATTTCAAGTGAATTTTTTTCATTTATGTTACCTCTGTTAGCCTATTCTTACTAATACAATCAGAAAGAAAGCAAAAGTTGATCCATTTCTAGTTGCTAGACATTATATTTACCTTTAGGAGTAAATATGTTTAAGTTCCTTTCGAATTGTGGTATTTACTTATCAATTGTTATATGTTGACAGTTTTCACATTTTATATAACTTTTAAATTTTTTCAAAGTTAGTTTTAAAGATTTATGTTAATATACAAGTCTGACTATTCTAACGTCTTCAGGACAGAGTCTTTAAAAGTTCCCCCGTTTAATTTCTGTTGAATATCAGTTTTATGTTAGATATTTTGAACTGTATTTGAAAATAATGCCATTCCTGGGCATTGCTTTGACAAATATGTCAGTTGACAGAGGCAGAACAGATGAGAAGTATATTATTTATTAAATAAAGTATATAAAAAAAGAAGAAACTTTCTTTTGTGCGATGCGAGAATATTTTCTAAGGCCAAAGGTGCACGTATACACATGCGCAAGCAGATGACCAGCTGGTTCTCGCATTGCAGCCAACATGAGAAAGATATGTAGAACTTGTACCCAACCTCTGCAAAAATGCCCCAGACATAGGTGACGCAGTCTGTGTGCAAAGTAACATAGTTGAGCAGGCTAAGTTATCACCCAGTCAAATTTTGTAACTCTTGAACTGCTTTGCACATAAACAATCCTACAACACGATAATGGAGTGCTCTGTAGGAAAAACTTGTGTGAGCTCAGGGACTGTATCAGACTGGTTTGGCTACTGCCGCGAAGTGTGCATGTCAAATGACACCAAGTATACTGGAAGGGGGAAAATTGGCAGTCTCGGCCATGTCCAAAACGACAAATGCAAAATAGGACCATGCAAGTTTCATCGTGGGCACGTAGAGGGCAACTGAATCCTGGGGATTGACATGGGAATGAATGAGGTGCGGATGATGATATGCCCCAACAACAGAAGGGATGCAAATATGCTCTACAGTCTAATTGCAGAGCACTAGAATTCACCGGCACCATTCACACCGATGCCTGGTGGGGATACTGTGGATTGATGGCTGAAATGAAATGATGATATATATAAGGGCGCTCAACTACGGCGGTCATCAGCGCCCTTTAAAAAACTAGTCATGGCGAAAGCCAGATATAAAACTTTCTAAAAACTATACAAGTGTAACATAACCTATTAAAAATACATGTACATAAAAAACATCAATCAAAACCTACTGAAAATTTCGTTCACTAAATCCTAAACTCTAAACTAGACAAGAATCTAAAAACCTTCTCCATGGGTCTCCATGCACGGCCTACACGTGGGTGGGCCTGTTGACCGTCTGCCTCAATCACGAAGAGCAGCCCACACGAGGGAGACTGTTGGCTCGGGACCCCGGGTGCACCAAACCCGTACTTACCGAAGTGGTTGATGGCTGGAAGGTTTGCTGCGCACCTAGGTGTGAATCACTCAGTGCACTGTATCGACCCAGTGACAAATGTGTGCACACAAACAGCATAGTCACGCTGGCGAGGACTACAATTAGGGGTAATTTAGGTACTATTTTGTGTTAGTCTGCTAGACAGTGTAATTTAGGGACAACTAAGACTGCTGGCAGCTTTGTGTTCAGTGGAGAAACAAGCATAGTTTGACTGCACCGAATTCTTCAATATGGCTACATTATGCAGAAAGTAAATAAACAATAACATTAAAAGAATGCCCTCCAACACGAAATTGCACTAAAAAGTAAAGAAATTTTATTAAAAATCATGGTTGTATATAAAAGCATCAAAAAGTGTGGACTTAGAAAAAAATTGCCGCGTCGCATATTAGAAAGAAGAGCCCAAAAAAATGTTCAAGGGGTAAATAAATTAACATGTTAAGCCTTATTCAGTCATGTTCTATTAAAACTTCATATTTACTCGTGTGAACTGTTAAAAGCAGGAAACGTTTTTGGGACCGTTCCAATCCCATCCTCAGCTGAGGATTGGACTGGGATGGTCTTGAAAAGTTTTCTGTTTTTAGTAGCTGACTTAAGTGAGGTTTTAACTTTTTAATCAAATATGACTCGATAAGTCTTTTAATATGAAATTAGCTTCACTTTTAACAATGCTTTTAATCATAACAAATTCAGATGAAAATGTATTCCTTTGTTGCTTAGTGAGTAAGACATATTCTTACGAAACTCTCAAATGAGTTGGCCCTTTGTAGTGCCAATATATAGCAATAATTTACTTGATATAATGAAGTGCAACAATTCATTTCTGTTTATTCCTTTTTTGTTTTGTTTACCGCATTAATAATGAATTTATGATGGAATTCCTAGTTTGTACCAAAATTCATCCAGTACTATTTTTATCTCATCCATAGTATTAGATTGGTATTTGCTGACCTTTGAATTGGGAGGTATAAGTAAGCTGTAATTACATAATTGTGGTCTCATAACAATTAGCAAAGACATCAATTGGAGAACAACAAATTCCAGTTAAATGACCTAATTGTTACTAGTATGCAGTCCATGATTTTCTGTTAGCATTTCTGAAATTCTGTTGCAGTAATGTAATGCATGTGTATTTATAAACGGACATAAATTGTTGCATGAAGTAATTTAGACACAAATCGGGTATATGAATTTGCATTTCTGCATGTGATATTCAGTGGTGTAACTTCATTGCTGTTTGTGTTGGTGAACATAAAATGCATATGTGTGTATGCTGTGTGTGCATATGTGTATGTTCAAGTATGAAAGGGAGAGAAGGAATATAAACTCTTGATCCAATTTTACAAAATGATATGCACAGAAAATATTATACATGAAGGGAAAGTGTTTTGAGAAAATGAACAAAAATATTTTTTGCAAATCTTGTGTTTTATATACCTTTCCAGTATTTACTCAGAAGGAAGTTTAGAATTCTAAAATACGTATTCGTTTCTTAGGAAATCCATATCTATCAATCTAAATTTGGTGACTGTAATAACATGCTGTATATATTAAGGCAGGAAGTCAAGTACACTTGAAGTCTTAAATATGCTTTTATTAATTGGTATTGACACATTACAATGAATTGCACACTTCAAATGGAATAATTTGTTATTTAAAACATTGTTGAAAACTAATTAAATGTAATTAATTTCTTGGCAAAATGATGCATTTCAACTATAAATAACTACATATACACCTTCTGATGGAACCTCTAAAAGCTAGCAGATAGCGAAAAGAATTTATTACTACTATTATTATTGTTATTATTATTATTAATGAAGCTCATATGACCAGGAATAGAAAATAGCCCATGCTGCATACCTCCGATGCAAATTAGCATTAAGGCTTTAATATAATTTTGAGTTGAACTAGTACGCAATGCTCCATAGCCTGTTGCAGTCAATTTGTGATCATTTTACAATACATAAAAGGATGTAAACCTGTTAGAGGTTCGTGATTGAACAGCCAATGGTGCCAGTAATGTTTTGATAATGGAGTTGCAATCTTTTAATGTTGAAAGAAAACTAATATCTCAAGCATATGATGGTGCCAAAGCAATGAGCGGTAGCCAAAAAGATGTTCACAGACTTTGATTCAGGACTCTTTCCCTTTTGCCAAGTATTTCACCGCTACGCTCCCCAGTTAAATTTAGTTGTATGAAATACTTGTTCCAAAAACATAAAGTCAGTTAAGTTGTTTTTCACCAACATTAGTGGATTCATATTTTTGTTCGTCCTCACCAAAGCGCAGTGATCTGTTGCATTCAGTTTGCAACAGACACATACCAGCTGCTTCCACAATTTGGAACTTTCAATCATGGGTCTGAACAGTATTCATGAAAACAAACTTTATTTACTACAGTTTTTTTAGAAGATTGAGCAGAAAGATGGGAAGCTATTGGTTTGAAGAATTTACTGAATCATCCAGAATTTTTGTTTCTTCTAAATTTGTTCTAGGACATTAGACATGCTGCTGATTGCACACAAATATTGGCTTGTTGCATTTTTTTTGAAAACATTTGTGAAAAAACCCAATGACAGCTCATTGCAAGCAAGAAAACTAACAACTAAGTATCTGGATGCCCTAAAGGTCACCACCATAGGCCTCCAGCATACATCTAGTACAGAGTGATTTCTTTTTGTTTCCAAAATTAAATATAAACTGTTTGGAATCAGCTTTTTGTCATCAGTTGAAGTAATGGACATTATAAAAATGGGTTTCTAAACTATCTCAGGAAGAGTGACAGTATTGCTTAAATACTGGTTTCATCGAATACAAAAATGTATTAATGTTAAAGAGAAATAATCTAAAAAGAACAGAATCACTTAAAGTTTTAAAAATTAACTTTTTTAAAGTTTTCAGTGTTACCCTCTTATTCACTGCAAGTAATAATTTTGAATTGTACATTAACACTAAGTAACTTCTCTATCAGTTATAGCTAACAACTAGTCCTTCCATTTCATCAATTTTGGGAAATACGTTCCAGGAGACAAATGGACATTTAGCAAATGTCTGTTTAATAACCTCTTGCTGTCTGCTGGCTTTAGGTTCTCCATCAAATGATATATATGGGATATGATTTTGCGAAGATCCTAGCCATGTCATGAAAAGTTGTGATCTGTAGAAATGAGGTTACAATGTAAGCATAACAAGTTTCCGTCATTTTATTATGAATTACAGCAGAATTTGTACTTTCACATTTTCATGATCTGTTTACGCTCTTGACAAAATGTCAGGTTTCTGTAAAAGCCTGTAACAAATACAGTGAGGAAAGGAATATTGTAGTTACAATATCAATAATGTGGAAAGTCAGTTTAATGTATTGCAAGTTGATATTATTTTACACTTGATTGCAAATCAGGAAACAGTGCTGGTTAATGAGGTTCAAAATTTGATGCAATTAAAATTAACAAGAACCATATCATTAGTATGTTTGATTCCTCTGGTAGAAGCATGGTTCTGATATTCTGTACTAGATAGTGTATATTATAGTTTTGTTTTTCTCTAATTTTTTCGGTTCTTGTTTCATATTTGCAAGTTTCCAGCATTTGTGTACACTTTCAATTGAAAAAAACTATATGTAGTGGGTTTTTTGACACTTCATCACTTAAATTTTTATTTTATTGATGGACTAGTTTCGGGAGCAAAAGACATGAACAAATTGACAAAGAAGTTCGTAGTTTCACCACCAAAGAGAAGTGAGCAGATAACAACAGATGATAGTTGGTAGAGGTTGAAAATGGAAGCGATGGCTCCAAAAACTAGTCCCTCAATGATATGAAAATGTGACAAAGTGTCAAAAAAACAGACTACAAATCTTTTTTTCAATTAATTTTGACATCAGTGATACTAAATTTCTCCAAGCTCGCATAATACACTTTCATCTTCATTTATTTTATAATTACTCTCGATAGTTGTGATGATTGAAGCAACAACTTTTGAAATTACTCTATAGTAATTAAAACGAGTAACATTAAAAATGTGTCATTTGATTAAATTCTATTTATTCATACTGTCAATGCTCATATTATAATACACATTTCTTAACTTTGTCATTCCTGCTCACAGCTATCAACTAACATTTGCACTAATATCAAATGGCCATTGATGCTTATACTAGCAACATTGCTATCTCTATTCCTTGAAATTCCAATCTCTAGTAAATATGTGTAAGTAGTATATGGTGTTAAACAGTTGTGTTTGATCAACTAATACCATACAATAGTAATGTATAAATCTGCAACTGTACCTTGAAAAGAAATGGGTTTCAGTCATCAGTTTGTGTGAAACTTAACACTTTGCTCCAAGTTAAAGTTGACAAGAACTTACATTTTAGAATATTTAAACTGTATACCTCATCCAGTTTACAGTTGCAGAAAGATTACAATTTGATAAACAGAAGTTGAGTTCAGAAAAAAAAGAGTTGTAAATGAAATGGATGCTGGTCATTGCAATAAATAACTTAAGTAGCATTTTTAGAGCTTTTGTACAATGTATTTTTAAAAGTGTATTGTCATTAATCCATAAAAATATTGTGTAAAATAATCTTTCATGTTTCTAAGAGGAAAATTTATTTACAACAAGCAACAGACTGAATAACCCATTTTTGTGGTTATTTTAAGTTGCTTTTATTTCAGAGATTATATCTATGAATGGGTGACAGCAGAAGAAATAGATTACATAATCATAGTTTTCATCAAATAAAAAACAATTTAAAATGTTATGTAAGGTAAATAATGGTTGTTTAATAACTCTTGGGGATCAAGGAGCATGGTTTTGTATGTTGTATTAATACAGTGGATAGGTAAAATTTGATAACAAATGAGGAAAGTTAATATAAACTATCCTAAGGCCTCAAAGTTTGCTTCAGTCAGATCGAGTTACTTGGATAAGATTTTTTTCCATGGATTTCTCTTATCCTGGAAGACGAATGTTGAGTAACTGTAAGCTCTATGGAGCCTGTGCTCATTTGAGCATAATTTCACCCATTTTATTCAACTTCCGATATGACAATGTTGGAGGACATAAATTGGAAAAAAAAATTAAATAAAAAAATAGGCCTCAAATAGACATTTAATTGGTCTTTTACCATTTCGGTAAAGCACCACCTTGAAGTTAAAACTCATAGTTCCTCAGATCATTTTCCTTTTCCTTTAGTTTAAAATGCCACTTAATATATAACTCAAGAATTGTACATTTTCTGGCAAGTTTCAGGAATTATAAATTGAAAATTGTATTCTAGTTAAAAAGTATTAAATAGTTCAGTGAAAAATTCAACATGTATACAAAAGAGCTTTTTCTCTTACTAAAAGTAAGAAATGGCTGAGAACAATGTTTTTTTGTTATATTAAGCTCAAATTAAAAATTTTGGAGACATAGGTGCCCATAAAGTCCCAATACATTTTCATGTTCCTGGTCTGTTACAACACAAATATTATATTAGTGTAAAGTAGGCTCTTATAAAACCTAATGCAGTTCAACATGTCCACCTTCATTATCAACACTGTTTCCAATGCCTTGTGGCTGCCCAGAACACACGTTGTAAGGTGTGAGGGGTTATGAGTAAGCATGATGCTCTTACTCGTTTCAGCTGATTCAAATCTGGTACCCTAGTAATGTACACTTGGTTCTTGAAGAATTTCCATGCAAAGAAAAATCATGGGAAGTGAGATCAAACGGGGAGCCCATAGGCAATCCATTGCTAGTCCAATCCACTGGTTACAAAAGGTCTCATTCATCTGTCCCATACAATGTGTGCAAAGTGGGGTAGTGCCCTTCCTATGGAAAAATGACAGGCAAGGATACCATCCTGCTGTAACTGTGGCTCCAGGATCAACTGCAGCATATCCAAGTATATTGTCCTTGTAATTGTCTGTTCGGCCAAGGAAAAAGGGCCATAAATTTTACCCATAATAAGACCGAGCCACATATTGAATTTGGGAGAGTCCTGTTGCCACTCAGTGAATTTATTTGGCTGCTTGTTTATCCAGATTCTGCAATTGTCTGTTGACGGTGCCAATGACATGAAATGTTGCATCATCACTGAACAGCACATGAATCATCACATTCTCCTTTCCTCCTCCATGTAACATCAAGTTACATGGCTGCTTACGTCACATAGTCATCCTCCTGTAGCTTGTGAACCACCAGGATATGATAGGCCTTATTTTTAAGAGTGTAGTGAAGCACTTACCACACTGTGGATTTAAGAATGTTCAGCTCATGACTTAGCCAGCATTTGGTTGCCTTCGAATTTCTATCATTTCCCTCCCTCATGCTCTTTACATTTGTGGGCTGACCAATGGTTGTCGAGCATGCCTTGCATCATTGACAAATCTTGTATGCCTGAGTTTGTTTACAAGCTGTTGAGTAGCAAGTCTTTTAGGGTCACCTTTCTAGTACTTCCTCACAAAGAGTCTGTGGAACTGATCATTGATGTTGTCACCTAAACGATAATCCACAAGTGTAATTCTTTCTTCATAGTCAACATTGTGATTATCTTCACTGTACCTGTAACAGAAATAATCCAAATATACATTTTCCCGAAAATGTATGGTGACTTTGTGGACATTGTTGCGTCAAGGAGCATTTCATATTACCATATCAAAAAGCAATTAATTGATTGTATTATAAATTATATCTTGATAATGAAAATTGAGTTTTTTTATATATGAAGCCTATGTACTTGCTATGGTTCTCAGTGTCCCATTCTGTATTAGGGTGAAAACCTATCTTAATGTTACCCATTGACCTTTTTATCATACTTGAGGTTCTTTTGCATGCTGATATCTATGATTCAGGATCACTAGCTTTACTAACCATCCAAACAAACCTGAGAAAATCCATCACGCTTTTCTACGTTTGAACCCACGACCTCAGGGACCAGAGGCTAGCATATTACCCTTAGACTGGAGAAAACTCTTAACACTGGAGTGATGTAATTTGTTAAAATTTGTGAGCAGTGTATATTTTATATTCTGAATATACCTATAATAAAACAACTAAAGCAATCGGAACAAACTAGATTTTTGGATTATCATAATTATATTGCAGTAATGTAGTGGAGTTTTTACTTTTGGAGCAAGTGGACAAGTAATAAGCAATTTAACATTGTTTAACTTTGAAAGTTTGGTTAATTAATAGGTAAAATCCATTAGTCTAAACAAGATTGAAACATTTGTTAGTTTAAGAGATAATAGAAATCACATTATTATATTCATCTTTTAATTGTGAGTAAATGTGAAACAAGTAAAATCAGATGCAAGGATACAGGCCATGATAAAATATTTTCAAACACATTTTTATAGTCATTTCACTTAAATATTGTATAAGCTCTTACAGTGCAATTGAACATGGGAATATTTCAAAGTACAAACATTGAAAGAAGCTTAGAGACAGTGAAGCAGAAGTTAAAATAAGAGTGAATAGAGAAGATATTGACACATTGCTTCACTAACATTGTTTTTCACAGGACATGTTTCAACAGGTGTTGCTCCCATCTTCAGCTGAGTCTTGACTAGAGGAAACCACTATAACCTGCACTGTCGAGACTCAGCGGAAGATGGGAGCAACAGCTCTTGAAACATGTCCTGTGAAAAACAGTGTTAGTGAAGCAGTGTGTCAATGTCTTCTCGATTCACTTTTATTTTAAAGGAATATTTCCTTTTGTTAAATGAAAGCATGCAACCTTCCTAGAGAAACAAAATGGCTACCTCAGTTTGTTTTGGCAAAGCCTGCAGTCTCTTCCTTTTTGCTCTCATCCATTCAAGTATTGTATAAGTTATCTTCTTGATCCATGACTGTTTCATAGTAATACCATGTATATTTTATATAAAATGTATTTTTTATACCTCATTTGTTACAACGAATGTTTACCAGAACTGTGTCAGGTAGTACCTAATGGTTTAAAAAGATAATAGTGGAAACCCTAAATCTCTTGTAGTGCAACATCATTGCAGGAGCAGTATATCAATATCACATGTTTGTATTCATTTGTGTCATATGGCAATTATTACAAGTATCAACAGAACTGAAAGTCTTTATAAATTCCAAAAGTATAAAACAGTTTATGGTGATATAGGCCATGAGGACATTCTATTTAACATGATTCTTAATAAGAAGATATTAACTTTATTTCAGAATCAAAATAATGATGTGTTTTCAAAGAATTTTCATAGACTTTAATTAAAATATTTAATTCTTTATATACAAATAACTAGGTAAATGAACAGTAAAACTTTTCACCAACTTTTGTAATTCTCATAAAATATATTCTATACAGGATGAGTCTAAAAAATGCTAATAACACTTAGTACTTTGCGCAGGACAGCATACCTACATCCAGCATGCTCCATGGACCCCGGACTCATTTGAGCATCATTTCACCCATTTCATTCATCGTCCGATATGACTTAACGTTGGAGGACGTAAATTGCTTAAAAAAAAAAAAAAAAAAAAAAATTACATCCAGCATACAGCAGAACGCAGGTCCTTCATTTTTTAGGAAGGACTCCATGTCTGGAAATGCACAGTTTGGATGTTGTACAATGTCAAAGTTAGAGAACTGGTGTCCTAAGTGCATATTTGAGCAGATGAAAATCCCATGTACAGATATTTCGGAGTCACCAATACAAGTTTGGAATCAACTTATGGGCCAGAATAATTTCTGACCATATCATTGGTCCATATCTACTCCCAGACAGACTAACAGGACTGATCTACCTTGCATTTTGGAGAGATATTTTGGCTGTTATTGGAGGATGTCCCACTACACATTTATCAGGTAATGTGGCTGCAACACGATGGAGCTCTAGCACCTTTGAGAGAAATGTCCTGAATCATCTCGGTGTTACATACCCCAATTAGTGGATTGGTAGAAGGGGACCAGTTCCATGGCCAGAACAATCACCAGATCTGACACCGCTGGACTATTTTCTATGGGGTAGTATGAAAGCCGTAGTGTATGTCACTCCTGTAAAGTCAAAGGAGGACCTCATTGCACAAGTACATGGAGCGACTGTCATTCTTTCAGGTCAACCACACATATTGGAGCATAACGTGAAATCAGTGCTGCCAATGTAGGCTCTGCATTCATGTAGGAGGTACCCAGTTTGAACCATGTAATGTTAAACTGCTTTGTACTGTATGCTGTTTGTTCATATTGACATGTGGAAAATGTCATTAGAAAATGATTTGTTGGCCGTCCTGCACAACATACTGAGCATTGTCTGTGTTTCTTTGACTATTTCTGTATATGTGTATTGCCCACCTTAGTAGCATAGATGGTAGGTAGCATGTCTGCCTCGCATTCAAGAGGTCTCGAGTTTGAATCTCGGCCACTTTGAGTTATTTGGATAAGGGTTTATTCTGGGGCTTTCCCTTATCCTGAAAATGAATTTTGGGTAACTAAGCTCCATGGACCCTGGACTTATTTGAGCATCATTTCAACCATTTCATTCATTGTTCAATATGACTTAACATTGGAGGATGTAAATAAAATATAATGTTGTATCTAAAGCTAAAACAGAGCTTGGGTTAAGAGCAACAGAATTTGGAATTTTTAGATTATAAAGAAATTGAGGAGACATGGACTATGGTTAATGGTCTGTAGTTTCAGAAGATTTAAAGTTACGGGGTTATATATTTGGTCAAGATCTTGAAGTTTTTAAATGACAAAGGATAGAAGTGCTTAAAGTAAGCTATGTTCAAGATGAACTATATATATATATATATAACATCTTTTACAGTTTGTGATGGTGCTTTAGGTAATACTGTTACTGTTTTGAAAGTTCCTGTGCTCAGTTAAATGTAATAATTTTTTTAAAAAAGAAAAGAAAAAGTCGCCATTAACTCTGTGATAAATTCCTTCTAATTGAATTTTCCTCTGTTGTGTTAGTTTTCCTGAAGTGTGTTAAAATTGGAGTAATTTTCGTTGTTGCTTAGGAATGGTCTTGGCATTACGGATGTACAGTGGTACAGTGGTATGGAATCCTGTCCTTATATCACATATACAATATACAGGCAAAACACTTGCCAAACTTTTAACTCTATTGCTCGATGTTGGAACTTACTATTGTAACTCTAAACCATAAAAAACACTACAAAATTGATAATACAGTTTTTGATCCTAATAGATATCATGTGAAAGCTATGTATACTGCTCCTGTTGTCTATATTATAGTTTTGTATTCTTAGTTAAATAGTTTCTGCTACTTCTCTTTAAACTCTGATACTGTACTCTGTTATTATGAACAGGCTAAGATAACAGTAAACTGTGTAAAACAAATGTAGTTACGCTAAGCATTAGTCTTTGTTTAGAAAATTGTTTTTTACGTCAACATTTGATTTGCTACCAGATATTTATTTGAAATGCAATGAAGAGTGGTTTAACAGGATTCTATATTGTTGGAAACCAACAGTGTATAGAGTCCAGTTTAAACAACATATTTACTCTACCAGTATTCCATTTGTAAGTAGTATACATTTGGTAATACAGAGGTTGAAGTTGCTCATATTTTTAGAATAAAATTCCAGGTCAGAATGACTTTGCTGGCCCAAGAATGTAGTAGGATGAATAATTGCCCAATTTATACATCCATTGACAATATGAAGATTTTCATTATGCGTGTTAAATTCTTGTAGTCAATCTTGAAAATTGTTTTTGTTTAGAACAGTACATCTTGACGAGCCTAATGATTACTTGGCTTATCTGTAGCTTCCCTTATGTCTTCCTAATTGTGATGAGGAGGAAGAAACCTAAGTGCATTCTTACTCGCTATTATGGACTGAAACATTACACCAACCTGTGCTATCTGCCAATAGTTATGGGCACATTTATGTCATTAAGTTCCATGCATAGGCGAAAGTTATAAAGACTTGTTTTATCATACTATATTTAAGATGTAATTTATACTTTTAATATACCCAACATAGTATGTTGTCCATAAATTGCATCTCTCTCTGGCTTAATAATTTTATGGATTTTTTAGAAACTTGTTCTATTGATTTGAGGTTTTACTTTTTTCAGTGACCATGACTAGTAGCTAGTGTAGCTCTTGGTAAAAGAACAGGATAAAGCTTTGCAAATGGGAAAGAGACAAGAACATGGAAGAGTGTATAGACAATCAGTAACATTCCTTTCTTGGAAGTGTTGAAAACAGTGTTGTTATGATCGACTCTCTTTAAAGTTAATTAATCAGTAACATGTTTGTGGAAAAAAGGTAGAATCACATTATCCCTACAGCTTTTAAAGTGAATTCTTCAGAGTCAATAGGGTGCTCATTTTTCTACATATTCATATTGCTTAGAATCAGTTGCCTTGGGCAAGCACATGGTTTCACTTATACCACTGAGCGTTGTCATAATATCATAGATTTTCTGCCACAGTCATTTGAATTTGCATATGAAATTCATTATGGAAGAATTCATTATAGAAAAAGTGAGGCAGAAAATATTTTTGTATAATTTTTAAATCAATTTTTGTCCTATTCTGCTAAGGATAAGAAATAAAAGTATTGTTTTGGTAAGAAAAGTAAAGTAAATCAATAATTATTTAATAATTAGAAAACAAAAGTGACTCGTTATCCTATTGTAATTACTTTGGAGAATGCAAAACTGTTATTTTCTTTTAATTGATTGGAAAACTGAACATTCTGTTTCTATATTTTCTCTTTTATTACTAGTACATGACTTTCACAGCCCTTTTTGGGCCTCAGCCTCCTTCAGTTTTTGCCTCCCATTCATCTCTTTTTTCTGCGTTCCGTCTGTCTCCACATTTGGACTACTAATTTCTTCCTTCCAATCCAAGGCTCTTGTGTGATTTCTTTAACAATAATTTTTAGGTTATTAGCCTAATGCCCAACCCTCAACCTGGAGGACCAGGACTCCTATTTATATCCCCAGAGTCAGTGTGGCTCAGCGATACCCCCAAGCACTGGACATCCATTTTAGTCGTCTTCTACAACATGCGTGGACCTGTTGCGACTATACTTTCATCCTGGTCACCCATGTGGGCTCTCTTTTATTAGGTTATGAAAAAAATCAATATTTTCTGTACTCATAATAAAACCATTCCATGGGTCTTGCTTCATTTCTTTAAATAAAGTATGATATTCAACAAATTGCTCTTTTTTTTCCTGCATTTCATTAATTGAATGATAGAGGAACAGCCACATTTTCAATGTATTCTTCAAATTCAGAAGAATTCGTGAAGCTTATCACATCCACCTTTTATGTCAAGAGTGATGAGATAAGATGTGGCAGGAGCGTGCACAAGAGTGTTACAACACATATCCCCTATGAATTTACTTAAGATGAGTCAGTACTAGTAACACTAACATCACTTTTTTAAAATTTCTGTTAATATGTTCCAGGAACATGTGTTTCCATCATCAGAACGTGTCCGACTGACCAAAGTTGTTTGTGTTGTCAGTAGTGTTTCTAGCTTCTTCCATATATAAACATATCTTCTATTTGATGTGATCTTACATGCTATGTGAATGTGATTTTACCTTAACTACCATGGAAGACCATGGATAGTAGAGTGAAATTTGAGGCAGGAGAAAGATGGGAAGCCTTCACATCATGGAGAAGTGCTATCAAATAGCATACCCTCCCATATCTCTCCTTTTTAGGCTAGTTTGAAAATCTCATAGCATATGCTGGAAATGTTCTTGGGAAGTCTGGAAAGGTTGTAACACACATCCTATAAGTTTATACAAATGCCATATTGAAATAGTTGCTAGGTATAAAAATGTAATAATGAGCTGTTACTTAAGTGATGACTGCCAACAGTCACATATTTACGATTTGGAATATGTAGTATTTATAAACATGTTACTATATGCTTATAATACTTATTGGTCCATTTATATTGATTTACTGCAAAAACAGGCTGTTCACATTATATTCTAAATAAGTTAAATGTGATTTAGATAAGTATAACAGCTTCAATCCAAAACTAATGGGAAAGTCTTGTTAAAGCCATGGAATAGAAAAATAATTAAATAATGAGTTACAGCATCTACCAAAATCTGTGACTTTCTTGATATATATTTGTGTCAATCAATCACTTCTTGATGTACAATATGCAGCATGCAAGCATTCACTGTATTTCTGTTACATCATGAGTCTCAAACAATTGATGTTTCAGTTCCATCTACCTTCCATAGAATAACTGATTGTTCTCTCTCTCTCTCTCTCTCTCTCTCTCTCTCTCTCTCTCTCTCTCTCTCTCTCTCTCTCTCTCTCTCTCTCTCTCTCTCTCTCTCTCTCTCTCTCTCTCTCTCTCTCTCTCTCATTAGGTTAAATACCAATATTTCATGTGACAGTCAAAATTAATGTAGAATTAAAAATGAAATAGTAACCTTTATTTTCACAGCATAAGCATAAGCTGAGTGTAAAATGCTGGTGTAAAGTATTTTAATGAACACATATAAATTTAATATAGATGTGATTTAAACTTATATAGTGGGTGATAAGCTGCTGCGACATAAGCATTTTGGCTGACGATTAAGAGATGAAAGAAGTATGAACTGCCATAAGTAGATATTGGACTTGTTTGCAGTTGCATAGTTTATACTTGTGATATGAATTCAGTTTCCAACATGTTTCTGTTATTACGTGTGATATGAAATTCAGTTTTGCAATAAGTTTAATGCTCTTCTGTGCTTATATGTAAAGATTTGTAGTGCATATAATTGTATATTTCTCATTTCATAAGTTGTTGGTATGTTGAATCCAATTGACACTTTGTCAGTTCAATATTGTACCATATTATAAGCTCCCACCACATATAGGCCACAACCCTAAATTTTGAGGAAGAAAATAAAAAATATTTTATGTAAAAATAAGCTGCACACTGAATTGAGAGCAGAAAAATTACTATAAATTTATTTGTACTTACATGTAAGACTATATACCATAAACATTTGTTCTAACATTTACAACACATTGCATCGAACATATTGATACCATATTTTGTATTACTCACTCTTATCACTATTAGTACATAGAACCTCATTTACTCGGATCAACTGGGACCAGGGCCAATCCGAGTTAACAAAATTCTGAGTTATCCAGAGAATGGCAGAAAAACCATTAAAAAAACATGTACATCACCGAAAAGTTTAGAAATTACTATTGGCACATTTTCACGTAAAAATACTGTATATACTGAATAGCCTGTGTATTTGCACTGTACACAATGTAGCTACAAACTAGTCGTAATGAAAAAGGCAGTGAGCTTCTGCATTCTGTTTAGTGTATCACTTACAAACAGCACGATCTCACACCTGCTTTAACATAAGAAAGTTCATTTGGCCATGTTTTGGCTTGACTCTCAAAATAAAGCATCAATTGCTCTATGTTTGCTACTGCTTGTACATGGCTCATAACCACAGCTGGTTCATCAACACTGTCTGAATCTGAGTACTCTTCATTTTCAGTAACACAGCATGATGCAATATTGATTTCCTTTGTAATTGGTTTATAACCTCCATCACTGTTGATGTATTTTTCATCAATTTTGGAACAACCATCCATATTTTAAAAATGTCTATAAAATCTTCTTAACACACTTATGTTTTTCTTTTCATTCAGTCATGTTTTCTGACAAGTCATGCACACCAGCCCACAGTTTTTTCCATGACTTTATAAAAATTTCTCTTCCAGCCTGGTCCAAAGCGGTGGGTTGAGTGCAAATTCAAGTAATGCACTTACCGAGAATAGCAATTTATTGTAAGTAAATTAAGTCTTCATTTACTACGCTAAATAACACCCCCCCCCCCCCCTCCAAACAGTCTGGGTTATCTGGACATCCAGGTTAATGAGGTTTTACTGTACTAGTATTCACTTCAGAACTCTCCTCTCACTTTCATCATTTTCTTTATTCTCTTCAAATGGTACACCGTCTTTGCTGCCATCCAGCACATTCAGTATGCAACATTTCTTGAACCCCTTGATGGTATGGTGAACCATAAAGCAATAATCCATTCACACAGAAGGGTGTGTAATGGTTTCCTAATCGTACTATATGGGTAAGGGACCCAACATAATACCTGTAATTTTGAAGTCATTCCCTTGGTTATTATGGCAAAGTCTGCATTTGATGCAGAGAATTTATCTTTTACTTCAGCAGCTAGATGTTCCTTAAAAGCATCCAAAACTGTCATGGCTGTTTTAGCAAACAATGTCTCAGGTCTGTGATTCCAAACTGTTGAGCTCATCAACAACAGTTGCACTGTTAAGCAGCCCTTTTCTTGGCAGCAAATCTCTAAGCCCTTAGGTTAGGTTTATTTGTGCTTAATTTCTCTCTTCAGAGTGACATAAGGAGGTAATTGTCCTCAATAACATCACAGTAATCCTATTTCTTTCTTTCCCAGTTCCTCTTAATGGATTACTTTTTACCCCTTTTATGTCTACTGTTATATTGTTTTGCATTTGAAAAAAATAATGAAGTTCTGTGAGCATTGTCAATCTGAAAAGGGTATCAGCGACACTTTCGCAACTGGATGACATGCTGCTGAAAGTTAACCAGCTTCTCCTCAAAATGTGCTAGTATGCCACTTCATTAGAGAACAAGGCTATTTCTCTGCATAAACCAAGATGCCAACCAATATTTGCAGAATTCTCCTTATGGCATGTTTAAGATTTTGATTTCCAAGGCTTTCAGATGGATTATTTCTTGTGAGATACGCATGCCATAATTCCTCTTATTTTGCATAAAGAAAATAACCTTGCCTTCAAGTTGTGGATATTTGCCAAATTTTGAATCCCTGAATGATTTTCTTTCATTTTGCTTCTGAAGTAACCCATGTCACAGAGACCATCCTTTCTTCCAGCCCCTCTATTGGTTGTGTACCTTTGGCGTAACACCAACTGCAAGTTTGAAATTTGTATAATAACTGTGCTGCATTTCTTGACTTGACAATCCATTTTGCTTTAAATGACTTCATATCGTCATAATTCAGTATAGCCAACTGAAACTGGATTTTAAGGTAACAAAACAATATTGGGAGATCTACACAATATAATGCCAATAAAATACTGGTAAAAGTGTGAGTTGTTGTGCAATAAAATGTCTTATGCCTTTGGTGATAGACAGTATAATTTTTTGTTTTTACAGCAAGGGTAATAAAACGACAAAGTAGCAGATATGAGCTACCCGTTTTCAAGGTGTAATTTGGGTAAAAGGTGCACCTTATTTTTTGGGCCAATATGGTATCAATAAAGAAATTTGTCTTAATCAAGGCACAAATCAAAGTTATAGCTGAAAGCACATTAAAACTCACCAGTTCTCCATAAGGTTCAGAATAAATTTGAGCTCATACCTTTAAAGCTCACAGGAACGTTGGGTGGTAAAATGTTCAGTTTTTAGAGAGAAATTCAGAAGTAACCAGTTAGCAAGTGCTTTCAAATTTTGCGCAATAATGCTGGAAAGATCCTTCTCAACATACAAAATGGTGTTGTCCACTAAACATAATAAAACTTAAACCTAAGCATTTTAGGAAAATAATTATTGTATACTGAAAACCAAATTACAATAACCAAAAGTACCAAAATATATCATTTAATGTGCATATTTTTAAATTATAAAGCATGTTTTAAAGATATAGACAGTATAAATGCATGATATTGTAGATGTTTGTAGTACATACAAATCAATGTCTAGTTATAAGCATTATGAATAATCCAAATATTGTAATATTGGGTCGGTAAGTAAAAAGCTGTGTGGATAAATTTAGGGCTTACAAATTGCTATTTAGAATAATTGTGTGTTTCTATAACTCACTGTTTGTTACAGATATGGGATATAAAACTGGAGTCAAAGATTCTGTAATAAAATTTTACTGACTTCAAAAACATAATTAATATATTGACAATCTGCATAGGTTATTAATAATCAAAAGTAAGTTTCTGGGACCAAATATTTATAATATTTGCAATAGATAGAGTAAATATAAAATGATTATTGCTGTTGTTTTGTAAGTTAACTTGCCTTACTTGTATCTGGCAGGCCCAGTTTGGAATCTCAAAGAGTTTCCAAGTATCATCCAGGGAAGAAAAATCAAATTATTAAAATTTAGAACTTATTCACAATACTGTTACATATTTTTACATGGTGACCTTTATGGTTAATGGAACAATTAAATGAATGGAAGATATTTGTGTTTGTAATTTTGAATGTAACAAATTAGGAATGTTGAAGGAATAACATGTTTCAAATTAAAGTTGTCAGCAATCTCTTTAAGATGATTAATATATTGAGTGTTAGAATTAGATACCAAATAGTAAAGTTGTCTGTTTAGTCACACCAGCTTTCCCTCAACTGATGTATGTGATATTGGAGTATATGTTTCTGATGTTAGCACTGAAAGCCTATATACTTGTTGCACTACCTTTTCACAATTACACATTGATTAGAAATACATTTTGAATGGTGGGATATTGTTGAGCTCTGTGGAGGAAGTCTTGTATGTTATTGTGCAGAGTGTGCTTTTAGAAAACCCTTTTGTTGAATTAGTGATGTGTGCTTAAACCTCTATTATTTCCATTGTCTGGATGCTGTATAAGATAAATATTTTTATTTGTTAATGACTATCAATTGTCAGGGTTATATAATGCCTCTAGTTGCCAGAATTTTGTCCTGCAGGAGTTCTTTTATATGCTAATAAATCTACTGACATGGGGCTGTCACTTTTAAGCGCACTTAAAAGCCGTCAGTGTGAGCCTGTGACTGCGACACCAGGCTTAACCAAGTGCCACACAGAGCGACATTAGGGTGTCTTTTATCATTATTGTTATTATTATTGAAATAAATATACCTATACCTTAACTCCTGTGGTTCTCAGTATCGCATTCTATATTGTTAATGACAGACTTTTAATATATAATGGGAGGCCTCTTTATCATGATTGAGGTTCTTTTACATGTCAGAAATCTATGACGTGGTACCACTAGCTATACTTCTCTTCCAAATGAAGCCATTCTAAGGATTTTTACGTCCCCCCGCAAAAAAAAAAAAAAAAAAATCCATTGCCTTCTGTCAGATTTGCCCTTGGAAAGTAGAGGCTATTGTTACAAGTGTTGAAAACGTGTATTCAAATTTAAAGTATTAATATACATATGCCCTAAGTCAGCAAAAATAAAAATTGTGATTTATAATATTCTATGCATATGCTATTCCAGTCACAGGCTCAGATGACAGACAAGTGATTAAGCCCACTTCTGATCCCTGAAGCTACCTCTATGTACTTGTTTTCCCATCTTTCTCTCTAAATAAAATTGTCTAATATATGACAGTAATATATTTTTAATGAGCAAAATATTATTTTGTTTCCTTCTCTTTCTTTGTTTTTTAAGTTCAACGTTCTTTAGCTGGGTAGATCATATTAAATGATACATAAAATGTATGAAGTGGTTCTCATATGAGCCCAGTGCTCATTTATAAAATAAATGCCCCTTGTAGGAGAACAGTAGTGGTTTATTAGTACATAATTGACAATCAGTTCTTTATATGATTGATGACAAAAAGAATCTAAAGGCTTTTACACAGAAATGCCATTATGAATCAACCATGAAACCAAGTGAAACTTGGACAATCTCAAGTTTATAGATCCTGCAAATTAATTCATAAAACTATTTGTAGTCAGTTTTGTCACACCATGTCAATTACATTTTCAAAATATAAGTAACATAGTGTGATAAAAGCGACTACAAATAGCTGTATGGACATTTTTCTTTCTTTCTAGAACTGACAAGTGCATCCTCTTAGATTCATTTCACACACTGCACAGTAGGGCGAGCAGGGATATCAGGGTATGAAACTAGATTCATATTAAATTTTGTATTTGAAATTGTTTTTGTACATTGAAACAATAGAATAAGCAGATACAGAGTGTATCTCTTGCCCTTAGTTTTCAAGTTGAAGACAACTCTTTATTTTATAGAAGAGCAATGGAACTTAGATAAATGTTGAAAGACAGTAGTTCCATGCCTGTATGTGGTTGGAGACTATAGCAAGTAAACTGTGAAGTGGAAATAACACTTTCACTCTTAACATATTTATTGGTGCTGCAGTTGCCCTTTATTTTTTAAGCCATGGTATGTCCTCTGGGATTAGTTTCTCTTCTCTATGTTGCATATGAATTTTTAAGACTTTCAAATTGGATATGGAAAAGACTATTCTGTATGAAATTACCATTATAGGATACACATAATACCCTGATTATGTATTTACCCTTATCTTATATTCTTATCTTTGTTAGCTACTTTTAAATCAGTAATTATTTCTAAGTTTTCCTTAATGTTCATCCACTATATTTCTCTTCTTTTCCTGTATAGGTACTTAACAGCACATTACGATAAACCCATGGCGTAACAGCCCAAGTGTGCCTGAGCCTGCCAACCTTACTACCAACCTCACACTCACACCGCAAGGTAGAGGTGGACAATCATCCAACCAATTCGGGGAGGAGATGTGGTTGGCATCTCAGCACCCCCAGCCAGAAAGTTGGCTTTTTAGACTAGGGTTTGCTATCTAGCATAGTTCCTCAATTTCCTCACAGTGCTGGCTGAGTGGGCACTGGTCTTATACCTTGGACTTAAAATCCACACCCCATAGTGATGGGATCGATTGTGGGTGCATTTCATGTCAGGAAACAAAGAACAACGCTCTAGCCCACCATTCAACAGGGCAGAACGAAACATTACTATGCTATGTGCAAAACTGCTTAGAGCTAGAGTCTCATTCCTAAATTGTCCCACTGTTTATATAACTCCTTTCCAGAGTATTACATTCTGTGATACAGTACAGATTTCTGTTTGCGCATATTCAATTCAATTTATTCATCCTTTAAATCTCCATACAAGATTGTGGATACGTCAAAACAAAAATATTTACAAAATTTAAGTACAAAATTTAAATACAGAAATTACAAAAAACATGTATAAGAGTAAATGTCAAAATATAATATAACTTAACTTTCCAAATACTCTTGAATAGAATAAGAACATGCTTCACTTAAAAGTTTATGTAGTTTCAATTTAAAAATCTTTTGGTTGTCAATCTGTTTTAAATAGAGGTAACTTATTGTATCTTTGGGTACCACTATAAGTGAAGGAATGTTTGTATAACGTGGTATTATGACTAATCGCTAGTAGGTTTGAACTGTTTCTTGTATCACGCTGGTGTGTCAATGCATATGTTGTACAGCAATTTAAACTATTAAAAAAATTTAAACATAATGGGCAGATATAGAATAAAAGGAAGTATTTCAGAAAGTGGAGTGCCATTGTTACTAAAATTAGGCAATTGAGTCAACCTTGTATATACTTTTCTCCACTTACAAGTTTTTTATGAAGACTAGTTTCTGGGGACTTCTCCCCTATCATCAACCACAGAGCTGACGATAGGGGAGAAGTCCCCAGAAACTAGTCTTCATAAAAAACTTGTAAGTGGAGAAAAGTATATACAAGGTTGACTCACTTGCCTAATTTTAGTAATAATGGGTAGAGTTACACATAGTACTTGTTCTTGCCCACGCTTCCCTTTCTATTTTAATACAGCTGTCAGCTTACTTTCCTTTACACCACCTCTTCTTAATATTTCTTTACCTTAGGGCATCCCTATATTCTAAGGTAACCAATTTTCCTGTTTTTTTTTTAATTCATTGATCCTTAGTTTTACTTTATGTCCTGCTTCTCGCATGCCATCATCTATATTCCAGTGTCTCAGGTTATGTTCTATGTGTAAATAAATGAATTTTCTTCTCGTTTTGTATATATTTGTACCTTCAAAACTTTTCCTGTACAGAATTCTGTGCCAGTATTTCAGTGTACATTTTACCAAAAAACCTTTTCTTTTGGTTCTTTTTCATTCAGTTAAGGCTGCTGTATTAGCGGCTGCTCTAGTTAATCCTGATACCATTTTGCAGATTGTTCTGTGAATGTAATTGGCATTTTCCCGCACCCTCTCTCACTCTCTTTCTATCCCATTTTTTCATTCCTTGCATAGCTTTTGCACAACATCGATCCGTCCATGATACTGGCACGCTATACACATACTGAAGATTTTTGCTGTGTGCCCACCCTTATTACAGGTTTTACCTTAGATGGATTGTTTCTAAGATCAGATTTTATAGTAGGGTTTGAGTTTTATGTATGAAGTGGTTTGTGAGTTAGTGAATTATTCCTCTAAGTCTGCCTGAGTGGTTAGACTGCTCGACTTTCACCAAGGGGCCTGGGTTCAATCCTAGATGACCACAAAGTGAGATTTGTGGTGGACAACATGGCGCTGGGGCAGGTTTTCTCCAGGATCTCCAGTTTCTCTCCATCTCATTTCACCAGTGCTCCATCTCGTATATCATCTGTGTCACCGCCTGCAGTGCCATATGCAGTAAAAGTGAGCATTAAACACTACACATTCATTCATTCAAAGTTTGTGACAGGATGCAAAAACCTAATGCACCCATTGGGTGTTATTTCTCATATCAGTGTGATTGAGGGATTAATTTTGAGGCCAGTCAGCTCTTGGTAGGATGCTATTTTGTATCAGTATTGTCTTCCTTAGGTTGCCATTAAGGCAGCTAACTGTGCCAAGTTTTTATATAACTTCTGTAGGTTTTTTGTAAATGCAGTTAAGACTAACACAGTGTGCATCACATGTCTGAGAGCCACTGCAGTTCATTCATTGTACATGGATCATACCAGGTGGTTGAAATTGCAGCTTATATTTTGATGATAAAACTTTATGTGCATAATTTACATAGTAGCTAGAATCAAGTAACTGTAATGTATTTTAGGTATCTTAACAGAGGCATGTGTTTGGTAACTAGCATTGGAGAGAAAAGAAAGAAAATGTTCTAATAATACCAATTGATTTTTAAAATTACAGTCATGTTTTCATTAATTCTGCTTCTACCTAACAAGCTAATTCTTGACTTGTTTGAAAGTTGCTAGATTTCCATAAACAGAAGAATACTGCTCCTATAAGAACTATGCTATAGTGTTCCGGAAGTCTTCAAGAATTTTTTAATTTAAAATACAATAAAAAACACTATAGTGGCAAGTTTAACCTGTGACTCAGTTTATATGTTAGGTATGTTTCCCATATGCAAGTGATGACTGCAGATTACAGATCTTAATAATGACATATCTGTGAACACATAGAACAGTGTAACTTGAAAACTAGCAGGGTCATAAGATACAGCCTGTAGTAGAAATGTATGTTTGTATGGTAAATTTTTGAAAGGTTATTTCATACTTGAAGTTAAATGTTTTGTAACTGCACTGGTGCATTATGAAAATGCTTTTTATACCTTTTAAGTGTATGCAAGATTTTGAAAACAGATTTACTTTTTTGTATTAAAAAAGTGCTCATAGATTAACATTTTTATACCTGATTTTTAGCAATAGCAATAGTAGTAAGAAACTTAAATATATTCAACGCTTATTCTGTAAACAATAACAGCAAATAATAACTGTGATTTTTTAAAATGCAAGTAAACCACATATCGATAAGTTCAGAACATTTTCTTTATGGAAGATGTTCAAGATGATTGGTATTACCTTTTGATACTTGTTTAACAAATATTTATAAATATTTTTTGTTTTATATTGGAATTTTTTCTTCTGAGTTACCTTAGTGCAATTGTAAATTTGCTAGTACAATGTAAGAATTATTTGATGTAACTTTGAATTGCAGGGTAGCACTGAAAAAGTAAATAGAAGAGGTACTACAATTTTAGACATTCCTTTTAAATTAAAAGTTTAGGATAACAGAAGCTCAAAATGGTATTTTGTCTTTATTAAACATTTTTTGGCACATTAATGAAATTAGCTCTATGATCTAAACTCATATTTTGCCTGGAAACTATGTTAATTTACTCAGTTTTCTGATTGCATTTGTTCTTTTAAAGTTGGTGTTTATTTCTAAATTAAATGTTAAAGCATCTTTACATGGGCATTTGTTAAATAATATTTGGACTTGAAGCTGCACTAAAAAGAGCTTTATCTCCAATTATATTGTTAATAATCAAAATATTTGTATGAATGCATTCAGAAGAATTACAGGTTTTATATTTTATGTGACTGCGTTTTTGTTACTAAGCATTTTATCATTTATTGAAAATCAGGATGAAATTCTTTTATATGGTAAGAGTAAGGAATAAATTAGAAAAATTTTGGTAAAGACAATTTTTGTACTGATGAATCAAAGTTCCAAGCTGATTTGTTCCATTTGACAAATGCATTTGTTCATAAAAATATTGTTAATTTGCATTAGACATTATTTGAGAAAATAAAGGACAAAATTGGCATCAATTATTTCTCTTATTATTTAAAACTTAACCTATGTAAAGCTAGATAAGGGACATAAAAGTCAGAACGGAACACATTGCAATTAAAAAGAGTGCAATAATATTTCTGCTATGCACGATAAGCATTTGTGGCAAATAATATAACCAACTATTGTAAGTAATGTAATGCCAAAAACACCCTAAGTTTTCCTGGTCAGATATATAGCTTTCAGCAAGTTTTTGAATAATTGAAGCCAAATTTACTTAATATTGTAATTAATGATATAAGCTTAAAGCTTCTGCGTAACCTACTACAACTTTCACCTCTCTGTCTTCGCCATCTGTGTAATAAAAAAATTGATAAAATACCACACTTCTATCTTTTATTTGAAAACCTAATTAGTCTTCATACAGAAAGTCAACAACTAAGAAATAAACTACATTAACCATCTGAAATAAACCTTTTATGTCTCTTAAATTGTTTAACATCAATGAACTAGAATCATCCTTCATTTAATTACAGATTTTAAAAAGAAAAAACATTTATCTATACAAGCTAAATCATATGCCCTTTAAAGTATAAATGTAAGATTTCCAGCGTATATATATACATATGGTTCGAAATTGGCACATTTTGCATACTCATAAGAAGTGATGTGAAGCCAACCTACTGGAAGGAAGTGTCTGTGAGATAGCAGAATCCATCTTATGATAATCCAGAAGCCAAAATGGAGCTCAGGATAAGCAAGCTAGATGCCACTGTATCATATAGCTGTAAGACGCTGAAAAAAGCAATTGACTGTCTAATCATAGAAAAATTCCAAAGAGTACAGCATCCACTTAAACATTGCAGTATATATTCAATCAAGAGGACAGCCATTAGGGCCGCATAGACTGCTTGCTCTATCAGTCAATCCATAGTTGTCTGACTTATCCGGCAACCTCCAAGAGTTCTTCTGATGGAGCAAGCAGAGGACATCAAAGGATTATCGAAGAGACCCTATACCCTTGTTTCTCTCCGGTAGTCCTTATGAGAAAGAAGAACAAAAAGTCGAGCAGTGCTTCTGTGTGTATAACAGAAAACTGAATGCAGACATTCGAAAGAACCTCCAAAGCTTATTGGATTGAAGACACTAGACAATCTTGCTGGTGTTTATTGGTAGCTAGAAGACGTCAACTTGTGGCCGCTACTGAGAGAAGAGGAGAAATTAGGCCGTGCTGACAAGACATTGTACTCAGGAATAATGGGATTAAGACTTATTAGATCCAGCAGGATCCACAAAAGGCAGGAAGATATGTTATTCAAAGTTTGGGAATCAGCTGATAGGAAGATCCAAAGATACTGGTTGATCCTCCATCGGAGTAAGGTCACAATCCACAAGCTCCAACATCTCAGAAACGTTTTATTATATGCATCATAGTTATATTACTTTTGCAACCTTATTTATAACAAAATGATTTGGCACAATTTAGTACCATATACCTACTCAAATAAAATATAGCCTATGTCATTCACAGATTAAATTATTTAAAGGAAAGTGTAAAATATTGCTAAATTCTTATTGTATATTATTAAAAATTGCAACCACATTCATAAATTTATTACATCAAAACAGAATTAGGAAAGACTTCTAAGATAGCATTAATAGTATTGTTTTTAAAGTACCTAAGTTCATCCATATACATATTGTGACTTTGTGGGTTCGTAGAATTAAAAGTTTGAGTTGCAGATATTCTAAATGTTCTTTATTTTCGTAGAAATACACTGTTCAATTCTCACATAGCAACATTACATCACATACAACACAATCTACCAAGGTCGTTGACAATAACAAACAGCGTTCTGATTACATCAGCTCTCGTTACAACACTCTTACAGCTGTGTTCTGCATACGACTCACTCTTGGCGAGTCGTCGCCTTCTTAAATATCTCATTAGTAAGTTTGAAACTGTTCCAGAACAATAAAGAAGCCGAATATTCTATCACCTTCCAGAAGCGTAACTTAATCTATGCAGCAAGTTCTTTATCTCAGCTATCTTTATTTGCCGGCTCTCTGTGTACAAAAGCCGCGCTATCGTAGATAACGGCTTCGCGACACTGCTCCCTCCTAAAGGCTGGTCGTCCCGAACAGCATCATCGTAGTGGGCCAGATGATCCAGGTGTACCACAAACATCTTCCCTTGGGGCACCTGGATGCGATAGACCATGTCATTAATCCTCTTCACCACCCGGTACGGTCCTTGCCACGGCTGTTGAAGTTTCGGGCAGCGTCCCTTGGTCCGAGTAGGGCGATACAACCAGACCAGATCACCTTGCTGGAACCCTTGGCTGTTGGCTTGCCTGTCGTATCGGGTCTTGATACGGTCGCTCGCATTCTGGATGTTCTGACGAGCCATCTTATGCATGTCGTGGAGATGGTCCACCAGGTTCTCCACATACTCGGTTGCTGGCTGTTTTACGTCCGGGGGACATCCAAAAGCCAGATCACAGGGGAGGCGTAAATCTCGGCCGAACATTAAACTGGCTGGCGTCATCCCAGTGGTGTCGTGTGTTGACGAGCGGTAGGCCAGCAAGAACAGTGGCACCTTGACGTCCCAGTCTCGCTGATAGCTTGCTACGACCTTCCTCAGGTGTTCTTCTAAGGTCTTGATGTATCTCTCCATCATACCGTCCGAAAGCCGGTGTAGGGGTGCTGTGCGGATCTTGTTAATCCCAAGTCTTTCTAGTGCCTCCTTCATCAGCTTGGAATCAAAATTGGTGCCCTGGTCGCTGTGGAGCTCTAACGGCACCCCAAATCGGCAGAACGCTTGCTCCACGAGGCAGTCTGTGATAGTCTTTACCTCCTGGTTCGGGATGTACGTGTAGTTTTAATAGGTTTATTTACTGTTGTATAGTTTTTAGAAATTTTTATATCTGGCTTTTGCCATGACGAGTTTTTAAAGGGCGCTGATGACCGCCGTAGTTGAGCGCCCTTATATACATCATCATCGTCATCATCATGATCATGGCATACACCTCCGGCCACTTGGTGAAGTAGTCCATGACCACCATCAGATACTTGTTGCCTCGGTCGGATACTGGGAATGGTCGAGTTATGTCGACGGCGTTCCTTTCGAATGGCGCTCCGGCGTTGTACTGCTGCATGCAACTCCGGCTCCTAGTCTGGGAGCCGCGACTCGCCGCGCACACATGACATTGACGGCACCATCTCTCAGCGCTGCCGAAGTTTCTCGATCGTCCGGTTTGCTCCCAGGTGTCCTGAAGCACCGACAGGCACTTCCTCCAAGAGCTCCGGGACTTTACTTCGGGGAAGTACCAACTGCTCCCTCTGCGTCTTCTCATCGGGCGATTGCCATAACCGGAACAGCACGCCCCCTCTTGTCTTCAGTGAGTCCCATTGGGCCCAGTACGACTTGTAGGAGGCGTTTCTTGGTGCGATGTCCTCCCAGGTTGGTCTTGTCTCTCCCTCCACTTCCCTAAAGAGTGGCCCCAAGTCGGCGTCCGCCACCTGCTCCCTCCTCAGGCCTCCGCTATGCCAGCCATCCGCAGGCGCTGCCGTGAGCACTATGACAGCTGAGGCACGCTCTTTCTCTTCCACTCTTGTGCACTGTCCGCACTCTTCTGGACAGGGTCTTCGGAACATAGCGTCTGCGTTGCCATGACTCTTCCCTCTACGATGTTCAGAGGTGAAGTCATACTCCTGCAGTCTCTGTACCCAGCGTGCTGTCTGGCCTTGCAGGTTTCTAAAACTTAGTAGCAGGTTAGGGCGGAGTGTCAGTCCTCAGGCGGAATGGCTGACCATACAGGTACTTGTAGAAGTGCTACAAGGTCTTTACTACCACCAGTAACTCTCACCGGGTGACGCAGTAGTTCTTCTCTGCCTTGGACAGCGTCTTGCTGTACTAGGCTATCACCCGCTCATGGTTTTCCTAGATTTGCGATAGGACGCCTCCAATGCAATGGTCGCTGGCGTCGGTGTCCACAATGAAAGCGCCGCCTGGTTGTGGAAATCCCAGAATATGAGCACTGCAAGTGTCTTCTTCAGGTGCTGGAAAGCGTGTTCAGCGTCCCCCGTCCACTCATAAGATCGGTGTTCCTCTGTCAGGCGGGTGAGAGGTTTGGCGATGCTGGAAAACCCCTTTAAGAAATGGCGGTAATAACTGCACAGCCCTAGGAAACTGCGAATTCTCTCTTATCCTTTGGCCGAGGCCAATCTCTCACGGCCTATGTCTTCTCCTGTTCTGTGGCCACTCCGGTTGGTGAGACTATGTGACCTAAGCAGTTGACTTCCTTGCGGGAGAGCTGGCACTTCTTTGCATTTAGCTTCAAATTGGTCGCCTGCAGTCTCTGTAGCATTTTACTCAGATTCTCCAGATGGTCTTCGAAGGTCTTACCTACGATGATGATGTCGTTCAGGTATAGCAGGCAGGCGTCATAAGTCAATCCTCTCACCACCGATTCCATTAGGCGTTAGAAGGTGGCTGGTGCGTTGCAGAGGCCAAAGGGCATAACTGTTAACTGCCAAAGCCCTTGGCCTGTCGAGAATGCTGTTTTCTCCTTGTCTCAGGTCTAGAGCCACCTGCCAGTAACCCGACTTCAGGTCCAGGGTCGAGAACCGCTGTACACCAACTAGCGTGTCCAGGGTGTCGTCAATCCGCGGTAAGGGGAAACAGTCCTTCCGGGTGACAGCGTTCAACTTCCGTAGTCCACTCAGAAGCGTAGCTCGCCATTCTTCTTTGTCACCAGAACTGCAGGGGAACACCAAGGGCTGTCAGATTCTTCAATCACTCCCCTGGATTTCATGCCATCTACCATATCCCGTACCGCCGCTTGTTTTGTCCGCGGAACGCGTCTAGGTGGTTGCCGAATAGGCCGCACGTCTCCGGTTTCGATGCGGTGAAGCACTTTGTCCGTGCAGACGTAGTCAGTTACCTTGGCTGAAGACGCACTGGTATCATCTCAGCAGTTGTCAAACCTTCTCCAGCTGTTCTACAGTCAGGTAGTCGGCCGCCCTCTACATTAAGCTTTCCAGCCGGGGCCCTAGGTGTTGCGTCGGCACCTGCTCCTGTGTGGTCGATTGCTGTCACGCAGACCACGGGCTCGCACGTCTCCAACTCCGTTCCGGCCTGGGTGTCTTATGTTGAGCAGCTTCACTGGTACCTCCTCTTTCACGGCAACAATGTTCTGGCTACACACAGTCCGTGTACAGGTGCCCTCTGGTCCAGCAAGGCCACGCCGTGGCTCAGTGGTTAGACCCCTTGGTTCTCACCAAGGCGGCCCGGGTTCGATCCCAGGCGACCGCAAAATGAGATTTGAGGTGGACAACACGGCGTTGGGGCGGGTTTTCTCCGGGACCTCCGGTTTCCCCCGCCATCTCATTCCACCGGTGCTCCATCTTCATCTCATGTATCATCAGTGTCACCGCCTGCGGTGCCGTATGTAGTAAAAGCGGGTGTTAAACACTACACATTTCTGGTCCAGCATCATGTTCTTCGTTCGATGGCCTTCCAGTCGCGCCGTCACCACCACCTCACTTTTCGCGGGGACCACCACGTCTTCAAGATGAGCCTGCAGATTCCAAGACGCTCTTCGGGTTGCCGGAATATCACCTCTTCTCCATTGAGCCGCAGGACCTTCCTGCCGACGTCAACCGTCGACTCGTGGCTCCTGAGGGGATTCAATCCTAGTATCACCTCCTCAGCCACCTTCGCGACGAACACCCACAGACGTACGGCACTCCTTCCTAAGGTCAACTTCAGTAGGGCCTCCTCCACAGGCAAGGTGTCACCCGATGCCGTGAAAAGCTGGTATGGTCGGCTCGGTTTTCTCGACGGCAAGCCCTTATCCACGTCAGGTCTGAGATGGTCATGGCTGCCCCGGTGTCTACGAGCACGCGGCACGGTTTCCGCTCCACCCAACCGTCCGCGATGAGGCTGTCATCTAAACGCCGGCTGACGGCGCGCAGTGTCACCCGAGGGAATGGCGCCGACATGGCCCTCGCCACGACGGCCTTTACTCGTTTTCCGGCTGCTCTTCCTGGTGTGGGTAGTCTCTCTCCAGGTGTCCCGGCTGTCCATACCCCCAACACACGTCACTAGGTTTTCGCCGGCGTCCCTCGACTTCGTTCTCCATTGTAACGGATACTCCTTATTCTGGAAGTCGGGTACATGTCACCTTGGCCACCTCCATCCTCAATGCAACCGTTAGCGCCTCGTGGTTTTGTACTAGCTGAGCATTAGGCGCGGACGAATCTCCGTGTCTCGTACCTCGTCAACGAATGTGTAGGCCACTTCCCGGGACACGAACTCTGGTGGGAGATCGACTAAGGCTTTGCTAGCCAGTTGCTCAATTCCCAAGGAGAACTCCTGCAGCGTCTCCCCTGGCTGCTGTGATCTTGCCTTCAGCTGGCTGCGGTACGCTGCGGCTAAGCGGTGATTTCCAAAGCGGATCTCCAGGGCCTCCCAGATGTCCTTGGGTACCGTCGCTGTCTGGATCGCATTCAGGACTTTTAAGGCCCGTCCCTGGAGGCTGGCTATTAACTGTGTGGCCTCTTTATCCGGTGACCATTTGTTGTGTTTGGCCACCGTGACGAATTGACGGCGGAATACTTCGAAAGTTGTCGCGCCGTCGTATTTAGAAAGTTTAACGCGCACAGATGTTGTGTCGCGTCCCGGCGTGTCGGCCTTCAAGTCCTTCAATCTCCTGCCGACGATGCCCTCTATCAAGGCGTTCAGGGACTTTGTGTTGTTGTCGGCCTTTCCCTCCAGGTCGTTTACGCGGTTTGCCAGGTCTTCAACGCGCTCGTCCACTTGGCCGATCCGCTTGCCGAGCACCGTGACGTCCTCCTTCTCGCCGGCCAACTGTTTCTCAAATTTGACGGCGCAGGCCTCGTTTGTAACCTTCATTTCTTCCATCTTCTCGGTGAGGTTATCGTTTGCCGTCTTCATTTCTTCCAGCTTCGCGGCCAGGTTGTTATTTGCCACTTCTGTTTTCGTTGTTAATTCGGCCTTCATTTCTTCCATCTTCTCGGGGATATTGTTGTTAGCCGTCTTCATTTCTTTCAGTTCCGCGGTCAGGTTGTTATTTGCCGCCTCCGTCTTTGTTGTTAATTCGGTCATCTTCGCGGCCAAGTTGTTATTTGCCGTCTCCAACTTCTCTAGAATCTGTGCCAATTTAGCCTCTATGTCGTAACATCCCACTCCTGACACCAATTGTGACTTTGTGGGTTCGTAGAATTAAAAGTGCGAGTTGTAGATATTCCAAATGTTCTTTATTTCCGTAGAAATACACTGTTCAATTCTCACGTGACAACATTACGTCACACACAACACAATCTACCAAGGTCAATGACAATAACAAACAGCGCTTTGATTACATCAGCTCTCGTTACAACACTCTTACAGCTGTGTTCTGCGTACGACTCACTCTTGACGGGTCGTCGCCTTCTTAAATATCTCATTAGTAAGTTCAAAACTGTTCCAGAGGAATAAAGAAACTGAATATTCTATCACTTTCCATAAGCGTAACTTAATATATGCAGGCAAGTCCTTTATCTCAGCTATCTTTATTTGCCGGCTCTTTGTGTACACAAGCCGCGCTATCGTAGATAACGGCTTCGCGACTATATATTATAATATTCTGAGCTTATGCACCAGTTATACCTATAAATTTTTTATAAGAAGTGAAAGATACATTATATAAATGTAATTATTTACAAATTTTCTGTTTACACAACACAAATATGTTATATTCAGATGAATTAATAATTTGATGAACTACTGCTTTCTTGAACTCTACCATGTTCTTCAGTTTCAGTTAAATGTGGCACCGGTTGCGGATTTGAAAGCGACCAAGAACTCCAGAATAGAGACTTTTCACATTCTTTTGTGGTAGTGTCACATGCTCAATATTAAAGCATCGAATCATATTAATAGCATGTAAAGATGCTCCATTGTAGCTTTACGTGACAATTTTCTTGTGCATCCCTTTCTGAATGTTTACAGTCTTCTTTGCGTGCTTCTTGATGATCTTCTGAAAGCAAACATATTGGTAATCCAATCAGATGCAGTGGTTTTTGGCTTACTGGCTGTGGTCTAATAGATAAAATTAAAGTCCTGACGTTTCGGCCATCCGTGCGTTGAGCTTCCTCAGGGGACTCATGACTATGAAGCAAGAGTGGCTTCGGCATAGCGTATCTCATATATACCATAAGTACTCTAACCGATCTTATGAAATGTAGCTGGCATGTAACCAAGAATATAGATTGATATATAGCCTTGCAGTATCCATGCAAAATACCTGAAAAGCCTCTGCATTAATTTCATAGGAACAAGAAATGATTTTCAAAATAATAGCAAAATGGCTGATGAGATGTGGATCAACTCCTGTGATAGTGGCTGCTAGTATAGGGTTAGCAAATAAAGACAAGTTGTTTCCATCGTTCGTGTTGCCTGTTCCGGATTTTGGGATATCAAATAGAAACCCCATTTCCACTAACAACGTTTTTTTATATTTCTTGATTCCTGCTTCAGCGTTTGATTGTTCCTCACTTCTAACTTGCCATGTTTTTAATACTTATTCTGTATCATATATGTGGGACGATTTCAAAAAGTCTAATTATAGCATCGAGAGGAGATAGCCCTGGAGGGTAGGCTGTTATATCACGATACTTTGTCACATTTTCTCAGTTGCTCATATCTTTACGTGTTGCTCCACAAACATAACACCTTTGAGCTGATGACAATTTCATGACAGCATTACAGATTTTTCCATCAACCATGCTCATTATTAAAAGCCGGAGGGGTGTGCGTTTTTCCATGGGTATATTGCACATGGACTGTACTATTATCGCTCGAGCATGTAAACAACTGCAGGTAGGTATAACCTTACCATAACAACCGCATCACTGCAGCACAACTTGCAGGCATCACCCCATGTACAACTCTCAATGTTTATACATTTTTTTGCAACTTCAGATACTATATGCGCAAGATTTCTTGAGCGCTGGATTTACGGTGCAGTGCGGGCAGAGGTGAAGAAAAAAGAGCTAACACGCTTTCTGCAGTGTGGTCAACCTAGAAAAACACAATTCTGCCAAATTGCTTTAAGATAAGCGAAGATATGCGCCGAAGGTGTAACAAACAATTGAACTCCATCGATATGCTGTATGCTTATATATTTACTGTTATAAAACACATTAAAGTACTAAACAAATATTATGACAGTTATAAACACTCACTCGCAATGTGATTCTTCGATTTCCAAGTCTACTGCGCCACTTTCATCGCTTGTATCCCCTAATGTGTTAATAATTTCATTAATTGCATTTTCTATTACACTACCGTTTCTCCAATATTGCATTTCTAGCTCTTGGACCTTCTTACCGTATCCTCCTTATCCGACGCTTCTATAGCAAGTTTCCGCAGATTTGTGGCTCTCGTTAACATTGCGTAATTTGTAAACATTCCTTATTTTTGCCCACGCCAGCTCAGTTGCATTCAGATCACATTTATACGGAGGTAGACGAAAAATAGTGTGTTCCCTTTCGAGGTCCATAATACTGACAGCATGTCTTGCTTTTAGATTTGTTGTATACTGGTTAACTAATAATTAACCTCAACATTTCTCAAAATGAAATAGCGTACGAATGAAAGCTTAGCATATTAGCCACTAGATGTCACAGTGTGTAGCGCATTTCCTGTTTCAAAGTTGTCATCTGTGTTTACGGAAATAGGCGAAATCTACCGAATAAGGACTTGGGACCCGAACGCTCAATAAATCTTGCGCATATAGCACATACCCAGATTTGTATTACTGAAGGCCAGAGGCGTGTGCATTTTTCCATAGGTATACCGCACATGGACTGTACTGTTATCGCTCAGCATGTATACAATTATGGGTGGGTATAGCGTGACTATAACAACCACCTCACGGCGAGAGGAAACTAAGTAGCCGCGTTATACTACACCTTGATCTGCATACACTTGCATGGCAATGACGACGGTGATGTACTGATGCGTATATAAGGGCGCTAAAGTACCAGGTTATCAGCGCCCTTTAAAAAACTAAATCATGGCAATAGCCAGAGATAAATTGGACTATAAATTACAACAACAAAAAACAATCAAAATAAAATGGCAAATAAAATAATAAGGGAAAATGACTATATATAATAAAAATAAAACTATAAATAATAAAACTCCAAAAAGCATTAAAAACCGTTTCTTTATTAAATTCTATAACAGCATGAAAACAATCTTGAAACTACCAATCCAGCGGTGGTCGAATCAATTTGTTCCTTTTTTAAGCAGTGGGCCAACACTGAACATTTCGGTTCGAGGGCCTCGAACCGATCGGAAACTGCAATCCACAAAGATGATAGTCGTCGATCTGAGTCCTCTCCATATTCCTCAAATCATCTTCTCGGAGGAGATGGTCGCGGACTTTTACGCTGGCTAGCTGAATTCTTATCAGTGGCGGCCTGTGCTGAAAAAATACAGCGTGCTGGGAGAAAAAGTCCTGCAACTCGAAAAGTGTTTCTAGTTTCGAAAAATGAAGTCCATACGCCGATGCTTCTTCATGGTATAAACAGAATTTCATCTTACTTTCGCCTTTTGCTCAATGTTTATACTAAGCCTTTCTTCAAATGCTCTCCTTGAAAAGGAAGATTTCCGAAGTTCATTAACCGTGTTAATTATTTATTGGTTTAAGTTTTCGTAATGTTAAATTACTGATACACTGAATAAAGTGAATTCATAACACGTCTCACAGTCACACAAAATAAAGAAACTGATATCAGCCACTAAAACGTTACGCTGAGGAACACCTGGATACAATGCGAACCACATGCCCTTATGGGGGATTCTCGTTATGATCGTGGAAATGCAGTATCGTACCAACATAATAGGTGCATCAAAATCTGTGATTTAATAACCATTAGGTATTGGATCTGTTTACGTAAGAAGGATGGAATTAGTTTATAGTACTAAAATACAAAGTAGTGCTAGATTGTTAAACGATATTCCATGCAACAGCTTTAACTATGAGTGTTGGTAGCCCTGCTTCGCCATGTAGCGAATGGTCACCGCACAACACCCAGATGCAGCACGCATTTGTGCGAAAGTCAAGGGAAGTTAGGACCAAGGAAACTAAGTTATGACATCAGAGAGGCAAGAGGTGAAGGTTCAACGCATGCGCAATATTGATTACCGAGTTTGCTGGCTCTGAGCACGTGGAAGTCAAGGATGCGTTCCATTGAAGAACACCTGCGTGTTCTTCATGCATTAAAAGTTCATTATTGATCGTACTCGATTTCTTACACCTACAATAATGGATTGTTATTTACATGGTATTCTAAAATTTCTGCAATGCAATTTATAAAACATAAAAGAGCGTGCTGTAGCACTTTAGGACGAGCTGCACCTGCTTCTTACTGGTCCTAGTATTTTCCCTAAGGAAGACAGTTCTTTCATATGAGGTCTTGAACTTCTTTGGCGATGCATTATTCATATTCATTTATTGCATCCGTATATCATACATTCATGATGTGGAATTGTCAAATTACTAACTGCACAAAAAATAGTAACAAGAAACAAGAATTACAATAGTTGTTAAGCATAATAATTAAAATTTACATTCCTTTTATTCCTACCTTTTGTCATTTAAATTCTATTCTACTGAGTAGTAACACTTTTGTAACAAATACTTTTTTAATATGGTTTTAAACTTTGTGAAGGACTCAATGTTTTTTATTTCAGTTGGCAGTTTATTGTAGATATGAATTCCATTGAATTTAAAACTGTGCTCACACATTTTCTTTTTATGATAGATGACTTGTAAGTTTGAACTATTTCTCGTGTTATGGTCATGAATATCATTGCTTTTTTGAAATTTATCTAAGTTCGTTTTAACCTGTACTATTATTTCTAAATAGTAAATGCTTGGTAATGACAATATGCCTAATTTTTTGAGCCATTGCTTACAACTATCTGTTCTCTTTAAATTCATCATAATTCTAATTACCCTTTTTTGGATTCTAAAGACTTTGATAATGCTACTCTATTTCCCCATACTGCTATACCATAAGAAATTAATGATTGAAAATTTGCAAAATACGCTATTATTAATGTATTCCAATTTACACTGTGCTTCAAAATTGATATTTGGAAACAAATGCTACTTAATTTCTTCATTAGACTTTCAATATATATATATATATATATATATATATATATATATATATATATATATATATATTCCAATTTAGACTGTCGTCCATCCAAACTCCTAAAAATTTTGTCTTTCCTGTATATTTAATTTTATTATTATCCATTATAATTTCGGGTAAAGTAACTGCCTTATTGATTTTATTATGAAAACCCAATGCCTGACTCATATCCTTAGCTTCTATTTTTCTGTTAAGTTCTTTGTTACTATTATTTCCTGAGTTATAGTGAATTTCTGTATCTTTGTTTCATATATGTTATTCTTGTACGGTAAATTATTCCTACTATGAAAATGTAATATAAGTATTGTTAAGGGCTGTTTGCCATCATTTTATATATTTTTGTACTGTTCCCCAGCATGAGCTATGGCTCTGGGAACCTTTTCAGAGAACAATAAATAAATAAATAAACCCTTATTTATAACTAATTTGTTGTTTTGAAACCAAATTGATACTTCTTTCAAATTATTTACTACATTTTCTTTGAGTTCGTCATCATTTTGACCTGATATCAAGAGGCTCGTATCATCTGCAAATAAGGAGCATTTTAAAGAATTATGTGAATAAAGTGCCAAATCATTAATATACGAAATAAATAGCAATGGCCCTAAAACTAAACCCTGCGGAACTCCACAGTTTATGCTAGCAGCTTTTCATTTTATAGTTTTTATTTCCTTTGTAGTTTTATCAACAAACTCTATTTCTCTTATTTGCCTTCGCTCTCTCAAGTAGGAGACAAACCAGTTATTTGCAGTTCCCCTAATTCCGTAATGAGATAATTTCTTTAATAGTATTCCATGATCAACTAAATCGAAGGCTTTAGACAGGTCAAGGAATATTCCAATACATTTTTTCTGAATTGTCAAGCTTTTGGTGCACTTCGTCTATAAACTGTATCAGTGTAGTATTAATGGACTTTCCTTTTTGAAAGCCATGCTGCCGATCAGAAATTACATTAAATTTTGAAATAAAGTTGCACAATCTAATAAAAACCACTCTTTCTAATATTTTGGAAATGATCGATAGCAGTGAGATGGGTCTAAAATTTTGAACTTCCAATTTTGATGCCTTTTTATACATTGGCTTTATTTTTGCCATCTTAAAGCAGTCTGGGAACCTAACTCCACTCAACGATAAATTTATTAAGTGCACTAATGGTTTTACTAAGTGGGCAGAGCATTGTTTTACCAAGAAATTTCAAAAACCATCCAAGTCAGTAGAGCTTTTATTTTTCATGCTTTTTATTATAGTGTGAAGTTCATCTTCTGTTGTGGGTGCAAGAAAGATAGTCGGATATGTTTTATTACTTATTATTTTACCTACCATTACTTTTGACTCCCCTACAATCAATTTTGGTACCCCAGCATAATACTGACTAAAACCCTCTGCAACCATCCGAGGATCATCTATAATTTTGCCTTCTTTCTGGAGTTTGTAGTCATCTCGCGTGGCTTTTACTTTGGTTTCCTGTTTTATAATTTTCCAAGCAGTCTTAAATTTATTTACTGAATTTGCTAATTGTTTATCATTGTACAGTTTCTTTGCTTTTCTAATAACCTTATTATAGACTCCTTTATAATTCAATAAGTACTGTGTAAACGTTTCTGATATTTTATTTTCCTTTGAGATTTTATTTAGAAATCTTAACCTTTTACTAGGTATTAGAATACCTTTGGTCATCCAATTTTGCTGCTTATGCTCATTCGTTTTAAATTTTCTCCAAGGACACGCAATACTTACATGAAACTTAAGAATAAACATTTTCCCATTCCTCTCTAGATAGCAAATAATTTAAATAATCAATATTCTGCTTCCCTAAGCATTGCTTATACTGATATGTGTCACACTGTCTATTTGTTTTGAGGTTCCTTTGGTTATATATAACAAATATTTGACCATAGTGATCTGATAATACAGTGTCAATAATTTCAATATTATATGGAGTAGCACGTTTATTAATGATCAGCTGGTCTATTGCTGATTTAGATGTATTTGTTACCTTAGTGGGCAAGTTCACTGCAGCTTGCATGCCATAAGTGAATATTAAATTATCCAAATTTACTCTTTCAGGGTTACTACTCAGATAGTCAATATTAATATGCCCTGTCATTACTACATTAGTTTGTCTTTTGCACAAATTCTCTAGTAAAGTGTCCAAACTTTATAAAAATTGCTGAACATTGCTACTTGGATTCCGATATATACAAATTATTACAGTTTTATGTTCAACCAGCTCTATCATACTGATTTCAAAAAATTCTTCACATGCCAGATAATCAAACTTCCCAAGTTCGTTTACTTTGATCCCATCTTTTACGAAAATGCAAGAACCCACATTATTTTTTTTCTACAATAGGAGCTGACTAAGGTATATCCTTCCAGTTTAAACAATTCTATTTCCTCCTGTTTGAGCCAATGCTCTGTTAAGGCTACAATGTGTATGTCCTTTAACATATCATTTAAGAGAATTTCTAAATTAATTTTTTTGTTTCTCGCACTTTGTATGTTTTGGTGAAATATTTTAATCCCTGCATTATAAGAGCTATGTGTTGTTGCACCATCTTTACTATGGTATTTGAAACTAAAATCATTTTGGCTTGGTTGAACAGTTGGATATGCCCTATTAATTTTTTCAAAATTTGTTTCACCTCCTACTTGCTTCTCGAGTTTTCCTGCAACAAATCCACTATATTACATACCATTTTACTGAGAACATATGTACACAAGCGAGCAGATGTTTTCCGATGCTGGTAAGACTGGCCTATGTGAGGGAGGCGGGTTTCTTATCAGTTAGTTGCGCCAGGACGATTCACTTTCCTTATACCTGACCAGCGATTTAGGCGCACAGGTAATTTAAGCCTCAATGGAAAATAAAAACAATTTTGCCACATGAATCCTAGGTGGTTTTATATAACTCTCTACTATCAACCTTGTATCTATCGATCATTTTAATAACGATCATTTTAATTACTAAAAGTTTTGTCTTTGAGTGAATTTGTTAACATAGGCAATAGAACTGTCACTGTGGTTAAATTAACATGTGGTCAATGCACTCTACGATTGGTAGTTACCTCCTTGGGGTCAAAGGGAATAAGATTAGAGAAGAATGCCTTTAACCACGGATGTCACTCGGGGCCATACTGTTAGCATGTGGGAAGCAGGTCTTGCTACCACACAAATAGCTAATTCTGTGGGAAGAGGGCTTGACTGCGTTCTTTACTGGATCCGGCGGTTCCAGGAAGAGGGAGAAGGATTAAAATCCCAACCTAAATCCGGAAGACTCAAGGTTACCTCTCCGGATATGGATGCAGCCATAGTGAAGAATTCCAGAGAGAATCCGTTCCGCCCTTCTATGTCAATTGTAAGGCATATGGGACTTCAGATAACGCCTTCGACTGTTAGAAGGCGTCTTCCACACTAGGAAGCCAGCTCGAAAAGAGAACCTCACAGAAGCACATAAAGCTGCTCGTGTGGGATTTGCTCTCCAGTTCCTTCCAATGCCTCAGACATTCTGGGACACTGTAGTATGGACGGACGAGAAAGTGTTCTCATCGGACGAAGAGGAAAGGATGATACTTTGGCGTCCAGACAAGACACGCTACAACCCAGAGCACGTAGTGACCACAGTAAAAAGTGGCAGGATTAGCATCGCTTTCTGGGGCTGGATGTCGGCTGCCGGTGTGGGTCAACTGGTCCGTGTATTCCCGAGAATGAATTCTGAGGAGTATGTGGAGATGTTAGTGGACTGCATGTTACCAAGTGTTCGTTCCGTATATCCTGAGGAAGATATGCCTATCATTAACTGTGTTCATGATAACAGCAGCATTCACACTTCAGCATTTACGCGAGATTGGATAGAGCAACATCCTGAAGATTCTCCTCTCCCTTGGCCAGCCAAATCACCAGATCTAAATCCCATTGAACACATTTTGGCTATTATAGTTAACGAATGGGATTGCAGGGCAGAAAAAGCTCCTGAAAGCCTCGAGGATCACGTTCAGGATGCATGGGATAGCGTGCGCAGACGACCTCATATTTGTGAATCTCTCGTCGCTTCTCTTCCTAGGAGGCTCAATACTCTTTTAGATGTAAATGTTTGGTGGACTGGGTATTAAGCCATTAATCGTTTGTTCCCTATCCCGTATTATGCCATACATGTTTAAGCTAATATTTCCATCCTTTCCTTTCTTCATATGCACATAGGCATTGATTAAGAAATTGGTTTCAGTTTTACCTATATATTAATTATTTTAAATGAAAATTAACCTTTATTTTCTGTCTCAATAATTATTATCAAGCATAAAATAAATTCAATTCTAGAGTAAAATTAAGATTTAAGCATTGCACTTATCAGACAAAGAATTCGACATTCAATTGGAACCTCATATAATAAAATGTATAATTTACTACAGAGTGTTGTGCTTAAACCTCCGCCTCCTCCTCCTCATTATTATTATTTATTATTATTAATATTATTATTATTACTATTATCATTATCATTATAGTTAGTTACTAACACTCCCCACATGGCAACCTTGGCCTTCGGGGTAACCTCACCCCACCAAGTGATGACCGGACCCATTTCTCAGGTGGAGGCACCCAGAGGGCGGTGTCCATTACCTCCGATGATAGGGTGATAGTGAAGATGGTGGTGAGGTGAGAGGACCTACAGTTTTTACCGTGGACTCCAAACCACGTTGGGCATAGGGGATACTTCACGTGTGCTAGACAGAGGTGAAGGCGTGGATAGGGCCGACTTAAAATCGCCAACCCCAGAGCCGGGAATCGAACTCGGGACCCTTAGAACGGGAGCCGCGAACGAAACCACCGCGCTACCCCGGCGCCCCTCATTATCATTATTATCATCATTATCATCGTCGTCATTATCGTCATTATTGTCATCATTATTATCAATATCATTAGCAGTATGGTTGTAGTTATCATTATTGTTATGGCTGGGTAGAGTGCTTAAAGGTAGCATTAATCGTTATTACGTTCATCTTCTACCTGCTGTTGGAATTCCGAGGAGGGGAATGTCTTGTTGATAGCAGGTAAACCTGACCTTTCCTCTCACCAGACTCAACTAAACGATAATCGGATTTTGTTCCCCTTGCCTCTCCAACCCCCTTGTCCATCGGAAAAATTATGAATCGTTCTGTACCTTTCCTGTTAAGGGGAGGCAACTGTGAAAAATGCTAAAATCCAGAGTTTACATCAGAACTGCTTGACATTTTGTCATTAGGTGGGGTATAGGGAATCTAGTTAAGCTTTCAAAATTCATATTTCTATCTTAAATAGTTTTTTTTTTTTTTTTTAAATATTTAGTGCTTTTAGTGATTTTTGTATGTTATATTAAAAGTCCGAGGTCATACAGTTTTTCTTATAGAAACTTTAAAGTTTAGATTCAGGTTTCTCTGTACATCAGTTATAAAAGTTGCTATACTTTTAAAGTGTGTATCAAGTATTTTTGGAGAACAAAATTTTTACGTGTGAATATATTAAATTTTTCTTAACTTTTTTGCAATTTTGAGATTTAAAATTCAATAATAAATAAACTATTCAATTTAAATAAACAAAAATACCAACTTTTATTAAACATTTATTTAGGAATAGGTATGCAAAGTTTAATACAAATTCGTTGAGAATTACAGAAGTTGTAGCATTTTGAAGATACAAAAATGTTTAAAAATTGAAAGCCGAGAAAAATGAATTTAAAGATTTAGATTGAAATTACACTACTTTCTTTACTTTGAAAACTCCATGCATCATATGCAGACCCTACAGCTATCTTATTACCTTCTTTCTCTTTAATTTGGTTACCTTTGGCCCTTTTTTTAATAATTTTTCTATCTACAATAGTTTTTACCAAAAAAATGATAATTTAATTTTTTGCTGCAATTTCTTTACATTCTTTACATTCTCTACAATTTTTGTTATAAATGATTGGAACTTTGGATTCTGGTTCCTTTGGATAATAGTTACAAAACTATATATGTATATACTCATTTTCCCATGTCTAATGGTTCTGGAGGAGAAAATTTAAGGAATATGATAGAATTTTCTTGAAGTTTTGTCAGTTTTCTTTTTTCAATACCAATCATTATTAATTTTTTCATATACAGTCATACTGATACCAATTTTTATAGAAAACTTATCTAGGAATATACATATATGCAAAACTTAAAGAAATTCATTGAAAACTTTAGTGTCTGGACTGTAAGGAGTATTAAAAATGCTAAAAGTTGGACATGAAGAAAAATCTAGTTAGAAGCTCTAAATATAAACAACATTTTTTTGCTATGTTTCTAAACCCACCTGCACTGTATGAAGACCACTCAGCTAGTTTATTATCCTCTTCTTCTTTTAATTTAGTCACCTTTAACTGCTGCTTGGCAGATTTATATTTGCTCAATGAACTCTGAGCACTTTGTTTTAGCTTTCACCTATCCCTAATGTTGTTAATTTTCTTGCTAGCAGGACTTACTTTGCTTGCTGCAATTTTTGCCTTAACTTTCTGTCTTTCTTTATAACCCATATTAAATTCACTAACAGCTGCAATCACTTTCTTAATACAAAAACTTCTTTGTGACATTTACTCCATGGAAAATTTCATTAGCATTCTGTGCTTCTCCTTTAATGCAACTTTCCCATAGAATAGTACTAATCTCTTTATTTTTGTCTATGAAATGGAAATTGTAAGTAGAATAGTTCATGCAATTCATACCCATGGTCATACAAAACTTCTGCATAGAAATATGACCCTTACCAATGCCCAGATATACATCAACCATTCTTCTATTTACATCAAAAGGTGACCTACTAGAATCACTGTTAACTCTTGGGCTATATGTTTTCACTTAACATTTACCTCAAGCAGAGCATTCTAGTATCATTACTTACTATTATGGCTAGAAAACCATATATATCATTATATTTTGCTTCGAAATAGCCACTGTACTCCTAACCTAACCTGGTATGAATCATATACCTACTGTTGCAACAAGAAAGCACTACAATGTTAAATCAGGCTTTATTCCTATTCTTAACAACAATAATTTAATATAAGCTGTTATCCACAGCTTTCACTTGCATGTAAACCATATTTCACAAACACTACATGCCAGTGGAAAAAGTAGTAGTGGGAAATAATATAGAAAATGGTAGCGGACAAGTTCAGTAGCTTCCACAAACATCCACAAGATGTCTCTGCACATTACCACAGTTACAGAATCAAACCGCATAGTTTAAACGTGAGAATTTCATCAATTTCTTTGCAACACACTAGAAAAAGCAATATAAATGGCCACGCCCACCCACACATGGGCATTTAAATAATGAGGTAGTGGCTGTTTAAATTGTGCTAGGGCATAACTGACGGCAGATTCTGAAACTACAATGTTTAAACGTAATTTTAATGCAAAAAACGGAAAATGTCCTTTTGTGTCATTTTTGACGAAATTTCAACGATGCCTCCTCTTAACATGCAGGCCGTCTCTACCTAGGCATGAATTATCACAAAATTTATTTGGGTTCACATATATCATCTTTTCTTTATCACACACCTCATGAATAGAACTGTTTACTCTGTCAATATATGAGTCACTAACACTCCTTCTGTACAATATACCATTTACAAACACCCTAGCTGTGGGAAACTACATTCTTGTAGCACGTATCAGGTTTTTTGTGTCATTTTGTAGTCATTCTGGAATAACACTGCACACAGAGTTTGTTCCCACATGTAACATTATTGCACTATAGTCCTCTTCATTTTCTTCCTTTGCAGCTTCGAATTTACCATTGAGAAGGTTTAACTGGTCCGTTCTTATCCCTCTTCTAACTTCTGTTCTAGTTCTTGATTCCTTTACGTTTTTGATGATGGAGTCCCCTATAAGTAGAAGTTTCTTACCCGTGTATTTTTTCTTGTAATCCTCACATTTCCATCGGTATTTATCCTTCCTGGGAGCATCTGCTACCGTGGCATTATATATTGCGGGTTCACATATCGTTCTTGAAGTAGATGCTTTTGGCGTTGAGTTGGGTAAAATGTTCTTCTTAGGACTAGACCTTGCATGCATGTTCTATGTTAATCGTGCTGGTGTCTGTTGCTTGGCTGTGATCTTGGTGTAATTGTTCTTTCCGCAATTACTGCCCCGTTTAAGTCGCTAGTTTGTGTCACGATTTCATGTCTAGGACCGGCTCAGCTACAACTGCACTATAAGTAACGGTCCTAGGAACAGAAGGCTACGCAACAGTTTCTGGGCTTCCAAAGAAGAACGCCTTCTCTCTTACCCGGATCTCTTGGATTTCATTTTCCTCCATAAAATGGGAACATTCTCTGCAGTTTGATGAATGATTACCTGTGCAGTTGACACAGGTTTCAGATGAAGTACATGCATCATCATGCTTGTCTTCCCTCAGTCAACGTAGATAGCAACTGCATTACAGGAATAACTCGTACACGAGCGATAGCATTTGCAACACCACACATTTTCGATTGGGTATATACTGCCTCACTTTAATAGCTTCATACTCTGCCTTAACCCTTTGCGGGAGATCCACCAGATCAAAGGTAAGAAACAGGATACGAGTGGGTACCAATTCACTTCGTTCTTTACGGTGGACTCCATATACATTGGTAACATCTTGTTCCACCAAGGTTTCCTGAATTTCCCCATTGGATATTCTGTCCAGTGTGCTAGTGTTCACAACACCACACGAGAAGTTCAGAGTCCTATGCATTTCAACCCAGTCTGGATAGCTCCCACGCATATTTGCTTTCAAAATTTTCGCAGCCTGTCATGGAACAGCTTCGATCAGAAGCATATCATTGCAAGATCAAATAGACATGATTTTACAGGACCAGCACTATTGTCTAAAGCCTTCGGGATAATAAATGGGTTCACGGTAGTAAATTTTCAGCCGTCCTCCTTTCTAACAATAATCAAGTACCGAGGACCACAAGACTCATCTACTTCTTTTCCACTGTTGTTAACATATTTGCTTATGTTTTAAACTGTACCCATAGCGACAATGTTATCCATTGCAAACGTCTCCAATGGCGTGGTCACATCCTGAGTGCCAACCTGACTTAGGTGACAGTCCTGGCCTGAGCCTTTCTCACCTCAGGGTCTCACCTCCCAATGTACAGAGGGACCCAATCACCTGCAGGAGTGCATCAGCTTATGTAATAGCCCCTCTCCGGGACTGGCCTTTATCAGCGGATACAAATACAGTCCTACATGATAACCAGGGGCTGCGAGTTATGCATTACCTACTCACCCCCTATGCTTGCCGCACTAGGTATCCATCAGACTTGTGTATTTGAAGGCCATACTGTATATCTGACCTAATTTATACTCTTGTGTCCAGCTGACTTTTATGGCATACGATCGCACATCTCTCCGACCTTTACTCATTATCAATTTATACTCTACTTCAAACTCTGTTATATTTTACTATTTTGATCGGGGAAATTTCCGTACATAATCTTCAATATTCTTAGTTTCCTTTGGTATTAGTTCTTCCGTCTCTCAAATGAAAGCTTAATTGGACTGCAAACTTGTGTAGAAGAATGGACTCTGCCGTAAAAGTATGTTGTGAAAGCTATTTTTACATTGATTTGTGTTCAGAACCACTGAAAGCCACAAGGGCCTTTGAAAATGAACACGTAAAGTCTGACCAAGATGACGCGGCCTTCACCGGAAGGTAAGAATAGTCATCAAGACAGGCCGTAGAAGCCTACACATCCATCAAGGAAGTGTACAGTTTAATAGCACTTATATACTTGAATATTGAACATAACGGACACATATACAGTCAATATGAAAGACAAGACAGGATTAATTATATACTATACAAAATCAATCATCTACAGTTTGAAGATGAGCAAATGTGTATATGCAAACAAAATTTGTTAGGTTTTTTTTTCACTTGGCTTTTGACAGTACATCTCAACATCTTATATTGGATTTGTAATGTATAGCATTTATTGTCAGTTCTTTAATGCACATCCATTAAAACAGGGATCAAAAGAAATTATTGGCAATGATTTGTTGTTAAAACCGCTAGATTTTATGTACAGTGCTTCAGAAGCATTATTAGGATAATTAGTCATTCAGATATTCACACTCCAAACTTGCACAGGGAGAATGGATAAAACAATCAATCTTTTATCCTGGAAGGCTGCTGCTCCTTCTAAAAATAACTGCTTGTAGGCGCTATGTTCAGAGGTTCCGTCACAACCCTATTTCTACTTAGAGCAAACTGAAAGAAACATAAAACATATATTAAATTTTAGATGATTCGTATTTTTTACACATCTGCTTCACTTTCGCTTCACTGTGGTGTTCCAATACAGTTAAATCTCGATATAAAACATATAGTCAAAGAATATTTTAGAAACATCAAATTGAAACAGGAAGACAAGTCAGTAGCATCAACTCACTTTTGGAATAAAAACCTTAACCTTGACCGAAATCCAAAATTACTTAAAGGTGTGACATGAAGGGCACTAATTATATTTTGAGCCTAATAATTAAAATAATGTCTGATAGAAAACTTTATTGTCTTTCAAAATATTCTTCTTTATAATCAATACACTTTTACATCTGTCTAAACGATCTGCCAAAGTATTTATTCCAGTCTCCTTGAGGCACCTCCACACCATTGTTTTTGAAGGCATCAATCAATGGCTTCTGCCAATGAAAATTGTTGACCATATAATTTATTCTTGATGTTTGGGTACAAAAAGAAGTCATTGCATACCAAATCAGGACTGTATAGTGGATGACCCCTCCATTCGATTTTTTGAGCCCTCAAATACTCTGTTGTTAGAAGAGATGTGTGTGCGCTTACACTGCCTTAATGAAGAACAATCCTATGGTTCTTGTTGGTTTTCCTTATTTCACCGAAGACTTCCAGCAAATTAATTGCTGTGAACCATTTGGCATTCACCGTTTTATGCTTCTCTAAAGGCACTGTTGCCATATGGCCAGTTTTGCTGAAAAAGCATGCAACTATTTTCTTTGAAATACTTTGAGTGCAAAAAACTTTTGTTGGATCTGCTTCAACTTGAAACACCCATACAGTCGACTGCTGTTTACATTCTGGCCCATATGCATAGATCCATGATTCATCACCTGTTTCAATGTTAAATATATCTTTTGAGGTAATGCCATTGTATTTCTTTAGCATTTTTGTACACCAATCAACACAAGCATCTTTTGGAGATTGCGTCAAACTATGCGAGATCTAAAGAAAGCAAACCCTTTTCATGGCTAAATAATCATGCAATATTTTATATATGCTGATGAAACCAATGCTTAGGGATCCCTCAATCTCACAATATGTCGCAAGATGTTCTTGCATTACTATTTTTGCACAGCATCAATGTTTTCTAGCACAAGTGATTTTGGAGGGCCTTCAAAAACTTCATCATTGAGCTAACGGCAGCCAGGATTAAATTCACTATAACATTGTTTCCCTCTAGCAAAGGACGGAGCTTCGTTGCCAAATGTGAAAGTTGGTTGAGTGATGTAATCTTGTCTTGATAATTCACATCAAAGGTCATAATAAATCATTGCACAAACATTTTCACAAGTTAATTCCATGTTTGTTGGGACACAATTTTCAAGTTAACGTAAACAAAACACATGATACTCTATTGACAGAATGTCTGAAGTAAATTAAGGTCAGTAAAGTGAAACTTTCTATTGGAAACATCAGAAGGCATCTACAACATTCAGAGTTACTAAGGCTTAAAATATAAGTAGTGCCCCTCGTAAACCATAACAGATAACTTAGGAGAACATCTTAATATGGAAATATAAAGACCTGGTAATAAACTTTGAAATCCCAATAGTCGATAATTTGATAAAGAAGTTCTTGGTTCCATCACTAGTGAGAAAACTGCAGGCAACAACACAACAGTCTGGCCTTCAAGGTTAAAAGTGAGTGTAACAGTTCCCCAAAAAAGTCCCTCAAAAATCAAAATGTAAGTGATGTAGCATGACAAACCAACTACAAATACATTTGTCAAATAATTTTGACGTCACTGTTAATAATTTCCTAGACACATACCTAAACTATTAATGAAACTCTAGTGCTTCTTATGCATTCATCTGAAAAGTATCTGACAAATACCTTTTAGAGACATTTCCTGGGAAACATTCAAATATGATCTAAACATTAGCACTTTCACTTTATGACAGATATTCTATAAAACAAATCATAGGTTAGCTAAACGGGCACATAATTTTATTGCACTCCAACAGTAGAAGGAATGAGTATGTTCTGCATTAGTGTTCAAATACAGTCAGTTATTGGTTTTAGAAATAAAGCAACAATTTTATTATCACATTAATCACTGTCATCCTCAATGTGACGATAATTCAAAGAAACTCCTTAAGAAACCAGGGGCTTAGAGTATAGTCACTTGTATACTGGCTTAGAATATACTGCACTTGGTGATCATCCTCCAATATTTTTTCATGTATGCATACAAATGTTTTGTTTGTGTACATTTCACTTAATTTTCTCTGAGTTATTGCATCTTCTATACCACCAATAAAACTGAGAGTGGGAATCCTGTTTATAATCTGCACAGCTAAGTCTGTTTTGATTAGTCCTTGATAGATATGGTTATCACATTTATATAGCTGTAATTCTTCAAGGTGCTTCATTTCATTGGTTTTCATAAGTTTCTGGAAACAAGTCTCAAACTTTACTTCAGACAAAGCTACCACCAATTTCTCAATTACAGGACTGTTTTGCAGAATGCAACAAATACAGATATCATATTTTTGGCTAACGAAGTTTGCCTTTAAAAAATGTATTTCCTTTAGTGAGCTGAAAGTTGGAAGTGGTTCTGTATGAAATGACATGAAAAATGTGCAATGCTTTAATAAAAGAGTCTCCAAACAAGGACAGCATTCTGCCAGGATTCTAAATTCAATATTGAAAACACAAGAGAAGCTCAATTCTTTGAGCCATCCACCAACATTTCTCAACAGTTTACTTCCTCTAAACTGTGAATTGAGTACTGTGACAGCAACAAGAGTCCTCAAACCCTGGTGTAGTGGATAATTGGGACTTACTTCATACAGTGTCAGTCTTTTAAGTGTGTTTAAACTTTCTGATGTTGCCATTTTGCTAAGGAATTTTACATCTAATAGTTGTTTCATGCCATAAAAACTGACTGAAGTGAGTGTGCTGGGAAGACTTGCTATCACATCATCCAACATAAGTGTTGCTGGAAGCGTCCTACATAACTGAAATGTTATACATAAACATTTCATCTTAGTACAACACCGCGACATGCAAGCAATTATTTCTGCATCATCTGCATATATTTTGTCTCCAGTGATTCTTGCTTTTACTTTTAGTGTGTTCAAATCTTTGAGTCTGGGTAGTAGCTCTAATAAAATATCTATGGGTATTTTGTTTGCATTCAGTTTAGTCACTGCTGGATGTATACAAGCTTCTATCATCCTTTTCTTCCAATGTGGTGATGTAGTCAATCTACTTGGCCTAACACCTGTACAGAAACAGATCAAAGATTCAGCAAGTTCATTTGCAAATAAATTAAGCCCTGGTTTCTGGATTAAATATCGCAGCAAATCAACCTGCACTTCTTCCCATGTTTTGTATGGACCTGTGTCCAAATATTTCTTAACTGTCATTTGCATTACTTCTATCAATTTGATAACATTTGTTATGCTTTCAAACTCTTCTATAATTCTTAGCTTTTCATTGTTAAGAGAAAGAGTTGCTGAATATCTGTCGTTATTTGGAATCTCCTTAACATTAGAATCAACAAATGCACAAGCCTCCTTTGTGATACAACCGGAATGGGGCATTAGAGTCATCTTAAATGGAGTAACTGTTTCATTCTCTCCTGCTAACATATGTGAAGTAAACCAGTTGATAACATGGCCATCTTCAAGATTAGGAACACTCAAAATTGTTCCATTTCTGGTATTTATGACTTCTAGTGTGAACTCTTCCAACTGGACTTGCTCTTCTGAAGTTACAGCACTTTCTTTCAAACATTTCGTATTTTCCTTTTCTAAGGAGAAGTATTTCTGTTTTACAACTTCACAATACTGGAGAGAACTTTCTAATATGTTTTTCATAGTTTCCCAATGTGAAACACCCTCACTGTGTGAATAAATACCACTGAGAATGATGGCTTCCAATCCTTTCACTGCACCAAAATTGCAGCATATCTTCTGCACTGTTGTCTTTGATGTCTTTCTTCGAATTTCAGGCTCATTTATAAAAACAAGCTTCTCTATAAGATCTGTGTACTTCTGTAGTGCCAGGTCTCCAAGTCGTAGTACCATCTGGAAAAAGAAGATATTGAATAATTTAAAACATATAATGACTTTTCAATTTCATTAAATATGATTATGTTCAAGTAAATAACTTAAATATAAAGTAAAAAGACATTTTTATTTGAAGATACACCACTGGATAAAATAAAATAATTTCAAACAGATCTCAAAGATAAAAAAGCTGTTTTTCTGAGTTATCAGACATTCTTGTAGGCATTCCAACATATTATCTTTGATGGAAGTGTTAAAACAGTGTTGGTGTAATAGATTACATTTAAAGGTGAGTTGATCAATAATGCTAAACAACAAAAGAAAGTAACAGAAATAAGTGGTTTTAGTGTTATTAATTGACTCACATTTAAAATTAATTTCAACATATGTTTAGCCTGCAGATTTTCATGTATGCAAGCTATCATAGTATAATGTGCTACTTCGCAAGTGTTCTTTCCACAATGTGAGTCCTTTTTGCTTTTGTGAGTCCTGAACACTGCCTGGGGTTTGTCCTAGAGGTATGTCAGAGGGGCAATCCAACAATGGACTAACAGGAAACACAATGAATATTGGTTGTGTGTAACAGGACATAAGCATTCAAAGATGATTATAAAGAATATCTTCAAAAGCAGGATTGCTAAAAAGGGACAAACCAATACTCAGCTGGATAGTGGGTCACAACTTGACACTCCCAGCTGCAAGCACATCTCTACAAGAGTGGTCAACTAGTTGACCCAAGCTGCAGAAGAGACACAAAGCAGAGGAATTGGCATTTCATCTGTTAACTGACTAGCCCGCCTCGATAGCGTAGATGGTAGCATGTCTGCCTCGCGTTCAAGAGATCCGGAGTTCAAATCTCAATAAGGGTGAGTTACCTGAATAAGGTTTTTTCCAGGGTTTTCCCTTATCCTGAAGGATGAACGTCGGGTAACTCTAAGCTCTATGGACCCCGGACTCATTTGAGCATCATTTCACCTAATTCATTCATCATCCGATATGACTTAACGTTGGAGGACGTAAATTACAAAAGAAGAAAAAAGAAACAAATGTTAACTGACTGCAAATCACTGACAGCATTCATGGTTAAACGTTTATTCATTGGTTCATGTCTGAGCATGAACTTATCAATGGTCTCTCCAAAAAGCTGGCTTTTCTTTTTATCACGCTTTGGAGACTAGATGAAGGGAAGTTTAATAAGTCAGACATAGTCGTAGTGCATAGAGAACTTCATGGCCCTTCTCATTCATTAAACCTAAACCTAAGTATGCTAGTTGCTTGAGTAATTTAAAGGGTTTGTTCATGACAAAATTCATTTACTTTATAATTATACCTGACGGCTGAAATGCTCAAATTGCTTGAAATTTACTGCAGTACTTCAAATGGTAGCACTGCTGAAAGTTACTTGTTAACATGTATCTTATTTATTCTCTAATTATGTTTGACAGTGATAAATAAATTAGTAAGGGTCATATTTGCACTGAACCATGCAAAGTCTACTCTAATTATTAGAGGTTCCATTAGAGGGTTCCATTCCATATAACCAACAGTTACTGAAGTTTGAGAAAGGAACATTAGCAATTTCAAGGAGGTAGATTTTAAACATGAGTTAACAAAGAGTAACGAAGATCATCACGTTTTAGCAATACTGATGTTTCAGCTAACCTTTCTCATCACTTTGCACAACTATTACACACCTCTGATTATACAAAATATCTCTTGGCTACGCTTTGCAGCCTACTGCCCTTAATAACTCAGTTACAATTTGAAATTTAGGGTCCTCAGTATCTTTTGCTAAACTTGTGTATTAGGATTATGCCCGGTAGTTTAGCAATATGTGCATTATAGCTATTGAAAGTGTTGATTAGACATACAGAACTTTAACCCAAGTTAACAAAATTTGTTGCAGAGAATGCAATTCTGAGCAGAAAATAAAGAGCAAAAGGAAAGTGTCTGGGGAAGCTTTTAAAACTTAAGGTCAAAGGTTTTTGTATTGCCCTTTTCACTTTAGTTAAGCAAATGCAGTATTTTCTACAATGTTTGCTTATTAATTTAGTTTATTTAGTTAATTTGGGGTAACATTGTGCTTGCAGAATTGCTTTACAAAAAATAGCTATTCTACTTAGGGCAATACGTAGCTAAAAGGGATTTGGAAGATGAGGTTTCAACATAATATTACCACCAATTCATATTTAATTTAATATAGTTAATATGTGTGTAACTGCTTAGGATCAATACATGGTGATATTTACTTGTGAACATGGATTTAATCTTCAAAATGATTAAAGTATATGTGCATTACTCAACCTAATTGTTCCACTTCTATGAGATATATGTGGATTATTTGAAATTGTGTTTTCAAACGGTACAGCTTAGCTTCTAATGTACAATATAAGAAATGATACAGTAAACTTTTTAACAAGAATCAAAAATAGTTCATCCACAGCTATAGGTAATATATTTGTAAATTCAGATATAATTAAATTTTGCTCCATCTTATCAAAAACTAATGGACTGTCAGATCATGATGCACAAATTCTATGGATTGATAAATAATACTTCCACATTAAAAAAAAAGTTAGCTTTTGCTTTGTATCTTCTTATGTAATTAATGTTTAAACCTAGAGCAGGGGCACCGGTGTATTTTGTACGACACATTTGCATTTTGCGCTCTACCGGATAAATACATATGCATATCACACAGAAAATGAAGCTAGTCACAGTGAAGCAACAAAAAAGAAGAAGGAATTATCAACTTCTTAAGTTAAGTGGAGATTGTTACAAATATTTTTATTTGTGTAACATATGCATATACTTGCACATTATTGTCAGTACCTTTCATGTCATTGCTTAGCTTCCATTTAGTTGTGTCAGAGCGATTGTCGTATCAACAACCAAAAGGCAACAATAAGTTACTCTTGGAACTACACCAGTGGACTACTTTATACACGGTGAGTATTATATCACATACTCTGGTTTATTTTGACACAAAGCAGCTGGGTAAGGAAAAGTGTACTTTAGAAATAGTCATTACTATAGTGCATTATTAGGCAACAATATTTTATGTTTCTTACTTCAGGACAAAATTTATTGGACAGAGCAGCAATCAGAATGGCACCTTTTAGTGACGCTTGCTAAAGAAGCCAACTTTGCGATATTGATGATTTGTTTTCTCTGATGGAGAGGATGAAGTGATATCACTAAGTGATCATTATACTAACTCTGCAGCTGAAAATGATGAAGAGCTATATTCTCATTGGTAGGAGGAAAAAAAAAAGTGGATGAAAACTAAAGCACCTAAAAGAACATCCCATACACAAACCAAAAATATTGTCAAAACTTTCCAGGCCCAAATGGATAGCATGAGGTATTGTAGAGGAAATTGAATCATTCCATAAAATAATATTAATATGATAAATGAAATTCTGAGTATTAAAAAATTATTCATCCAAAGTAACATGCTAGAAGAAAATTATTCGGGGGAAAGAGATGCTAAGCTGACAAAAATGAAATTTATTCAGTGTTAGGTATTCCATATTTAATTGGGCTCAAAGGTGGGAACCACACAAATGCATTGGAACTTTGGTCAAAAGATGGAACAGGAATGATTCTTTTGAGATGTGACAATAGCCATCCAGTGGCTCTCCATATGCTTCAAAATAAAATCTTGTATAGGAACCCGGAAAATAGATAAAAGAGAAATCTCATTTGGGGTTTTGCTCCATAAGAACAAAGGAATAAGCTCAGCAATTTTTGGATTTCATTAGGCTATTACCATGTTATCATAAATACCTAAGCGGAAAACAAAGCTGTTGTACTTATCTCAACGATGCACAATGACGGAACACTAGATAGACACAAAGATGCCTTACATATTAGATTATAACATGACGAAAGGTGGGGTTGATACTGTTGACCAAATCGACCAAATTCAGTAACACGAAAGACAAGAAGGTGAACCATGGCTTTATGTTATGCATTGTTGCACATGCTGGCATCAATGCACAGTGCTGTTTCAAGCAAATGATAATGAGGAACATCCTCGTAAAGTTTCTATGAAGAACCTTACTTTCCAACTAATGGAATCACATCTTATAGAAAGATCTGACATACCAAGTTTGCCAGCTGATGTTAGCATGTATCTATGTCATTTCAAAGCTCAAGAGATATGCATAGAAGAGCCATCAAAGAAGAAAATTGTGTAACTTTTTTTTTTTTTCCAAATATCATTTCCAAATAAGGTTTTCTATGAAAATATGCTGTATTCGTTCATCCAAATTTGAAGAGGATTAATTTGTTAGAGTAAGTTTCACTAATACAATATAAACAATTAGTGTGTAATTAACTTGTATTAAACTGATGTTAAGCAGAAGATAAAAAATTACTTACAGTCAATTTAATCAACTTTATGTTAATTAGTGTAATAAACAGTAAATTAATAACAAAAAAAAAAAAAAAACGGAATTTAGTACACTGTGTACAGAATACCTACACCAGGTGCCTACTTGTGTATCATAAATGAGCGCGCCTGCTCCATAGTTAAATAGCAAAAATTAGGAGCATTTACATTTTATGCATACTTAAAACACAATTACCTGCCTAGGGCTAACGCGGGTCCCATCTTTGGAGCATTTGCACAATATATTAACTGTACCTTGTTCTTCAAACCATTGTTATAAGGCGTGCTTCGTTTAACCTGCATTCTGTTAAATTTTTGTGAACTTCTTTATATATACCTATATACATAATGTTCTTACATTTATGCAGGAATCCAAGACTAAAAAAGAACGTGTGGAATTTAGCAATTAATCACTGTAATTGATCGTAGGCAACAATAGGTTTTGTTTCCTAGCTTCTAGAATTTCAAACCGCTGTGTCATTCAATCTACTCCTTATTACACTATATATGTTCTTACCTTTATGCGAGAATCCAAAACTAATTAAAAAATGTGTGGTATTTAGTACTTAATCACAGAAGTTGATCGTAGGCAACAATCGCTTTTCTTTCCTAGCTTCTAGAATTTTCGTAATGAAACTGTTACATCAATTAAACTACTCCTCGTTTTGACACAGAATACAAACTGTAATACCACAGAACATATAGACAAATAGGGAAATCACGTGGCGATAATTAAAACCAAAGATTTATTAATAATATAATATATATTATGGTATCCCGACGAAGTTATAAACCCGACTAGCAGCAATAAAGAAGAGAAATATTTTCTGCCATTTTAGACATTTTTGGAAATCCGTTCATTTCAATTGATGCGAAATCAGCTTCCCCTAATATGGCCGCTCGAAGACCTATGCAGTATTAATGCATCTGGAGTTTAAAAAAGGTAACACCAACGAACTAAATAATAACTAAATAGGAATGATAAATCTTGAAAGAATATTAATTCCTTGCCTTATAATCATTTTTAACATAAGAAATGCCGCCCTATTAATGTGGAACAAGTTTGGAACGCTTTTACCTCAATCCTAACCGTTTTGTTTCTGTACTACAGTACGTAGGTATATCTTCATTATCATCAAATAGCTGCTTGATCGTTCGTTTTTCTACGGAACTTTTGGGGGTATTCAGGTTATTTTAAGCCACTGTACTTAGACATGTTTTAATAATTGTTAAGAAAGGAAAGAACCCTTCGGTCCAGCTGACGATATTGGAAATTAATTACCCGCTTAAGGAGTTTAGTAATTCGGCCGAGGCACTCACAGAAATTACTTTTAAGTATAAGCGCAAGCAAATCAGTTGTACTGATCATACTTTTAAAGTCATCTCTAGCATGAATCGTTCCAAGTTCAAGGTTAAATTTGGTTTTATCAAGAAACAATACGAATCACCAGGCACGTATTTAGAAGTTAATTTCCGGGGGGGGGGGGGCGGAATCTAAAGATTCTACGTCCAAAAATTCTTTTAATAGTTAATTAGGGATGTGTTTTTATCATATTAATAAAAATTAAAAACAAATGTATTATGTTACATTCACATGACTTTCTCTCCTGCCCGCACCGCTAGCGTAGATGGTAGCGTGTTTGCCTGACGTTCAAGAGGTCCCGAGTTCGAATCTCGCCCAGGATGAGTTGCCTGCAGAAAGCTTTTTCCGAGATTTTCCCTTATCCTTAAATACGAATGTCGGGTAGTTCTATGCTCCAAAGACCCTGGACACAGTTGAGCATCATTTAACCCATTTCAGTGGACATTGGCTATATTGGCAATATCGAGATGCGTTGTTTATTATGTGTAGTGTGTAATTTAAGTGTTATTTACACGTTTCTGCCAGCCATTGAGTACGGGAAGAGTGTATTATAGGTTAAACTTACACAGCGACCTGCAGCAATTAATACATGCGGAAAGGCAGTGGGTAGCATTATAATTAGGCGTAATAATCGCACACTGGCTTGTGTAGGAACTACAGAGGTAAGATTAAGCAGTTTAATATTACAAAGTACACACCGTATCAGATTGCTGTGAATAGGCTACTTCCACGGGGGCAGCGGTTCCCGGGGATAGTAAGTACAAAATATGGAAGGTATCGAAGGAGGAAATATGATAGTACCAGACGTGGGAATGGAAACAGACATTATCACTACAGCAATATTGTCTAATATTCCAGAAATAGACACACAGATTTTACCCACACAGAAGACGAATCAAGAACAGTTGCATGTGACGCCACCAGATCATAACACGGCAGCAACCAACAAACTTAAACAACCTTTAAGATACGTAACAACGGATCAGTGTCCGTTTTTTGTGATAATACGTAGCAACAGCAAAAATATTAATGACTTTCACCCACTAAAACTAGGTAAATGACTATATGTACATGCACAGGGAGTGACACACAGTCATAAATCCGGATTTAACCAGCTAGAAGTCCATTTTGCGACAGCGCAATATGCAAACGATTTCTTGGAATCGAACTTCGATAATGTTCACAACACACACTCATACATACCATTTTACAATTTATTTGTTACGTGGGTAATTAGAGTAGTGGACTTAGATATGGATTTAGAAGAACTACGTACACATCTACAAATAACGGGACAACTTCCCGTGCATCATGCATACCGATTGATTAGAAGAATACAGTCAAATGGGGATAACCAATATGTACCCACTCGGTCTATCAAGATTACTTTCAGAACCCAAACATTACCTGAACATGTATACCTGTATTATCAACGCTTTCTCTTAGATCCCTTTACACAGCGAGTAGTAATATGTAGCAATTGTGGTAAATTCAACCACCGTGCGAAATTTTGTTGTAATAGTAGACGATGCCTGCGATGTGGTCAGACACACGTGGAGGGACAATCAGAATGTCAAACAGATAGTCCACCATGTGTAAACTGTAAACAGGAACACGCAGCAACGGTCAAACAACAGTGTCCATCGTACAAATTAGAAAATCAAATTACAAGCACCATAGCTAAACTACCAGTATCGAGGTTTGAGGCACGGCAAATGGCGTCAGGGAATATAACATATGCAGACATAATGAAACGCTCAGGAGATAATCCGACAAGAGAGGAAAGGCAGGACAACTATCCTAGATTATCGGCACGAACGGACCAGTACGGACCCAACTACCATCCAGTGGGGGACAGGGTAACCACGCAGAATAGCTCTACAAAACGCAAGTGACTGGAATCACAAAAAGCTACCCCACCAGAGTGGAGATCAGAGTGCTGGACCCCACATGGTCGCTGGCCAGTAGAAGCAGAAAGACCAATACAGACGCGGGTGACAACCAATATTGGGGGGCAGAACAGGAGTCCAAGGGCCTTGGAAGCGGCGATGTGGGGCGAGGCCCCGATAAAAACCAGAGAGAGGTCTCGAGAGGGACAGGAAGGGGCACGAGAAATAATGGTGACGCAACAGGGAAGGAGTGGACCTATGGGAGAACAGCATATAGATACTAGATTACTACAACAATTATTCGCGAAGTTAATGGAAGAAGCACCGGAACACCTCCTACACACATTAATGGGGCTACAAACCCATTTACATTTATAATTAACATAAAAACCTGAATATGTCAGATTTCACGGTGTTATACTGGAACGCCAGAAGCATTACCAGCAAAATAGCTGAGTTCCAAACATTTCTAGCGCGAACGCGACCGCAGGCGTCCATCGTTGTAGAATCATGGTTACAGACCCACCAAAGATTCCGAATACCAGGATATAAAATATATCGAACGGATAAACAAACACACGCGGGAGGGGGGTGGCCATCGGCATCCAAGAGAATTTGGTCGTCTACAACTGGAAGACAGATATTCGTATACCACCACACCTGGAAGCAGTGAGGTTCAATTTGGGACATATCAACATGTTAGGCGTCTATAAGACGGGACGACAGTTATCGAGAAAGGAATGGGAAACCCTGCTCAAGCCACGCCATAACAAACACGTACTATGTGGTGATTTTAACATCCCTAATTTCCACAACCTTAGTGCACAAAGCAGGTGAAGGCTGCCGATAGTACAGATGGTCTCGAAGCACGACTGGGAATTAATATCGGGACAATACACGACCAGACAAGGGAGACCGGGACAAAGTGACACCACGCCTGACCTGATTTTCGCGTCAGCGGATATAGCATCTAAGGCTACAGTTAGGAAATACACTTACACTATGGGCAGTGACCACTTCCCATTGATGATAAACATTTCGACTTCCGAACACAGCGGACATCCAGCATACCAAGCTCGCAGGAAGGGAGGATTTGATCCACAGCACTTCCGCGAATATATAATAAGGTCAATGGAACATATCCAAGAGACGTCGGTGGAATACGTACAATTAGAAACATCACTTAGGCAATACGTGGAAGATAACCATCCGGTGACACTGCAACAACAATCCCGAATACCGAGACCACCTTGGTGGACACAGGAGTGCTCACGTCTGGTGGCGGAAAAACGACGAGCTTATGCACTATACCAGCGGGAGAGAACACGAGAGACGTACCTGACGGCCAAAAACACAGAGGCACGAGTACACCGGAAGATGCGAAAGATCAAGAAAGCGTCGTGGGCAACATACTGCGCATCTATTACATCGAACACACCGACGACCACCATGTGGCAGCGGCTTAAATGGTTCAAACATTAGAGAAATCAACAGAAACCATACCCAATAACGGGACAACAGGAGTTGCAGGTACAGTACTTACATCATATCGCACCGGACGACGTGATAGGAAATACAATGGGAACCCCAGAACCAGTAGATATGGAAGATTTTCTTCTGCGTCCCATAGTGGCACAGGAAGTCGTCAACCACCTGCGAGGAACCAAGGACATATCTATGCCGGGCGAAGATGGTATCACATACAAACATCTAAAATCTATTCCCGAAACGTGGTATCGCCTTTTAGCCAAAGCATACTCATAAATATTACATGCTGGCTACCCCCCAGACTCGTGGAGACATGTCATAATACACCCAATCATGAAACCGGGAGTTGAGGGTCTACATCCCACAGACTATCGACCCATAGGGATGCTGCTTACACTACGCAAATTATTTGAAAAAATCTTGCAGGATAAACTAACCTTTCATCTGGAAAGAAACCAGCTATGGCCAAAAACCCAGTTCGGTTTCCGTAGGGGACATGGGACAGCCTTCCCGAAATACGTATTGGCCACGGATATCCAGATAGCGTTCAGGACCAAAAGACAGATTCTGGCCCTGTTCTTGGATTTGTCATCAGCATATGACCATGTCTGCATACAACGTTTAACAGAACGTCTCGCAATATACGGGATTCCTGGGATTATTGGTAGACTGGTAGAAAACCTATATAGGCATCGACAAACTTCCCTGGCAACGTACATGAGAAACACAAACAGTCGGTCAACATCAAGAGGCTTGATCCAAGGATCGTCACACAGTCCACTACTTTACGCGTTGTATGTTGGAGATATTATCTCGTCCACAAGGGTCACGGCTAGGATTCTACAATTTGCAGACGACATAGTGATATACACACCAATATCACTGGGGTCGCAGACAGACGTACAACAATTTGAGGCAGATTGCAACAAGGTCATCAAGTATCTAAGTGATATAGGCATGGAAATAAACTTCAAAAAAACACAGCGTACATTTTCAGAAATCAATGCGTGCATCACAATGCACACTGAGAATACAAGATCATATAATCCGACCAGTGCGAAGTATCAAATTTCTAGGGGTACACTTACAACAGAACCAGCAATACACAACACATTATCAGACATTACTATCGAAATTGACGAAGTTGAAATTGTTATTTCTAGCAATGGCAGCAAACCATTGGGGCATGCACCCCCGACTCATGCTGAAACTAATACCACCTTTAATACACTCCCGCCTTGAGTATGGATTATTAATGGCACCAGCACCAACCGAGGGTGTGCGTCGACAACTGGAGACCTTCTTCTACCAATTGTATAATATAGTTTTCAGTATTCCAGGACGACCGGTGAAACTCCTCACTGCCAAACCTTTCCCAACATACGACATACAAGAAATGTCGTGGAAAAACGGATGTCGCTTTACAGCAGATCTGCTTACACACACGCAGAATATATTGCTTCCCAAACTGATTCGACTAACAGAACTAATGAGACAGGAACGGGAAGAGGATGGACATCTTCACCGTCCACTGACACGTTGTATGGTGGCATTTCAAACTCATACATACATCTACAGGACACCGACGTGGCCCATATACTTATTACATAAGCCACCATACGAACTGCCACCCAACATTAAAGTAGACACGCAGTATTTTAAGAGAGTGGCGATAGATTACGAACAGGCATGGCGGGAATTTATATCACCTTTTTTAGATACCAGGCGTACACAGTAGCCAGTTATCATATTCACAGACGGATCAAAAACGACAACAGGTACAAGTGCAGGTATCGATGTATGGAATTCAGGACACAAAATGACATGGCGACTGCATACGGATACATCGATATATACGGCAGAAACCATAGCTATATACCGGGCACTGAAATATGTGCAAAGTCACGGATCAACAAAAGTATTTATACACTCCGACTCCCTTAGCTTGCTAACGGCACTACAAAGACCAGTGAAAGGGGTAAAACGACCCATATGTGAGAAAATTATACGAAACCTGTTGGAAATTTTACCGCCGACGACAGAGATCGAACTTATATGGATTCCGAGCCATGTAGGAATTCTTGGAAACGAGAGAGTGGATGAGGCAGTGCGAGAAGCCACTATCAATAAACCGGTATCAAACGAATACCTCATACCACCAACAGACATAGCGAGGAATATGACACACAATAACACAAAGACAACCTGCTCAGCCGGACAGCGTAGTAACGCCTTGAGTACTTTTATTAACACGCCGTATTTAACAAGGAAGGCGTTATCACTATATTTCAGAATACTATTTCAAGTGGCATTAACACCGGTGTACCTCCTAAGAATAGGGCGACGAGATAACGACCTATGTGAATGTGGAAGAAGATGTGATATTAATCACCTCTTCTTCGCCTGCCCAGTAAGACGTGCCGACACCTTAAAATTACTACATGACATAACACGCATTCACCCTGTGGGACCATATCAGCTCCCATCACTGCTAATACCTTACTCAGGGCCAATATGCAAGGCATTATTCCGATTTACAACGAGGACAAGAATGAAGCTGTAGTAAGATAACACTGTCGTTATGTCCTTACACCAACACAAACTCCAATACTCAGACCATAATGCAGATTCCAAGATGGCGCCCGTCGAAGCCCAGCGGCTCTGGTTACGTAGAATAGGAAACTATACACAATGGACATAATATAATCCATATTACGGAGCAGCGAGGTAACTCCTAAGTATTTATCACTTTATACGTTCAACTAAAACATGTAATAACATAAATAAAGAGCATCATGACAAATCCTAAGAGCTTATCACATTATATAGTAGCACGACCAGTACTATGCATTTTCCACCTTATACTTCCAATCAAAATTTAATTTATAAGGCATGACAACTCATAATCATTAAACACAGCAAACTTTATCTTATTGGACTCAATCATCCTATCGTCTGTAGCAAGTACTAAAGTTTCTTATATATTGTTTACATAGTAACCTTTTCTCGTAAGGACATAGGTACTGCTTATACTATAATATTTAAGAGAACTCACCAGATTGTCCAGTTTACTCCAATTGTCACGTTTGAAGGTGTCAGTTCCCTCACACTGCAAGAGCCATTTAAAATTTCCCACTGGTAGGCTCATAATATTGCTTCTAGGTTATGAAATACTTTGAAACTTATTCAGTGAAAGAACATCAGTGAAGCTGGGATCTTGAATGTTATTGAAAAGAACGTAACTAATCGTCTTTAATAATGACTATCAATGGGTTAAAGTTTCCTCACCACTTAGGTTCAAAACTGTCAATAACATCCTGTGCACACCAAATATTAAAATTATCTTTACTCTCTGTAAAATGTCTTGAATACATTCTTCAGGATTTCGTCTTTTCTGGTTGAGCTTTAATGTGTGATAGGATGGCTGATTCTTAAAAATCGTGGGGTAGGCATTATCTATTAATTTTGGTACTTTTCGAAGGGCACGAATTGGTTCACCATCATTTACTGGAAAGATGTCTTCCTTAACCTCAAAGCACTGTTCAAAATTATGAATACAAACTACAGTTTTGTCATTTACTTTAAAATCTTTACGATGTATGTTCCTGGTCCACTTATCCCATTACGATTTTTCCTTCGGAAATTTAAATGTCGTGTGATGTACATTACCATAATTAGAATGCAGCTGGGAACACAACAACGATGCACTTCGACAATACTTCACTATATATATTTAGGTAAACGTTATCACTTTATGGTAAATACTCAACTATAAACTAACTCGTTAGTCACTAATTGCCACTGTAATATGAATTACATTAATTCTTCAAACACAGAATCAAAGTAAACAAACACACACTTTACTCTGTAGATATAACCACAACATAACAAGCTGGGCCACGAGCGCCGCCATTTTTCCTACAATCGATTCTCGTATTATGGTCAGAGTATTGGAGTTGGTGTTGCTTACACCATGGAAATCAGAGCTTCCTGGATTCAACGTTATATTCAGACGCAGTAGCCGTCTCAATAGGCTGGCAGTGGTGCCTTAAAAATAACCTAACAACAACAACAACAACAACAACAACAACAACAACAACAACCACCACCCCCACCACCCATTTCAGTCAACGTCCGATATGACTTAACGTTGGAGGACCTAAATTTACAAACAAACAAAAAATTTACTTTCTCCACCCAAGCTTCTACAAAATTATTCTTATCAAAATTTGTTTTCTTGATTCTTTGGATAAAGTCTGTAGAAAGGACTTTAGTTGCACAGTTTTTTTTTTCTTATAGCTGGGATCAACTGGTATAAGCAATAATCAGATATTTAAAAAGCGAACCACTGACTGATGCATTTAAAGTATTAGTTCTCCTTGAATGAAAAAGGGAATAGGAACTTTGAATTAAAAATTAAATACCTTTAAGTAAGTATCTAAGAATTTTAATCACCAACAGATAATATATTGCATTAACCTTGCAATACATTATTGTAATTGACATTATTTGTATATTTTAACGAGTTCTACAGCTGCTGTGCAGTAGCTTTTCGTTAATTTCTTAAGTTTAGAAAAATTATACAAACATCACTTCCAGTAAAGTAGACTTCGAGGTTATCCTCAAAGAATTCACAAAAGGCTATCTTAAATATGTTGTGTTTTCATTAAAATTATTGAAGCCATTTTTGGACGATTTTCTTGAAAATCTTCGTTTCGCATCCTTGAAAGATAACGAAATTAAAACCTGCACTTCGTATTCCTCCAATATTTGGGTTTTGTAATATGCTATTAGCAAACACAAAAAACATACACACTGGAGCACGCGTGCGGACATTCTTTTTTAATTTTTTTCCTTATTCTTGTTTCCTCTAAACTTGCATTCCTGGTGACATCTTGAAATTAAATTTTTTAAATGGAATATAACACGTTTGTGCTAACTAAGCACGTGGTAGAGGTACTAAATATTGATGCCGTACACTGACATGAGTCTCATTGGTTCACACAGCTTCACTATTCATATAAAGCACGATTGCTCCATTCCGTATCGTCATCAGACAAACTGTTTGGTTATAAATGATTTCAACTGTAGTTCGGCTCCATAATGTAATGGTACCGTGTCTGACTCCCAGTGAAGAGGTAGTGGCCAACCTTGCTGCGCGAGGGGAAGGCATACCTCCACCTCATATGAGCGAAAGTTGATCACAGCTAAAGCGAGTTCCAATCGAGATCAAGAGAAGTTTCCTGATGTTTCTTGTTTTCCTTATGTATGTTTTAGTACTATCCACATGGGAACAAATCTTCATTTCAAAAAATAGGAACAAAGTATTCAACTTCGACATTCCCGAGAAAGATTTGTTATCCAGTTCTTTGAACCGCCACCAGAGGAGACCTGTGACAAAATATTGTCAACTACACCAATGAGAACTGGTCAATGGCCGACTGAGTATAAAAGCAAAGGTTCTGAAACATGTTCCAGAAAAATTTAAAAGTGTTGTTTAGTGTCATTAATCGACTCCCTTTAAATTTAATTAATCAGTAGCTTATAAATATGTAAAATATGAAGCTATTAACAGTGAAGTAAACAAATATATAAAAGATAAATATATACTTATAAGATAAGTGAAGTTTAAAGTTACAAATTATTATATTTGTATACATCAGTAGCTGTTAACCAAGTAATCAATAATGTGATGTCATCCATTGCTGATTTTAGACAAATGATATGTAATTTTGTGGTAGTAATTTTTTTGAGGGGAGCGTTGTTATAGCAGTAATGGCTATTTATAGAATTGTAAAATACAACCACTTTTCAAACTGGGAGATGTGGAAAAATAGATATTGAGTAGATATAGGTTGCTCTATTTTCCCTAGCAAAATTCAAACCTAAAGTCCTTTCTGTATGAAACACTTTGCTGAGAATAATATCATTGTTCTGCTTTGGTAGGTGTATTTTTGGTGAAACTGGTGCCATCTGAAGCATCCACGAGGTGTGGCCTAGAACCTGGGTCGTACACATTGGTGATAGCCTCAGCAGCAATCCAATTAAGAGACAACGATCACCATCACTTGCTGTTCACCTGGCCATATAGATACATACGACGCTATGGATACCGAGAAGGAAAGTTCACATTTGAAGCTGGTAGGAAGTGTGACACAGGTGAAGGGACATTTCACTTGGAACACTCAAACCAGCAAGAAATCTTTAGATGCATCTCTTCCAAAATGAAGAGCATGCGTAAATTATTGAATGGGGAGACGCATTCAATGCCAGCAATTGTTTGTGGTGACAACCAGTTTCAAGCTGCATTGAGTATGGAGGCAAGATCACGCAGTCCATTGCCTCCATCACCAACCAGTGCTACACCACTTGTAGATTTAGATTTTAGTGCCATGCAACATATGTCATTTAAATCTCTTGTGCCCATGTCAACAGAAAGTAAACATAGTGCTCCTCCTTTAATAAAACCAAAACCCAGGTGCTCAAAACCTCCAAGAAAATCCCTAGCTGCCACACCCATCTCAAAGAGCACTAGATCATCTTCTGATGGCACAGTTCTTGAATATGGCAAGTATAGAGGGCTAAAGAGTAGTGATTCCTTAGTTACTCCAACAGCTTCAACATCCTCGCCATCTTCCATTAATAAACCAGAACATTTTGCTTATGATATTGTTGAGGTGCGAAAGAATGCATGGCTTACTATGGGTGTAAATGATATGGCTCATTCTGAACGTGATGGAAGCGACACTGAGGAAGAGAGCAATTACATGACGCCTGTGGCTCAAGATACCTCCAACCCTGTACCCCTTCAATGCTCAAAAATCTTAGTGACGCAAATGTCAAGCAAAGAATCCATGGAAGATTATGACAAGCTGCAGTATTTAGGATCCTCTGCAAGGACAAATGGCAATAATCCAGGATATAGAGTTATAGCATTAAATTCTTCTGGAGTCTCTGCATTTGCTGAGAAATCGGCACCACCTCCAATTGATGCGCGTCACTATGATGATATTGGTATGCAAATGCAAGCATGCCGCATGGCTGATGATTCTCATAATGGATATGGAATGATTCGCAAATAGTCCATGCCTGCTGCTCAAAATGATCTCAGACCTAATCACGAACTGTACAACGAGATGGAATATGCTATAGTCCAAAAGCCAAAAAGAGTCTAGTCTAGCATTTGTATATAATTTTTTTTTCATTTTTCTTCCCCCTCTCCCTCCCTTTTTTAGCTGTGATAACAGTATTGTGTCATCTTTCCTTCCTCCTCTCCTTTCCATTTTAAAGAAAATATGGAAATGTTTCAGTACTGAAACAACAGACAATTTTCTTATGGGTTTCAAATTTAATAAATCCAACTGTCACTTGTTAATATATATTTACAAATACACATGTGTGTACATGTTTTTATTACCAGAAAGCATATCAACGAAAGGCCACAGATGATATATATATATATATATATATATATATATATATATATATGTTGTTACTAAAATTTACTTATCTGATAGGAATTTCCTATCTTGGAACTGAAATGTAATAGAGTACTTAGACTGTATACCATAGAGAGTAATAGCCACATATGATTTTTGTTATCATGGCATGTTAGTAGAAGTGGATCACTTAAATAAAATTTGGGATGGAAAACAAAATTAACATTACAATTTGTTGGTACTTGGTTACCAAAAGCTTTTTGCAAGAATTGGCATAATAGTAAATTGTTTTTCTGATAAAAGAATGTAAAAGCTTTTCATAAATGGTAATTTCAAGTGAATTTTTTTCATTTATGTTACCTCTGTTAGCCTATTCTTACTAATACAATCAAAAAGAAAGCAAAAGGAGATCCATTTCTAGTTGCTAGACATTATATTTACCTTTAGGAGTAAATATGTTTAAGTTCCTTTCGAATTGTGGTATTTACTTATCAATTGTTATATGTTGACAGTTTTCACATTTTATATAACTTTTAAATTTTTTCAAAGTTAGTTTTAAAGATTTATGTTAATATACAAGTCTGACTATTCTAACGTCTTCAGGACAGAGTCTTTAAAAGTTCCCCTGTTTAAGTTCTGTTGAATATCAGTTTTATTTGAGCAATTTTGAACTGTATTTGAAAATAATGCCATTCCTGGGCATTGCTTTGACAAATATGTCAGTTGACAGAGGCAGAACAGATGAAAAGTATATTATTTATTAAATAAAGTATATAAAAAAAGAAGAAACTTTCTTTTGTGCGATGCGAGAATATTTTCTAAGGCCAAAGGTGCACGTATACACATGCACAAGCAGATGACCAGCTGGTTCTCGCATTGCAGCCAACATGAGAAAGATATATAGAACTTGTACCCAACCTCTGCAAAAATGCCCCAGACATAGGTGACGCAGTCTGTGTGCAAAGGAACATAGTTTGAGCAGGCTAAGTTATCACCCAGTCAAATTTTGTAACTCTTGAACTGCTTTGCACATAAACAATCCTAAAACACGATAATGGAGTGCCCTGTAGGAAAAACGTGTGTGAGCTCAGGGACTGTATCGGACTGGTTTGGCTACTGCCGCGAAGTGTGCATGTCAAATGACACCAAGTATACTGGAAAGGGGAAAATTGGCAGTCTCGGCCATGTCCAAATCGACAAATGCAAAATAGGACCATGCAAGTTTCATTGTAGGCACGTAGAGGGCAACTGAATCCTGGGGATTGACATGGGAATGAATGAGGTGCGGATGATGATATGCCCCAACAACAGAAGGGATGCAAATATGCTCTACAGTCTAATTGCAGAGCACTAGAGTTCACCAGCACCATTCACACCGATGCCTGGTGGGGATACTGTGGGTTAAATGCTGGAAGGTTTTCTGCGCACCTAGGTGTGAATCACTCAGTGCACTTTGTCGACCCAGTGACAAATGTGCACACAAACAACATAGTCACGCTGGCGATGACTACAATTAGGGGCAATTTAGGTACTACTTTGTCTTAGTCTGCTAGACAGTGTAACTTAGGGACAAGTAAGACAGCTGGCAGCTTTGTGTTCAGTGGAGAAACAAGCATAATTTGACTGCACCGAATTTTTCAATATGGCTACATTATGCAGAAAGTAAACAAACAATAACATTAAAAGAGTGCCCTCCAACACGAAATTGCACTAAAAAGTAAAGAAATTTTATTAAAAATCATGGTTGTATATAAAAGCATAAAAAAGTGTGGACTTAGAAAAAAATTGCCACATCACATATTAGAAAGAAGAGCCCCAAAAAATGTTCAAGGGGTCAATAAATTAACATGTTAAGCCTTATTCAGTCATGTTCTATTAAAACTTAATATTTACTCGTGTGAACTGTTAAAAGCAGGAAACCTTTTTGGGACCGTTCCAATCCCATCCTCACCTGAGGATTGGACTGGGATGGTCTTGAAAAGTTTTCTGTTTTTAGTAGCTGACTTAAGAGAGGTTTTAACTTTTTAATCAAATATGACTCGATAAGTCTTTTAATATGAAATTAGCTTCACTTTTAGCAATAAGTTTAATCATAACAAATTCAGATGAAAATGTATTCCTTTGTTGCTTAGTGAGTAAGACATATTCTTACAAAACTCTCAAATGAGTTGGCCCTTTGTAGTGCCAATATATAGCAATAATTTACTTGATATAATGAAGTGCAACAATTCATTTCTGTTTATTCCTTTTTTGTTTTTTTTACTGCATTAATAATGAATTTATGATGGAATTCCTAGTTTGTACCAAAATTCATCCAGTACTATTTTTATGTCATCCATAGTATTAGATTGGTATTTGCTGACCTTTAATTGGGAGGTATAAGTAAGCTGTAATCACATAATTGTGGTCTCATAACAATTAGCAAAGACACCAATTGGAGAACAACAAATTCCAGTTAAATGGCCTAATTGTTACTAGTATGCAGTCCATGATTTTCTGTTAGCATTTCTGAAATTCTGTTACAGTAATGTAATGCATGTGTATTTATAAACGGACATAAATTGTTGCATGAAGTAATTTAGACACAAATCGGGTATATGAATTTGCATTTCTGCATGTGATATTCAGTGGTGTAACTTCATTGCTGTTTGTGTTGGTGAACATAAAATGCATATGTGTGTATGCTGTGTGTGCATATGTGTATGTTTGAGTATGAAAGGGAGAGAAGGAATATAAACTCTTGATCCAATTTTACAAAATGATATGCACAGAAAATATTATACATGAAGGGAAAGTGTTTTGAGGAAGTGAACAAAAGTATTTTTTGCAAATCTTGTGTTTTATATACCTTTCCAGTATTTACTCAGAAGGAAGTTTAGAATTCTAAAATACGTATTCGTTTCTTAGGAAATCCATATCTATCAATCTAAATTTGGTGACTGTAATAACATCCTGTATATATTAAGGCAGGAAGTCAAGTACACTTGAAGTCTTAAATATGCTTTTATTAATTGGTATTGACATATTACAATGACTTGCACACTTCAAATGGAATAATTTGTTATTTAAAACATTGTTGAAAACTAATTAAATGTAATTAATTTCTTGGTAAAATGATGCATTTCAACTGTAAATAACTACATATACACCTTCTGATGGAACCTCTAAAAGCTAGCAGATAGCGAAAAGAATCTACTATCATCACCACCATCATCATCATCATCATCATCATCATCATCATTATTGAGGTACTAAGCTTTTACAATTTATTGGACTGCCCTCTGTTTTGACCCAGGCCACTGCTACACAGGACAGTTCATTAAGTATATTTACAGACGTGTTACAATATGTGTTATTACAGAATATTTACTTATTATTACTTCTCTCTTTACAGTCTATATCCACTTGTTTGTTACCTTTAAAAATGTCCTATGCTTTTATAATTTTTGCTTAAAACCTTGATTAAGCTGATTCTCCTATTCATTTGTGATATTTGACATTCTTTCCTCCACATCTCTGTTTCCTTACAATCAAACAGTATATGTTCTATATCCTCTTAGTCTCCACACAGTGTGCACTCATCTTGCGGATATCCATTTCTTTGACCTCTTAATCTCCATATCCCTGCTCTTAACCATGCTAACCCCTTTCTTTCTTCACTGTTAGTGCTATCTATATACCTCTCCCTCCCCCAGCTATTTTCTGATGGAATATAGAAAACAAGTGATCTCTTCTCTGCTATTTAACTAAACAGTTTCTGGATCGTGTACATAGTGTAAGAAGTGTGAAAATATTTTCCATATAAACTGAAGGACTGTAATGGAGATCATCATGGACAAGGCTTCTCTTCAACAGTTTCTCAGCTCTTTGTGATGAGTTTTCAAGTTAGACCCTTTTAATGCTACTAATATATTATTTATCTTGCTATATATTATTTATATTACTTCTAGTAATTGCTGCAGTATTTCATGTGTATATTTTGGCTGGAGTCATATTTGCTACTTTTATAATTTTGTTAACCCGTCAATAGGTTTATTATCCTCTATATAGTAAGAAAGTATTGTATTGCAGGTACATCGGTATACTGCACTGAGTTTTGATCCTAGATACACGTATAGAAGTATCATTGTGTTAATTAACAGCGTATTTCAAAAACAAAAAATCGCAGATATATTTGCATTTAGGATGTTTCGAACATGTGACACGAAGGTTTTAAAAAATTTTCTCCACACCAAACAGTCCTTTAGATGGAAGAAGCCCGCCTCGGTAACGTGGTGGTAGCGGGTCTGCCTCACGTTCAAAAGGTCCCGAGTTTGAGTCTCGGTCAGGGCGAATTTTCTGGATAAGGTTTTCTCCTGGGTTTCCCTTATCCTGAAAGACGAATATCGGGTAACTCTATGCTCTATGGACCCTGGGCTCTTTAGAGCATCATTTCACCCATTCCATTCTCTCCGACATGACTTAACGTTGGAGGACGTAATATTAAAAAAAAAAAAAAAAAAAAAGAGATGGAAGAATTTTCGTAAATTGTTTTTGTTCTCAAAAACATGTCTAACGATTCCGATTAAAATGCTTCATGTTTGAGACACAACAATTTGAATATTCTGGGAATAGGTGATAAACAATACTTCAATTTCACTAATTATTCAACTAAGAAGCCATGGGATCATAGATAAAATATCAGGTTACAAGCGAACGTGGAGCTCATAAAATGCGCAACTCCGGCAATTTCTAGTTTCATTGTACTAGCTGTTTTCGAAACATCTCATGGTATGCAACAAGTTATATGTACATTTGGCAGTCTCAAAATTGCAACTTCTTTTTCAGCTGCATAATTTCATAAGGAACCTAGTTTTTTATTTATTTTTGAATACTTTAACATCCTTTAACCGGATTATCATATTGAGCAGTAAATGAAACGGATGACGCCCTCAAATCAGTCCAGGGCCACTAGAACTTAAGTTTTATCCGACATTCGTCTTCTTAAGATAAGGGAAAGCCCTGTGAAAAGTCCAATTCAGGAAACTTATCTTGATCTCGATTGGAACTCGCTTTAGCTGTGATCAACTTTCGCTCATATGAGGTGGAGGTATGCCTTCCCCTCGCGCAGCAAGGTTGGCCACTAACTTTTCAATAGGAGTCAGACACGGTACCACTACATTATGGAGGCGGACTACAGTTGAAATCATTTATAACCAAACAGTTTGTCTGATGACGATACGGAATGGAGCAATCGTGCTTTATATGAATAGTGAAACTGTGTGAACCAAAGAGACTCATGTCAGTGTACGGCATCAATATTTAGTACCTCTACCACGTGCTTAGTACGCACAAACGTGTCATATTCCATTTAAAAAAAATGATTTCGAGATGTCATCAGGAATGCAAGTTTAGAGGAAACCAGAATAAAGAGAAAAATTGAAAAAGAATGTCCGCACGCGTGCTCCAGTGTGTATGCTTTTTGTGTTTGCTAATAGCATATTACAAAACCCAAATTTTGGAGGAATACGAAATGTAGGTTTTAATTTCGTTATCTTTCAAGGATGCAAAACGAAGATTTACAAGAAAATCGTCCAAAAATGGCTTCAATAATTTTTATGAAAATACAACATATTGTGACCTTTGGGGTTCGTGAAATTAAAAATCGGATTGCACCACTCAAAAATGTTCTTTATTTCCACCGACTTACAGTGGAACACTTACCAATTACACAGAATTACGTAATGCACACAATTACGTTTCACCAGTTCGTCTGTTACAGTTCCACTGCCGCTCACGGTTACGCACACTCTTCCGATGCACGTACTCAGCCTTCTCGCCGTATACTAGCACGGCGCTGCTTCGCTGCTCGCCAAGATCTGACTGTCCTCACTCATTGCAGCCCTTTTTATAGGAATATCACTGTTTTCTGGAAGTCTCTGGTTTCAGTGAATCACCGCGAAGGTTCCAGACGGCAGGGGAAGGTGGAAGAGGCGGCCAGCGACAAGTGACACTTCCCTAATCATCCCCTCAGTTAGTGACTGAGATTAATGGGTGGGTGTCGCCCTGAATACTTCACGTCTGACACTCCAGCTGGCCAGTTCTATAGGGAGTTCCGACGTTCGGGTGACAGTGCTCCCTCCTCAAAGCTGGTCATCCCGAACAGCACCATCGTAGCGTGCCAGGCGATCCAGGTGTACCACCATCTTCCCTCGGGGAACCTTCTGGATGCGGTAGACCACGTCGTTAATCCTCTTCACCACCCAGTACGGTCCTTGCCATGGTGGCTGGAGCTTCGGGCAGCGTCCCTTGGTCCGGGTAGGTCGGTACAACCAGACCAGGTCACCTTGCTGGAACCCTGTGCTGTTGGCTTGCCTGTCATACCTGGTCTTCATGTGGTCGCTCGCCTTCTGGATGTTCTGACGAGCCATTTTGTGCATGTCGTGGAGGTGGTCCACAAGGTTCTCCACATACTCGGTCACCAGCTGCTTCGCCTCCGGAGGGCTTCCAAAAGCCAGGTCACAAGGGAGGCGTAACTCTCGGCCAAACATTAAGCTAGGTGGCGTCATTCCAGTTGTGTCGTGTGCAGACGAGCGGTGCCAGCAAGAACAGTGGCACCTTGACGTCAAAGTCTCGCTGATGGCTGGCCACGACCTTCCTCAGGTGTTCCTTTAAGGTCTTGATATACCTTTCGACCATGCTATCCGACTGGGAATGTAGAGGCGTCGTGCGGGTCTTGTTCACCCCAAGCCTTTGTAGTGCCTCCTTCAATAGGTTGGAATCAAAATTGGTACCCTGGTCACTGTGTTGCTCTAACTGCACCCCAAATCGACAGAACACTTGCTCCACGAGGCAATCTGTGATTGTCTTTGCCTCTTGGTTTGGGATGGCATACACCTCCGGCCACTTGGTGAAGTAGTCCACGAACACCATTACGTAATTGTTGCCTCGGTCGGAAACTGGGAACGGTCCAGCAATGTCAACGGCGATCCGTTCGAATGGCGCTCCAACGTTGTACTGCAGCATGCGACCCCGGCTCCTAGTCTGGGGGCCGCGGCTCGCCGCGCACACGTGAGACTGACGGCACCATCTCTCAGCATCTGCTCGGAGTCTCAGCCAGTAGTAGCGCTACCGTAGTTTGTCAATCGTTCGGTTCGCTCCCAGGTGACCTCCTGAAGTACTGGCGTGCACATCCTCCAAGACTTCCGGTACCCTACTCCGGGGAAGCACCAACTGTTCTCTCTGCCTTTTCCCATCGAGTGACTCCCATAACCGGAACAGCACGCCCTCTCTGGTCTTCAACGAGTCCCATTGGGCCCTGGACGATTTGTAGGTGGCGCTCCTCGGTGCGATGACTTCCCAGGTTGGCCTCGTCCCTGCCTCCACTTCCCTCAAGAGTGGCCCCAAATCTGCGTCCGCCAGCTGCTCCCTCCTCAGGCCTGCGCTATCCCAGCTGTCCGCAGGCACTGCCACAACTACTCGGACTGCTGCGACACGCTCCTTCTCTTCCACTCTTTTGCACTGGCCGCACTCTTCTGGACAGGGTCTTCGGGACATGGCGTCTGCGTTATCGTGGCTCTTCCCTCTACGATCTTCCGAGGTGAAGTCGTACTCCTGCAGCCTCTGGACCCAACGTGCTGTCAGGCCTTCCAGGTTCTTAAAGCTCAATAGCCAGGTTAGGGCGGAATGGTCAGTCCAGAGGTGAAATGGCTGAACGTACATGTACTTGTGGAAGTGCTCGAAGGTCTTTACTACGACCAGTAGCTCTCGTCGAATGACGTAGTGGTTCTTCTCTGCCTTGGATAGCGTCTTGCTGTAGTAGGCTATCACCCGCTCATGGCCGTCTTGGATGTGCAATAGGACACCTCCAATGCAATGGTCGCTAGCGTCGGTGTCCACAATGTAGGCGCCACCCGGTTGTGGGAAACCCAAAATTGGAGCATTGCACAGGGTCTCCTTTAGGTGCTGGAAAGCGTTTTTGGCGTCCTCTGTCCACACATAAGGCCGGTGTTCCTCTGTCAGGCGGGTGAGGGGTTTTGCGATGTTGGAGAACCCCTTTATGAAGCGGCGGTAATAACTGCACAGCCCCAGGAAACTGCGCAACTCTTTCTTATCCTTTGGGCAAGGCCAATCCCTCACAACCTGAGTCTTCTCCGGGTCTGTGGCCACTCCGGTTGCTGAGACTATGTGGCCCAAGTAGTTCACTTCCTTGCGGAAGAGCTGGCACTTCTTCGCGTTCAGCTTCAAGTTGGTCGCCTGCAATCTCTGTAGCACCTTATTCAGATTCTCGAGGTGGTCTTCAAAAGTCTTCCCGGCGATGATAATGTAGTCCAGGTATAGCAGGCAGGCGTCGTAAATCAGCCCTCTCATCACTGACTCCATGAGGCGTTGGAAGGTAGCTGGTGCGTTGCAGAGGCCAAAGGGCATAACCGTGAACTGCCAGAGCCCTTGGCCTGTCGAGAATGCGGTCTTCTCCTTGTCTCTTGGGTCTAGAGCTACCTGTCAGTAGCCCGACTTCAGGTCCAGGGTCAAGAACCACTGTGCACCAGCTAGCGTGTCCAAGGTGTTGTCAATCCGGGATAGGGGGAAACTGTTTTTCCGGGTGACAGCGTTCAACTTTTAGTAGTCTACGCAGAAGCGTAGCTCGCCGTTCTTCTTTGTCACCAAGACTACAGGGGAACACCAAGGGCTGTCAAACTCTTCAATCACTCCCCTGGATCTCATGTCCTCCAGCATGTCTCGTACCGCCCCTTGCTTCGCCAGCGGAACGCGTCTATGTGGTTGCGGAATAGGCCGGGCGACCCGATGTCAATGCGGAGAATAACTTTGTCCGTTCGGCCGTAGTCACTGTCACCTTGACTGAAGACGCTCTGGTATTGCCTCAGCAGTTGTCGAACTTTCTCCAGCTGCTCTGCGGTCAGGTGGTCGGCCGCCCTCTCCAGTAAGCCTTCTAGCCGGGGAACTAGGCGTTCGTCGGCACCGGCTCCTGTGTCTCGTCGATTGCTGTTACGCTCACCACGGGCTCGCACGTTCCCAACTCCGTCCCGGCCTGGACGTCGTGTTCGGTGTCCGTTGGATTTAGCAGTCTCACTGGCACCTCCTCTCGGCACGGCAGCAATGCCCTGGCTACACACAGTCCGTGTACAGGCGTCTTCTGGTCCAGCATCATATTCCTGCTTCTCTGGCCCTCAAGTCGCGCCGTCACCACCACCTCGCTCCTCGCGGGGACAACCACGTCTTCGTCCAAGACGACCCTGCAAATTCCAAGGCACTGTTCTGGTTGACGGAGTATAACCTCTTCTCCGTTGAGCCGCACGACCTTCTTGCCGACGTCGACCGTCGCCTCATGGCTCCGGAGGGCATCCAATCCCAGTATCACCTCCTCAGCCACTTTCGCGACGAGCACCCATAGACGTACGGTGCTCCTTCCCAAGGCCAGCTTCAGCAGGGCCTCCTCCACAGGCAAGGTGTCGCCCGATGCTGTAATAAGCTGGTAGGGTTGACTCGGCTTCCTTGTCGGCGAACCCTTCGCCACGTCAGGTCTGATGATGATCACGGCTGCCCCGGTGTCCACCAGCACGCGGCACGGCTTTCCTCTTACCCAAACGTCCGCGATGAGGCTGTCAGCCATACGCCGGCTGACGGCGCCCAGTGTCACTCAAGGGGATGGTGGTGATGACACCGACGTGCCCCTCTCCACGACGGCCCTTACTCGTTTTCCGGCTGCTCTTCCTGGTGTGGGCAGTCTCTTTGCAAGTGTCCGGTCTGTCCACACCCCCAACACAGGCCACTTGGTGTTCGCCAGCGTCCCTCGGCTGGTCTTATGTCTCCGGTGTAGCGGACACTCCTTGTCCTCGGCGTCGGGATAGATGTTGCCTTGGCCGCCTCCATCCTTAATGCTGCTGTCAGCGCCTCGTGGATGGTTTTATAATCGCCGAGCATTAGGCGCTGACGAATCTCCGTTATCTCGTACCCCGTCGACGAAGGTGTAGGCAACTTCCCGGGACACGAACTCTGGTGGGAGGTCGACTAAGGCCTTGCTAGCCAGTTGTTCAACTGCCAGGGCGAACTCCTGCAGCGTCTCCCCTGGCTGCTGTGACCTTGCCTTTAGCTGGCTGCGGTACGCTGCGGCTAAGCGGTGGTTTCCCAAACGATTCTCCAGGGCCTCCCAGATGTCCTTGGGCGCCGCCGTCGTCTGCACCGCGTTTACGACTTGCGCTGCACGTCCCTGGAGGCTGGCTATTAACTGTGTGTCCTCCTCCTCGGGTGACCATTTGTTGTGCTTGGCCACTGCGTCGAATTGGCGGCGGAAAGCCTCAAAGGCTGACGCGCCGTCATATTTCGGAGATTTGACACGCGCCGATGTTGTGTCGCGTCCCGGCACATCGGCCTTCAAATCTTTCAACCTCCTGCTGACGACGTCCTCCACCATGGCGTTCAGGGACTTGGCGTTACTGTAGGCCTTTTCCTCTAGGTCATTGAAGCGGTTCGCCGGATCCTCGACGCGCTCGTCCACTTGGCCCATCCGCTTGCCCAGCTCCGTCACGTCATCCCTCACGCCGGACAAATGTTCTTCAAATTTGGCGGCGAGAGCCTCGTTCGCGACCTTCATTTCCGTGGCCAGTTCGGCCATCTTTGCGGTCATTGTCGTGGCCAAGTTGTTGTTTGCCGCTTCTGTTTTTGTTGTTAACTCGTTCATCTTCGCGGCCAAGTTGTTATTTGCCGCTTCCGTCTTCTCTGTTAATTCGGCATTCATTTCCATCATCTTCTCCAAAATATTTTCCAATGCCCGGTCCATGGTTGTAATGTTCGGTGATGTTATCGTCCCGCTTCCAGACACCAGTGTGACTTTGCGGGTTCGTGAAATTAAATGTCCGATTGCACCACTCAAAAATGTTCTTTATTTCCACCGACTTACAGTTGAACACTTGCCAATTACACAAATTTACGTAATGCACACAATTACGCTTCACCAGTTCGTCTGTTACAATTCCACTGGCGCTCACGGTTACGCACACTCTTCCGGTGCACGTACACAGTCTTCTCGTCCGTACACTAGTACGGCGCTGCTTCGCTGCTCGCCAAGAACCTACTGTCCTCCCTCATTGCAGACGTGTTATAGGAATATCACTGTTTTCTAGAAGTCTCTGATTTCAGTGAATCACCGCGAAGGTTCCAGGCGGCAGGGGAAGGTGGAAGAGGCGGCCAGCGACAAGTGACACTTCCCTAATCATCCCCTCAGTTAGTGACTGAGATTAATGGGTGGGCGTCGCCCTTAATCCTTCACGTCTGACCCTCCAGCTGGCCAGTTCTATAGGGAGTTCCGACGTTCGGGTGACAATATTTAAGATAGCCTTTTGTGAATTTTTTGAGGATAAAACCGACGTCTACTTTACTGGAAGTGATGTTTGTATAACTATTCTAAACTTAAGAAATTAATGAAAAGTTACTGCACAGCAGCTGTAGAACTCGTTAAAATATACAAATAATGTCAATTTTAATAATGTATCGCAAGATTAACCAATTCCGATATATTATCTGTTGGTGATTACAATTCTTAGATACTTACTTAAAGGAATTTAATTTTTAACTTCTTAGTTCCTATTCCCTTTTTCATTCAAGGAGAACTAATACTTTAAATGCATCAGTCAAAGGTTCGCTTTTTAAATATCTGATCATTGCTTATACCAGTTTATCCCAGCTATAAGAAGAAGAAGAAGAAAAAAAAACTGTGCAACTAAAGGCCTTTCTACAGACTTTATCCAAAGAATCAAGAAAACAAATTTTGATAAGAAGAATTTTGTAGAAGCTGGGGTGGAGAAAGTATTTTTTTTTTTTTTGTGTAATTTTACGTCCTCCAACGTTAAGTCATATCGGACGTTGACTGAAATGGGTTAAATGATGCTCAACTGTGTCCAGGGTCTATGGAGCATAGAACTACCCGACATTCGTATTTAAGGATAAGGGAAAATCTCGGAAAAAGCCTTATGCAGGCAACTCATCCTGGTCGAGATTCGAACTCGGGACCTCTTAAACGTCAGGCAGACACGCTACCATCTACGCTAGCGGTGCGGGCAGGAGAGTAAGTCATGTGAAGGTAACATAATACATTTGTTTTTAATTTTTATTAATATGATAAAAACACATCCCTAATTAACTATTAAAAGAATTTTTGGACGTAGAATCTTTAGATTCCCCCCCCCCCCCGGAAATTAACTTCTAAATACGTGCCTGGTGATTCGTATTGTTTCTTGATAAAACCAAATTTAACCTTGAACTTGGAACGATTCATGCTAGAGATGACTTTAAAAGTATGATCAGTACAACTGATTTACTTGCGTTTGTACTGAAAAGTAATTTCAGTGAGTGCCTCGGCCGAATTACTAAACTCCTTAAGTGGGTAATTAATTTCCAATATCGTCAGCTGGACGGAAGGGTTCTTTCCTTTCTTAACAATGAGTAAAACATTTCTAAGTAAAGTGGCTTAAAATAACCTGAATACCCCCAAAAGTTCCGTAGAAAAACGAACGATCAAGCAGCTATTTGATGATAATGAAGATATACCTACGTACTGTAGTACAGAAACAAAAAGGTTAGGATTGAGGTAAAAGCGTTCCAAACTTGTTCCACATTAATAGGGCGGTATTTATTATGTTAAAAATGATTATAAGGCAAGGAATTAATATTCTTTAAAGATTTATCATTCCTATTTAGTTATTATTTATTTCGTTGGTGTTACCTTTTTTAAACCTCAGATGCATTAATACTGCATAGGTCTTCGAGCGGCCATATTAGGGGAAGCTGATTTCGCATCAATTGAAATGAACGGATTTCCAAAAATGTCTAAAATGGCAGAAAATATTTCTCTTCTTTATTGCTGCTAGTCGGGTTTATAACTTCGTCGGGATACCATAATATATATTATATTATTAATAAATCTTTGGTTTTAATTATCGCCACGTGATTTCCCTATTTGTCTATATGTTCTGTGGTATTACAGTTTGTATTCTGTGTCAAAACGAGGAGTTGTTTAATTGATGTAACAGTTTCATTACGAAAATTCTAGAAGCTAGGAAAGAAAAGCGATAGCACAGTGTACTAAATTCCGTTTTTTTGTTATTAATTTACTGTTTATTACACTAATTAACATAAAGTTGATTAAATTGACTGTAACTTTTTATCTTCTGCTTAACATCAGTTTAATACAAGTTAATTACACACTAATTGTTAATATTGTATTAGTGAAACTTACTGTAACAAATTAATCCTCTTCAAATTTGGATGAACGAATACAGCATATTTTCATAGAAAACCTTATTTGGAAATGATATTAGGAAAAAAAAAAAGTTACACAATTTTCTTCTTTGATGGCTCTTCTATGCATATCTCTTGAGCTTTGAAATGACATAGATACATACTAACATCAGCTGGCAAACTTGGTATGTCAGATCTTTCTATAAGATGTGATTCCATTAGTTGGAAAGTAAGGTTCTTCATGGAAACTTTACGAGGATGTTCCTCATCATTTGCTTGAAACAGCACTGTGCATTGATGCCAGCATGCGCAACAATGCATAACATAAAGCCATGGTTCACCTTCTTGTCTTTCGTGTTACTGAATTTGGTATTGCTGAATTGCACGATTTAGTCAACAGTATCAACCCCACCTTTCATCATGTTATAATCTAATATGTAAGGCATCTTTGTGTCTATCTAGTGTTCCGTCATTGTGCATCGTTGAGATAAGTACAACAGCTTTGTTTTCCGCTTATGTATTTGTGATAACATGGTAATGGCCTAATGGAATCCAAAAATTGCTGAGCTTATTCCTTTGTTCTTATGGAGCAAAACCCCAAATGGGATTTCTCTTTTATCTATTTTCCGGGTTCCTATACAAGATTTTATTTTGAAGCATATGGAGAGCCACTGGATGGCTATTGTCACATCTCAAAAGAATCATTCCTGTTCCATCTTTTGACCACAGTTCCAATGCATTTGTGTGGTTCCCACCTTTGAGCCCAATTAAATATGGAATACCTAACACTGAATAAATTTCATTTTTGTCAGCTTAGCATCTCTTTCCCCCGAATAATTTTCTTCTAGCATGTTACTTTGGATGAATAATTTTTTAATACTCAGAATTTCATTTATCATATTAATATTATTTTATGGAATGATTCAATTTCCTCTACAATACCTCATGCTATCCATTTGGGCCTGGAAAGTTTTGACAATATTTTTGGTTTGTGTATGGGATGTTCTTTTAGGTGCTTTAGTTTTCATCCACTTTTTTTTTTCCCTCCTACCAATGAGAATATAGCTCTTCATCATTTTCAGCTGCAGAGTTAGTATAATGATCACTTAGTGATATCACTTCATCCTCTCCATCAGAGAAAACAAATCATCAATATCGCAAAGTTGGCTTCTTTAGCAAGCGTCACTAAAAGGTGCCATTCTGATTGCTGCTCTGTCCAATAAATTTTGTCCTGAAGTAAGAAACATAAAATATTGTTGCCTAATAATGCACTATAGTAATGACTATTTTTAAAGTACACTTTTCCTTACCCAGCTGCTTTGTGTCAAAATAAACCAGAGTATGTGATATAATACTCACCGTGTATAAAGTAGTCCACTGGTGTAGTTCCAAGAGTAACTTATTGTTGCCTTTTGGTTGTTGATACGACAATCGCTCTGACACAACTAAATGGAAGCTAAGCAATGACATGAAAGGTACTGACAATAATGTGCAAGTATATGCATATGTTACACAAATAAAAATATTTGTAACAATCTCCACTTAACTTAAGAAGTTGATAATTTCTTCTTCTTTTTTGTTGCTTCACTGTGACTAGCTTCATTTTCTGTGTGATATGCATATGTATTTATACGGTAGAGCGCAAAATGCAAATGTGTCGTACAAAATACACCGGTGCCCCTGCTCTAGGGTTAAACATTAATAATATAAGAAGATACAAAGCAAAAGCTAACCTTTTTTTTTAATGTGGAAGTATTATTTATCAATCCATAGAATTTGTGCATCGTGATCTGACAGTCCATTAGTTTTTGATAAGATGGAGCAAAATTTAATTATATCTGAATTTACAAATATATTACCTATAGCTGTGGATGAACTATTTTTGATTCTTTTTTGAAAGTTTACTGTATGTACCATTTCGTATATTGTACATTAGAAGCTAAGCTGTACCGTTTGAAAACACAATTTCAAATAATCCACATATATCTCATAGAAGTGGAACAAATAGGTTGAGTAATGCACATATACTTTAATCATTTTGAAGATTAAATCCATGTTCACAAGTAAATACCACCATGTATTGATCCTAAGCAGTTACACACATATTAACTATATTAAATTAAATATGAATTGGTAGTAATATTATGTTGAAACCTCATCTTCCAAATCCCTTTTAGCTATGTATTGCCCTAAGTAGAATAGCTATTTTATGTAAAGCAATTCTGCAAGCACAATGTTACCCCAAATTAACTAAATAAACTAAATTAATAAGCAAACATTGTAGAAAATACTGCATTTGCGTAAAAAAATTAAAAAGGGCAATACAAAAGCCTTTGACCTTAAGTTTTAAAAGCTTCCCCAGACACTTTCCTTTTGCTCTTTATTTTCTGCTCAGAATTGCATTCTCTGCAACAAATTTTGTTAACTTGGGTTAAAGTTCTGTATGTCTAATCAAAACTTTCAATAGCTATAATGCACATATTGCTAAACTACCAGGTATAATCTTAATACACAAGTTTAACAAAAGATACTGAGGACCCTAAGTTTCAAATTGTAACTGAGTTATTAAGGGCTGTAAGCTGCAAAGCGTAGCCAAGAGATATTTTGTATAATCAGAGGTGTGTAATAGTTGTACAAAGTGATGAGAAAGGTTAGCTGAAACATCAGTATTGCTAAAACGTGATGATCTTCGTTACTCTTTGTTAACTCATGTTTAAAATCTACCTCCTTGAAATTGCTAATGCTCCTTTCTCAAAATTTAGTAACTGTTGGTTGTATGGAATGGAACCCTGACTTGCCCAGGATTACTGATAATTAGAGTAGACTTTGCATGGTTCAGTGCAAATATGACCCTTACTAATTTATTTATCACTGTCAAACATAATTAGAGAATAAATAAGATACATGTTTAGCAAGTAACTTTCAGCAGTGCTACCATTTAAAGTACTGCAGTAAATTTCAAGCAATTTAAGCATTTCAGCCGTCAGGTATAATTATAAAGTAAACGAATTTTGTCATGAGCAAACCCTATAAATTCCTCAAGCAACTAGCATACTTAGGTTTAGGTTTAATGAATGAGAAGGGCTAAGAAGTTCTCTATGCACTACGACCATGTCTGACTTATTGAACTTCCCTTTATCTAGTCTCCAAAGCATGATAAAAAAAAAGTCAGCTTTTTGGAGAGACCATTGATAAGTTCATGCTCAGACATGAACCAATGATTAAAAGTATAACCATTAATGCTGTCAGTGATTTGCAGTCAGTTAACATTTGTTTCTTTTTTCTTCTTTTGTAATTTACATCCTCCAACGTTAAGTCATATCGGACGATGAATGAATTAGGTGAAATGATGCTCAAATGAGTCCGGGGTCCATAGAGCTTAGAGTTACCCGACATTCATCCTTCAGGATAAGGGAAAACCCCGGAAAAAACCTTATTCAGGTAACCCACCCTTATTGAGATTCGAACTCCGGACCTCTTGAACGCGAGGCAGACATGCTACCATCTACGCTATCGAGGTGGGCTAGTCAGTTAACAGATGAAATGCCAATTCCTCTGCTTTGTGTCTCTTCTGCAGCTTGGGTCAACTAGTTGACCACTCTTATAGAGATGTGCTTGCAGCTGGGAGTTTCAAGTTGTGATCCACTATCCAGCTGAGTATCGTTCTGTCCCTTTTGAGCAGTCCTGCTTTTGAAGATATTCTTTATAATAATCTTTGAATGCTTATGTCCTGTTACACACAACCAATATTCATTGTGTTTCCTGTTAGTCCATTGCTGGATTGTCCCTCTGACATACCTCTAGGACAAACCCCAGGCAGTGTTCAGGACTCACAAAAGCAAAAAGGACTCACATTGTGGAAAGAACACTTGCCAAGTAGCACATTATACTATGATAGCTTGCATACATGAAAATCTGCAGGCTTTGTAGTACTAGTGGATAAACATATTGTAACGGGAGCGCTGGAACACCCTGTGAAAGCAGCTGGCAGCGGGAGACAGGGGAGGTTCGGTTAGCCACACCTCCTCCTCGTTTGTCTTGTGGTGGTGACAGACTGTGGTCAGGGAAAAAACATGACTGTGTCGCCTGTTTTCTTTACACCTGTTTCTCGATCTTTCTGTTACTAGAACAATCCTGTAAACACCAGAAGGCGGGATATTCCGATATAAAGAGGGTTACAGACAGACGGAGTTGAGTTGGTTTTGGTTTAGTCAGTCAGTGAGTTGGTTTTGTCAGTGAGTGAGGAGACAGTCGCAGTTCTTGGTGTAAGAGTTAGTCAGTGACGTGTTAATGAACGAAAGGATTGTGCAACGGAAGACTGTACGTAACTTTGAATGTGTACCGGAGCTTACGTAACCGCGAGTACAGTGAAATTGTAACGGACGGACTGGTGAATTGTAACTGTGTGCAGCAAGTAATTCTGTGTAATTGGCAAGTGTTAAACTGTAAGTCGGTGGAAATAAAGCACATTTTGGAGTGGTGTAATTGGACTTTTTATTTCACGAACCCACAAAGTCACAATATGTTGAAATTAATTTTAAATGTGAGTCAATTAATAACACTAAAACCACTTATTTCTGTTACTTTCTTTTGTTGTTTAGCATTATTGATCAACTCACCTTTAAATGTAATCTATTACACCAACACTGTTTTAACACTTCCATCAAAGAAGATAATATGTTGGAATGCCTACAAGAATGTCTGACAACTCAGAAAAACAGCTTTTTTATCTTTGAGATCTGTTTGAAATTATTTTATTTTATCTAGTGGTGTATCTTCAAATAAAAATGTCTTTTTACTTTATATTTAAGTTATTTACTTGAACATAATCATATTTAAAGAAATTGAAAAGTCATTATATGTTTTAAATTATTCAATATCTTCTTTTTCCAGATGGTACTACGACTTGGAGACCTGGCACTACAGAAGTACACAGAGCTTATAGAGAAGCTTGTTTTTTTAAATGAGCCTGAAATTCGAAGAAAGACATCAAAGACAACAGTGCAGAAGATATGCTGCAATTTTGGTGCAGTGAAAGGATTGGAAGCCATCATTCTCAGTGGTATTTATTCACACAGTGAGGGTGTTTCACATTGGGAAACTATGAAAAACATATTAGAAAGTTCTCTCCAGTATTGTGAAGTTGTAAAACAGAAATACTGCTCCTTAGAAAAGGAAAATACGAACTCTTTGAAAGAAAGTGCTGTAACTTCAGAAGAGCAAGTCCAGTTGGAAGAGTTCACACTAGAAGTCATAAATACCAGAAATGGAACAATTTTGAGTGTTCCTAATCTTGAACATGGCCATGTAATCAACCGGTTTATTTCACATATGTTAGCAGGAGAGAATGAAACAGTTACTCCATTTAAGATGACTCTAATGCCCCATTCCGGAAGTATCACAAAGGAGGCTTGTGCATTTGTTGATTCTAATGTTAAGGAGATTCCAAATAATGACAGATATTCAGCAATTGCTTCTCTTAACAATGAAAAGCTAAGAATTATAGAAGAGTTTGAAAGCATAACAAATGTTATCAAATTGATAGAAGTAATGCAAATGACAGTTAAGAAATATTTGGACACAGGTCCATACAAAACATGGGAAGAAGTGCAGGTTGATTTGCTGCGATATTTAATCCAGAAACCAGGGCTTAATTTATTTGCAAATGAACTTTCTGAATCTTTGATCAGTTTCTGTACAGGTGTTAGGCCAAGTAGATTGACTACATCACCACATTGGAGGAAAAGGATGATAGAAGCTTGTATACATCCAGCAGTGACTAAACTGAATGCAAACAAAATACCCATAGATATTTTATTAGAGCTACTACCCAGGCTCAAAGATTTGAACACACTGAAAGTAAAAGCAAGAATCACTGGAGACAAAATATATGCAAAGGATGCAGAAATATTTGCTTGCATGTCGCGGTGTTGTACTAGGCTGAAATGTTTATGTATATCATTTCAGTTATGTAGGACGCTTCCAGCAACACTTATGTTGGATGATGTGATAGCAAGTCTTCCCAGCACACTCACTTCAGTCAGTTTTTATGGCATGAAACAACTATTAGATGTAAAATTCCTTAAGAAAATGGTAACATCAGAAAGTTTAAACACACTTAAAAGACTGACACTGTGTGAAGTAAATCCCAATTATCCACTACACCAGGGTTTGAGGACTCTTGTTGCTGTCACAGTACTCAATTCACAGTTTAGACGAAGTAAACTGTTGAGAAATGTTGGTGGATGGCTCAAAGAATTGAGCTTCTCTTGTGTTTTCAATATTGAATTTAGAATCCTCGCAGAATGCTGTCCTTCTTTGGAGACTCTTTTATTAAAGCATTGCACATTTTTCATGTCATTTCATACAGAACCAGTTCCAACTTTCAGCTCACTAAAGGAAATACATTTTTTAAGACCAAACTTCGTTAGCCAAGAATATGATATCTGTATTTGTTGCATTCTGCAAAACAGTCCTGTAATTGAGAAATTGGTGGTAGTTTTGTCTGAAGTAAAGTTTGAGACTTGTTTCCAGAAACTTATGAAAACCAATGAAATGAAGCACCTTCAAGAATTCCAGCTATATAAATGTGATAACCATATCTATCAAGGACTAATCAAAACAGACTTAGCTGTGCAGATTATAAACAGGATTCCCACTCTCAGTTTTATTGGTGGTATAGAAGATGCAATAACTCAGAGAAAATTAAGTGAAATGTACACAAACAAAACATTTGTATGCATACATGAAAAAATATTGGAGGATGATCACCAAGTGCAGTATATTCTAAGCCAGCATGCTCTAAGTGACTATACTCTAAGCCACTGGTTTCATAAGGATTTTCTTTGAATTATCGTCACATTGAGGATGACAGTGATTAATGTGATAATAAAACTGTTGCTTTATTTCTAAAACCAATAACTGACTGTATTGAACACTAATGCAGAACATACTCTTTCCTTCTACTGTTGGAGTGCAATAAAGTCAGTGCCTGTTTAGCTAACCTATGATTTGTTTTATAGAATATCTGTCATAAAGTGAAAGTGCTAATGTTTAGATCATATTTGAATGTTTCCCAGGAAATGTCTCTAAAAGGTATTTGTCAGATACTTTTCAGATGAATGCATAACAAGCACTAGAGTTTCATTAATAATTTATGTATGTTTCTAGGAAATTATTAACAGTGACGTCAAAATTATTTGACAAATGTATTTGTAGTTGGTTTGTCATGCTACATCACTTACATTTTGATTTTTGAGGGACTTTTTTGGGGAACTGTTACACTCACTTTTAACCTTGAAGGCCAGACTGTTGTGTTGTTGCCTGGAGTTTTCTCACTAGTGATGGAACCAAGAACTTCTTTATCAAATTATCGACTATTGGGATTTCAAAGTTTATTACCAGGTCTTTATATTTCCATATTAAGATGTTCTCCTAAGTTATCTGTTTGTTATGGTTTACGAGGGGCGCTACTTATATTTTAAGTCTTAGTAACTGAATGTTCTAGATGCCTTCTGATGTTTCCAATAGAAAGTTTCACATTACTGACCATAATTTACTTCAGACATTTTGTCAATAGAGTGTCATGTGTTTTGTTTACATTAACTTGAAAATTGTGTCCCAACAAACATGGAATTAACTTGTGAAAATGTTTGTGCAATGATTTATTATGACCTTTGATATGGATTATCAAGACAAGATTACATCGATCAACCAACTTCCTCATTTGGCGATGAAGCTCCATCCTTTGCTAGAGGGAAACAATGTTATAGTGAATTTAATCCTGGCTGCCGTTAGCTCAATGATGAAGTTTGTGAAGACCCTCCAAAATCACTTGTGCTAGTAAACATTGATGCTGTGCAAAAATAGTAATGCAAAAACGTCTTGCGACATATTGTGAGATTGAAGGATCCCTAGGCATTGGTTTCATCAGCATATATAAAATATTGCATGATTATTTAGCCATGAAAAGGGTTTGCTTTGTTTAGATCTCGCATAGTTTGACGCAATCTCCAAAAGATGCTTGTGTTGATTGGTGTACAAAAATGCTAAAGAAATACAATGGCAGTGCCTCAAAAGACGTATTTAAGATTGAAACAGGTGTTGAATCATGGATCTATGCATATGGGCCCGAATGTAAACAGCAGTTGACTGTATGGGTGTTTCAAGATGAAGCAGATCTAACAAAAGTTTGCACTCAAAGTATTTCAAAGAAAATAGTTGCATGCTTTTTCAGCAAAACTGGCCATATGGCAACAGTACCTTTAGAGGAACATAAAACGGTCAATGCCAAATGGTTCACAGCAACTAATTTGCTGGAAGTCTTCGGTGAAATAAGGAAAACCAACAAGAACCATGGGATTGTTCTTCATTAAGACATTGCGAGCGCACACACATCTCTTCTAACAACAGAGTATTTGAGGGCTCAAAAAATCGAATGGAGGGGTCATTCACTATACAGTCCTGATTTGGCATGCAATGACTTCTTTTTGTGCCCAAACATCAAGAATAAATTATATGGTCAACAATTTTCATTGGCAGAAGCCATTGATTGATGCCTTCAAAAACAATGTTTTGGAGGTGCCTCAAGAAGACTGGAATAAATACTTTGCCAAATGGTTCAAACAGATGCAAAAGTGTGTTGATTATAAAGGACAATATTTTGAAAGACAATATAGTTGTCTATCAGAAATTACTTTATTTTAATTATTAGGCTCAAAATATAATTAGTGCCCTTCATGTCACACCTTTAAGTAATTTTGGATTTGGGTCAAGGTTAAGGTTTTTATTCCAAAAGTGAGTTGATGCTACTGACCTGTCTTCCTGTTTCAATTTGATGTTTCTAAAATGTTCTTTGACTATATGTTTTATGTTTCTTTCACTTTGCTCTAAGTAGAAATAGGGTTGTGACGGAAGCTCTGAACATAGCGCCTACAAGCAGTTATTTTTAGAAGGAGCAGCAGTCTTCCAGGATAAAAGTTTGATTGTTGTATCCATTCTCCCAGTGCAAGTTTGGAGTGTGAATATCTGAATGACTAATTATCCTAATAACGCTTCTGAACCACTGTACATAGAATCTAGCGGTTTTAACAACAAATCATTGCCAATAATTTACTTTTGATCCCTGTTTTAATGGATGTGTATTAAAGAACTGACAATAAATGCTATACATTACAAATCCAATATAAGATGTTGAGATGTACTGTCAAAAGCCAAGTGAAAAAAAAAAACTAACTAATTTTGTTTGCATATACACATTTGCTCGTCTTCAAACTGTAGATGATTGATTTTGTATAGTATATAATTAATCCTGTCTTGTCTTTCATATTGACTGTATATGTGTCCGTTATGTTCAATATTCAAGTATGTAAGTGCTATTAAACTGTACACTTCCTTGATGGATGTGTAGGCTTCTACGGTTACTCCGGCGCCTCAAACCAAAAAAGGCAGCGGGACCTGATGGCATAACGCCACTCATGCTCCGCCACCTTCCCTTCAGGGCCGTGTTATTTCTAACCAAAGTCTTCAATATGTGTCTCTCTCTGAGTCACTTTCCACGTAGTTGGAGAGAGGCTCGGGTGATATGCATCTTGAAGCCAGGGAAAGACCCGGTTAATCCTGCCAACTACCGCTCCATCAGCCTCCTTTCAGTTCTCTCGAAGGTTTTCGACAGACTTTTCTTAGCCCGCATGTCCCCCCTTCTGGATGACATACAAGCTATCCCTCCACATCAGTTTGGCTTTCGTCCTGGGCATTCTACGTCACAGCAGTTGCTGCGCGTGGTGGAGGCTGCAGCCCTGGGTTTCCAGGACAAGGCATTCACCTCGGCGGTTTCTCTGGACGTGGAAAAGGCCTTCTCTACGACCTGGCACGCGGGTCTTCTGTACAAATTCATCCAACTGGAGCTACCCACTCAAGTCATACACCTTCTTCACTCTTTCCTAAAGCATAGATTCTTCACTGTCACAGTGGCGGGAAAAACATCTACACGAAGGTCTATCCGCGGCGGAGTCCCCAAAGGTTCTGTGTTATCCCCGACGCTGTACAGCGTCTATGTGGCCGACCTTCCCACTGAACAGCATGTCAACATAGCACAGTATGCTGACGACGTGCTGCTATTCTCAACAAACAGACACGCACGCAGAACCTTCAACCCCATCCAAGGATATCTAATCCTCCTCCAGGAATGGTGCACGCTTTGGCGATTGTCCATTAATACGGAGAAAAGCCAAGCGATATTGTTCACCAAGCGCCGCTTTCCCGCCAATTTCCCCCAATTTACCTACTTCGGGCAAGGGATCAGGTGGGAGAATTCAATCAAGTACTTGGGAGTCAAGCTGGACAAGGGCCTAACTTTTCGGGAGCACATCCAGGAGCAAGCTCATCGGTCGTGTGGTGCCGTGGCATCACTATACCCTGTGCTTCGGTCTGCGATGTCTGCTCCCCTAAAGTTGCGCCTCTTTATGGCTCTGGTCCTCCCTATCATGCTCTATGCGTGCGAAGTCTGGGGTATGGCCGCAGGCTCACATCTAGTTCTGCTCCAACGTGCACAGAATAAATGTCTTCGGATTATTTATTCTGTTTGTACAAGGTTCCCCGTGAGATTACTTCATGAGGCTTCATCCCTCCGATATGTGGAGGATGAAATTAGACGCCGGGCTTCTTTGGGGCTTCGAGGGTTTGCCCCAACATCAGAGCGCCCTAGTCAGATCCCTTGGGGATTATGTTCCTCGTGAGCGTCGCTTAAAGCGATACCGGTTACCCCGCATGTCTTGCGGTCACTACCGGTAACCACATGATCTCCATTCCAGCCTAAATTAAATTTCAGCTACTCCAAAATTGTTATTATGGAATATTCAAAATTAAACATACCTTCTTCCTAGTTTATTAACTAACCCACCAGCGGTGCTCGCTGTCCGTAGCACCCGGTTCATCATTCCCTGAGGAGCAAAAAGCTACCTCCCTACACTAACCCCACTTAAAACACACCCGTCATTCTGCAAAATCCACACCCCGCCACTACGTGGTTAAGCTCTTCCCAGAGCAGGTACACGATTTGACCACCCTTCGGGCTGTTCCAAACAGCCTGCCAGATTTGTGCTGCTGCTGCTGCTGCTGCTTCTACGGCCTGTCTTGATGACTATTCTTAGCTTCCGGTGAAGGCCGCGTCATCTTGGTCAGACTTTACATGTTCATTTTCACAGGCCCTTGTGGCTTTCAGTGGTTCTGAACACAAATCAATGTAATTTAGCTTTCACAACATACTTTTATGGCAGAGTCCATTCTTCTACACAAGTTTGCAGTCCAATTAAGCTTTCATTTGAGAAAGAGACGGAAGAACTAATACGAAAGGAAACTAAGAATATTGAAGATTACGTACAGAAATTTCCCCAATCTAAATAGTAAAATATAACAGAGTTTGAAGTAGAGTATAAATTGATAATGAATAAAGGTCGGAGAGATGTGCAATCGTATGCCATATAAGTCAGCTGGACACAAGATTATAAATAAGGTCAGATATACAGTACGGCCTTCAAATACACAAGTCTGATGTATACCTAGTGCGGCAAGCATAGGAGGTGACTAGGTAATGCTTATTTCGCAGCCCCTGGTTATCATGTAGGACTGTATTTGTATCCGCTGATAAAGGCCAGTCCCGGAGAGGGGCTATTGCATAAGCTGATGCACTCCTGCAGTTGATTGGGTCCCTCTGTACATTGGGAGGTGAGTCCCTGAGGTGAGAAAGGCTCAGGCCAGGACTGTCACCTAAGTCAGGTTGGCACTCAGGATGTGACCTCACCATTGGAGACGTTTGCAATGGATGACATTGTCGCTATGGGTACAGTTTAAAACATAAACAAATATGTGTTAACAACAGTGGAAAAGAAGTAGATGAGTCTTGTGGTCCTCGCTACTTGGTTATTGTTAGAAAGGAGGACGGCTGAAAATTTACTACCGTGAACCCATTTATTATCCCGAAGGGTTTAGACAATAGTGCTGGTCCTGTAAAATCATGTCTATTCGATCTTGCAATGATATGCTTCTGATCGAAGCTGTTCCATGACAGGCTGCGAAAATTTTGAAAGCAAATATGCGTGCGAGCTATCCAGACTGGGTTGAAATGCATAGGACACTGAACTTCTCGTGTGGTGTTGTGAACACTAGCACACTGGACAGAATATCCAATGGGGAAATTCAGGAAACCTTGGTGGAACAAGATGTTACCAATGTATATGGAGTCCACCGTAAAGAACGAAGTGAATTGGTACCCACTCGTATCCTGTTTCTTACCTTTGATCTGGTGGATCTCCCGCAAAGGGTTAAGGCAGAGTATGAAGCTATTAAAGTGAGGCAGTATATACCCAATCGAAAATGTGTGGTGTTGCAAATGCTATCGCTCGTGTACGAGTTATTCCTGTAATGCAGTTGCTATCTACGTTGACTGAGGGAAGACAAGCATGATATACCCAATCCAAAATGTGGGGTGTTACAATTGCCAGCACTCGTGTACGAGTGATTCTTGTAATGCAGTTGCTACCTGTGCTGACTGAGGGAAGACAAGCATGATGATGCATGTACTTCATCTGCAACCTGTGTCAACTGCATCAAACTGATGTTGACTTATCAACTCATCAAACTGAAGAGAATGTTCCCATTTTATGGAGAAAAATGAAATCCAAGAGATCCGGGTAAGAGAGAAGGCGTTCTTCTTTGGAAGCCCAGAAACTGTTGCGTAGCCTTCTGTTACTTGGACCGTTACTTATAGTGCAGTTGTAGCTGAGCCGGTCCTAGACATGAAATCGTGACACAAACTAGCGACTTAAACGGGGCAGTAATTGCGGAAAGAACAATTACACCAAGATCACAGCCAAGCAACAGACACCAGCACGATTAACATAGAACACGCATGCAAGGTCTAGTCCTAAGAAGAACATTTCAGCCAACTCAACTCCAAAAGCATCTACTTCAAGAACGACATGTGAACCCGCAATATATAATGCCACGGTAGCAGATGCTCCCAGGAAGGATAAATACCGGTGGAAATGTGAGGATTACAAGAAAAAATACACGGGTAAGAAACTTCTACTTATAGGAGGCTCCATCATCAAAAACGTAAAGGTATCAAGAACTAGAACAGAAGTTAGAAGAGGGATAAGAATGGACCAGTTAACAAACCTTCTCCTCAATGGTAAATTCGAAGCTGCAAAGGAAGACAATGAAGAGGATTATAGTGCAATAATGTTACATGTGTGAACAAACTCTGTGTGCAGTGTTATTCCAGAATTACTACAAAATGACAAAAAGCCTGATACGTGCTACAAGAATGCAGTTTCCCGCACCAGGGTGTTTGTAAATGGTATATTGTACAGAAGGAGTGTTAGTGACTCATATATTGACAGAGTAAACAGTGCTATTCATGAGGTGTGTGATAAAGAAAAGGTGATATATGTGAACCCAAATAAATTTTGTGATAATTCATGCCTAGGTAGAGTCGGCCTGCATGTTAACAGGAAGGGTACATATGTTCTCAGTAAAATGGTATGTAATATAGTGGATTTGTTGCAGGAAAACTCCAGAAGCAAGTAGGAGGGGAAACAAATTTTGAAAAAATTAATAGGGCATATCCAACATTTCAACCAAGCCAAAATGATTTTAGTTTCAAATACCATAGTAAATATGGTGCAACAACAGATAGCTCTTATAATGCGGGGATTAAAATATTTCACCAAAACATACAAAGTGCGAGAAACAAAAAAATTAATTTAGAAATTCTCTTAAATGATATGTTAAAGGACATACACATAGTAGCCTTAACAGAGCATTGGCTCAAACAGGAGGAAATAGAAATGTTTAAACTGGAAGGATTTACCTTAGTCAGCTCCTATTGTAGAAAACAAAAAAATAATGGGGGTTCTTGCATGTTCGTAAAAGATGGGATCAAAGTAAACAAACTTGGGAAGTATAAACTTGAAAGAAGCGTAGGGACAGTGAAGCACAAATTAATACAAAATTGAATCGAGAATATATTGACACATTGCTTCACTCACACTGTTTATTCACAGGACATGTTTCAAGAGCTCTCGCTCCTATCATCAGCTGATACTCGACTAGTGCAAGTTGTAGTGGTTTCTTCTTTCTCCGTATTGTCAATAGATGGCGTGATGTACTTGTCAAAGATGTCCGGTGGTGGAGTTTCAAAATTCATGACTGACGATTTTTGTTAATGAAGATTTTTTCCCATACGGAAAGGTCTATGGGGTGATTAACGTATTTTATTAGAGATGTTTCCAAATTGATGTCATGTCTAGTATTCAAAAAATGAAAAGCCACTGCTGATTTTTCTGTTTCACCATTTTTAATGTTTCTCATATGTTCTTTAGTTCTGATGTTGATATTTCTTTTTGTTTTTCCTATATAAATTTTAGGGCAAGTTTCACATTTGATCTCATAGATTCCTGGTTTTTCTTTGGTAGTGATTGAATTTTTGGGAGGGCCTTTTAACAAATTTCTGATATTAAACCTATTTTGAGGTGCAAGAGTTATGTTGTGGTTTGAGAAGATTTTTTGGAATTTGTTATAGGCTGATGGGTGGAAGGTGAATTTTTTAAAAAGTTTTTTCTCTTTTTCTCCTGTAGGTTCTAGGGTGGTGGTTTCTTTTATTTTCTTAGCTTTGTTGAGCCTGTTAACTGTTTTGTCTACTAAATTTGGGTTGAAACCGTTGGATATAGCTACTTTTTTAATGTGTAGGTATTCTTCTTGATAATCTTCTCTGTTTAGTGGAAAGTTGATCATCCGAAAGATTAAACTGTTGAAAATGGCATGTTGGTGTTGTTTTGGGTTGAAACTGTTGTTTTTAATGTAATTATCTGTGTGTGTCGGTTTCCTGTAAATACCAAAAGTGAGTTTGTTGTTCATTTTTTTGATCTTGATGTCCAAAAAGGGGAGCACACCATCCTCTTCTGTTTCCAATGTACATTTTATAGCTGGATTTTGTATATTCAAAAGTTTAAGACCATCTTGTATGAGTTTTTTAGGTACTATTGCAAAAATGTCGTCAACATAGCGATACCACACTTTGAAGTAATTTGGAAAAGCTTTTGTGATATGTGTTTCAAAAGCACTCATGAATAAATCTGCCAAGAAGGGAGACAATGGGTTGCCCATAGCTAGGTCTGTTTTTTGTTTATAGATCTGTCCATTAAAGCTGAAAAAATTTTGATTGATACAAATTTCTGTAAGTTGTGAAAGTTCTTCTATTTCTTCAGGTGTTATATGTATTGATTCCAGCCATTTTTTGAGAAGTGGAATAAGCTCATTGGTAGGTATACTTGGATATAAAGATATGACGTCAAAGGAAACTAAAGCATCTGTAGAGTTGATCTTTGTGTCCTTCAGGAGATTTAACAATTCAAACGAGTTTTTGATACTTAAGTTTTCAAATTTTGTGAAGGATCTGAAGATTTGAACCAGCCATTTTGATAGTTGGTAAGTGGGTGCATCAATGTTATTAATTATTGGTCTGAGGGTAATTTCAGGTTTATGTATTTTGGGTAAACCATATATGTATGGTGTTTTTGGACTGTCTATTTTATTGTTCAATTTATCTTTTTTAGTCATGATTTTACTGTTTTTAATTGCTAATTCCACAGATTTGCATGCTTTCTTTAATGGATTGTTTTCTAGTTTAACAAATTCTTTTCCGTTTAAAAGGTTGTCCATTTTTTTGCGATAGTCTTCTTCGTCCAATATTACTATTTTGTTACCCTTGTCTGCTTTTGTGTAGACCACCGGTTTTTCATTTAAATTTTTGATTAATTTTTTATATGAATATCTTTTTGAATTTGCATTTTGAATATGATGTAGAGTTTCTAAGCACTGTGTTCTGATCGTAGATTTTTTTGTTATCGGGCAAATTATCTTCGAAATTATCTACAAAAAATCTACGATCAGAACACAGTGCTTAGAAACTCTAGATCATATTCAAAATGCAAATTCAAAAAGATATTCATATAAAAAATTAATCAAAAATTTAAATGAAAAACCGGTGGTCTACACAAAAGCAGACAAGGGTAACAAAATAGTAATATTGGACGAAGAAGACTATCGCAAAAAGATGGACAACCTTTTAAACGGAAAAGAATTTGTTAAACTAGAAAACAATCCATTAAAGAAAGCATGCAAATCTGTGGAATTAGCAATTAAAAACAGTAAAATCATGACTAAAAAAGATAAATTGAACAATAAAATAGACAGTCCAAAAACACCATACATATATGGTTTACCCAAAATACATAAACCTGAAATTACCCTCAGACCAATAATTAATGACATTGATGCACCCACTTACCAACTATCAAAATGGCTGGTTCAAATCTTCAGATCCTTCACAAAATTTGAAAACTTAAGTATCAAAAACTCGTTTGAATTGTTAAATCTCCTGAAGGACACAAAGATCAACTCTACAGATGCTTTAGTTTCCTTTGACGTCATATCTTTATATCCAAGTATACCTACCAATGAGCTTATTCCACTTCTCAAAAAATGGCTGGAATCAATACATATAACACCTGAAGAAATAGAAGAACTTTCACAACTTACAGAAATTTGTATCAATCAAAATTTTTTCAGCTTTAATGGACAGATCTATAAACAAAAAACAGGCCTAGCTATGGGCAACCCATTGTCTCCCTTCTTGGCAGATTTATTCATGAGTGCTTTTGAAACACATATCACAAAAGCTTTTCCAAATTATTTCAAAGTGTGGTATCGCTATGTTGACGACATTTTTGCAATAGTACCTAAAAAACTCATATAAGATGGTCTTAAACTTTTGAATATACAAAATCCAGCTATAAAATTTACATTGGAAACAGAAGAGGATGGTGTGCTCCCCTTTTTGGACATCAAGATCAAAAAAATGAACAACAAACTCACTTTTGGTATTTACAGGAAACCGACACACACAGATAATTACATTAAAAACAACAGTTTCAACCCAAAACAACACCAACATGCCATTTTCAACAGTTTAATCTTTCGGATGATCAACTTTCCACTAAACAGAGAAGATTATCAAGAAGAATACCTACACATTAAAAAAGTAGCTATATCCAACGGTTTCAACCCAAATTTAGTAGACAAAACAGTTAACAGGCTCAACAAAGCTAAGAAAATAAAAGAAACCACCACCCTAGAACCTACAGGAGAAAAAGAGAAAAAACTTTTTAAAAAATTCACCTTCCACCCATCAGCCTATAACAAATTCCAAAAAATCTTCTCAAATCACAACATAACTCTTGCACCTCAAAATAGGTTTAATATCAGAAATTTGTTAAAAGGCCCTCCCAAAAATTCAATCACTACCAAAGAAAAACCAGGAATCTATGAGATCAAATGTGAAACTTGCCCTAAAATTTATATAGGAAAAACAAAAAGAAATATCAACATCAGAACTAAAGAACATATGAGAAACATTAAAAATGGTGAAACAGAAAAATCAGCAGTGGCTTTTCATTTTTTGAATACTAGACATGACATCAATTTGGAAACATCTCTAATAAAATACGTTAATCACCCCATAGACCTTTCCGTATGGGAAAAAATCTTCATTAACAAAAATCGTCATAGAGTCATGAATTTTGAAACTCCACCACCGGACATCTTTGACAAGTACATCACGCCATCTATTGACAATACGGAGAAAGAAGAAACCACTACAACTTGCACTAGTCGAGTATCAGCTGATGATAGGAGCGAGAGCTCTTGAAACATGTCCTGTGAATAAACAGTGTGAGTGAAGCAATGTGTCAATATATTCTCGATTCAATTTTGTATTAAACTTGGGAAATTTGATTATCTGGCATGTGAAGAATTTTTTGAGATCAGTATGATAGAGCTGGTTGAACATAAAACTGTAATAATTTGTGTATATCGGAATCCAAGTAGCAATGTTCAGCAATTTTTAGAAATTTTAGACACTTTACTAGAGAATTTGTGCAAAAGACAAACTAATGTAGTAATAATAGAGGATATTAATATTGACTATCTGAGTAGTAACCCTGAAAGAGTAAATTTGGATAATTTAATATTCACTTATGGCATGCAAGCTGTAGTGAACTTGCCCACTAGGGTAACAAATACATCTAAATCAGCAATAGACCAGCTGATCATTAATAAACGTGCTACACCATATAATATTGAAATTATTGACACTGTATCATCAGATCACTATGGTCAAATATTTGTTATATATAACCAAAGGAACCTCAAAACAAATAGACAGTGTGACACATATCAGTATAAGCAATGCTTAGGGAAGCAGAATATTGATTATTTAAATTATTTGCTATCTAGAGAGGAATGGGAAAATGTTTATTCTAAAGTAAATGTAGATGCAGCCTTTCTAGAATTTGTCAGTATTCTTAAGTTTCATGTAAGTATTGCGTGTCCTTAGAGAAAATTTAAAAAGCAGCAAAATTGGATGACCAAAGGTATTCTAATATCTAGTAAAAGGCTAAGATTTCTAAATAAAATCTCAAAGGAAGACAAAATATAGGAAACGTTTACACAGTACTTATTGAATTATAAAAGAATCTATAATAAGGTTATTAGAAAAGCAAAGAAACTGTACAATGATAAACAATTAGCAAATTCAGTAAATAAATCTAAGACTGCCTGGAAAATTATAAAACAGGAAACCAAAGTAAAAACCAGGTGAGATGACTACAAACTCCAGAAAGAAGGCGAAATTATAGATGATCCTCGGATGGTTGCAGAGGTTTTTAGTCAGTATTATACTGGTGTACCAAAATTGATTGTAAGTGAGTCAAAAGTAACGGTAGGTAAAACAATAAGTAATAAAACATATCCGACTATCTTTCTTGCACCCACAACGGAAGATGAACTTCTCACTATAATAAAGAGCATGAAAAATAACAGCTCTACTGACTTGGATGGTTTTTCAAATTTCTTGGTTAAACAATGCTCTGCCCACTTAGTAAAACCATTAGTGCACTTAATAAATTTATCATTGAGTGGAGGTAGGCTCCCAGACAGCTTTAAGATGGCAAAAATAAAGCCAATGTATAAAAAGGCATCAAAATTGGAAGTTCAAAATTTTAGACCCATCTCACTGCTATCGATCTTTTCCAAAATATTAGAAAGAGTGGTGTTTATTAGATTGTGCAACTTTATTTCAAAATTTAATGTAATTTCTGATTGGCAGCATGGCTTTCAAAAAGAAAAGTCCATTAATACTACACTGATACAGTTTATAGACGAAGTGCACCAAAAGCTTGAAAATTCAGAAAAATGTATTGGAATATTCCTCGACCTGTCTAAAGCTTTCGATTTAGTTGATCATGGAATACTATTAAAGAAATTATCTCATTACGGAATTAGGGGAACTGCAAATAACTGGGGTGTCTCCTACTTGAGAGAGCAAAGGTAAATAATAGAAATAGAGTTTGTTGATAAAACTACAAAGGAAATAAAAACTATAAAATCAAAAGCTGCTAGCATAAACTGTGGAGTTCCGCAGGGTTTAGTTTTAGGGTCATTGCTATTTATTTTGTATATTAATGATTTGGCACTTTATTCACAAAATTCTTTAAAATGCTCCTTATTCGCAGATGATACGAGCCTGTTGATATCAGGTCAAAATGATGACAAACTCAAAGAAAATGTAATAAATAATTTGAAAGAAGTATCAATTTGGTTTCAAAATAACAAATTAGTTATAAATAAGGATAAGAGTCAGGCATTGGGTTTTCATAATAAAATCAATAAGGCAATTAATTTACCTGAAATTATAATGGGTAATAATGAAATTAAATATAGAAGAAAGACAAAAGTTTTAGGAGTTTGGATGGACGACAGTCTAAGTTGGAATATATATATTGAAAGTCTAATGAAGAAATTAAGTAGCATTTGTTTCCAAATATCAATTTTGAAGCACAGTGTAAATTTGAATACATTAAGAATAGCGTATTTTGCAAATTTTCAATCATTAATTTCTTATGGTATAGCAGTATGGGGAAATAGAGTAGCATTATCAAAGTCTTTAGAATCCAAAAAAGGGTAATTAGAATTATGATGAATTTAAAGAGAACAGATAGTTGTAAGCAATGGTTCAAAAAATTAGGCATATTGTCATTACCAAGCATTTACCTTTTAGAAATAATAGTACAGGTTAAAACGAACTTAGATAAATTTCAAAAAAGCGATGATATTCATGACCATAACACGAGAAATAGTTCAAACTTACATGTCACCTATCATAAAAAGAAAATGTATGAGCACAGTTTTAAATTCAATGGAATTCATATCTACAATAAACTGCCAACTGAAATAAAAGACATTGAGTCCTTCACAAAGTTTAAAACCACATTAAAGAAGTATTCGTTACAAAAGTGTTACTACTCAATAGAAGAGTATTTAAATGACAAATGGTAGGAATAAAAGGAATGTAAATTTTAATTATTATGCTTAACAGCTTATTGTAATTCTTGTTTCTATTTTTTGTGTAGTTAGTAATTTGACAATTCCACATCACCTTCACAAAGTTTAAAAACACATCAAAGAAGTATTTGTTACAAAAGTGTTACTACTTAGTAGAAGATTATTTAAATGACAAAGGGTTGGAATAAAAGGAATGTAAATTTTAATTATTTATTTGGTTATTATGCTTAACAATTTATTGTAGTTCTTGTTTTTTGTTACTATATTTTGTGTAGTTAGTAATTTGACAATTCCACATCATGAATGTATGATTTACGGATGCAATAAATGAATATGAATAATGCATCGCCAAAGAAGCTGAAGACCTCATATGAAAGAACTGATGCCTCATCTTCTTCCCTACCGTTCTCTATTGCCAAAAACCGCTCGGCTGATAAGACAACGTAAAGTCATTTCGGACGATGAATGGAATGGGTAAAATTATGCTCAAATGAGCCCAGGGTCCATAGAGCTTAGAGTTATCTGACATTTGTCTTTCAGGATAAGGGAAAACCCCGGAAAATCCTTATCCAGGTAACTCACTCTGACCGAGATTCGAACTCGGGACTTCTTGAACGTGAGGCAGACTCTCTGCTACCACGCTACCGAGGCGGGCCACAGTTTTTATGATAACCACTTGCCTGGTGATTGTTAAATGCTTCTACAGCAAGCTTCCATTTATAAAATGGTTTTGTAACCAAATATCCTAAGTTTTGGTGACCGCCTTGACCTGCGCTTTGTTTGCAGAAGAGAACGCAGTAACGGCAATATGCACCGTCTTGAACTTTTGAGTATGTTAGCCACCCCCACCTATCCAGCCAGTTATATTGAAAACTGAGTCTCTTAGAGCCATGCAAACGTACGGAAAACACAAATGAAGTATTAGGCTTAAAATAATTTGTGAGTATGTCATACCTAACATCTCTAGGAATATTGACACAGTTTGTTTCTTGCAGCAACATGCCGATATCACAACCGGCATTAGAACTGCGAAGTTCTTCACTCGGGACATGAACATTGCACATCTCATTTTTAGTTTTTCACTCACCAACTTCAGGTTTAACTTCACTTAAAGCGCTAGTTCTGCATATCTTGCTCGCATTGGTAGTTTTGAAAAAAACTATCGGTTTTTACGTTCCTCTTCATATCTAAAAAAAAAAAAAAAAAAACACTTTTTCAAACTGTCGAAAAACACCTTCACAATACGAGAAACGTTTGCTTACTAGCCACACTGCGTTAAGTTCGGCTGTTCAACCCTAGCAGGTAGACACTCACTTTGGTCAATGACCCTTCTTTCAGTTTAAAGAATAAATCAGTTCTTAGTGACAGTCCTAAGGACAAGTTAGATGTGCATAGTCTGAACAAAAGAAATAGTCGGAGTTTCAGTTTCGTTTGATTATTTAGTTGTTGCTAATATTTTTCTCAGAGAAGTTTATTTCTTGTGATATCATTTATTTTGGGATAAAAGTACTTATAAAGAGTTTTCACTGCATTGGAAGGCTTTGCTTAGTACCTAACTATTCCCTTTTTTCTCCATTACAAGTGAGGATGATAATATTAACATTCTCTGCAACCCGTCGCTTTAGTATAGTATGGTGTATGATGTATGTGTTTCTCCCAGAGACAGGGTTTCGATTACCGATTGATGTATCTCCCGGATGAAGTCTCTTCCTAATGTTTCCTGACCACTTGAACCTTTATGTCTGGAAAACTTAGGCTCATCTGCATTATTTGCTCATTTGTAAAAGTATTTGGGAGATCGCTAATCTGAAAGCCCCGTTGAGAGAGTTTACGTTCACAGTTTCTAAAATATTCTTAATTACCCTGTAGGTATATCACATTTAAAGAGTAATTTTATTATTAACATCATCATCATTAACATCATCTTCATGATGATTTTTATTATTATTATTATTATTATTATTATTATTATTATTATTATTATTATTATTATTATTATTATTATTATTATTATTATTATTATTATTATTATTATTATTATTATTATTATTATTATTATTATTATTATTATTATTATTATTATTATTATTATTATTATTATTATTATTATTATTATTATTATTATTATTATTATTATTATTATTATTATTATTATTATTATTATTATTATTATTATTATTATTATTATTATTATTATTATTATTATTATTATTATTATTATTATTATTATTATTATTATTATTATTATTATTATTATTATTATTATTATTATTATTATTATTATTATTATTATTATTATTATTATTATTATTATTATTATTATTATTATTATTATTATTATTATTATTATTATTATTATTATTATTATTATTATTATTATTATTATTATTATTATTATTATTATTATTATTATTATTATTATTATTATTATTATTATTATTATTATTATTATTATTATTATTATTATTAAACCGTTATTTGAGTGTTACTCGTTATTCCACTGATCATTATGTTTCGGCACATGAATGACGGCTTCAGGCCTTAGATGTAGAACATCGCCGTTTTAAATATCCGTAAAATGTAAACATTTATTTGTCGTATATTCAGTAATTGATCTTGAATTTTTAATAATTAGTATAAAAGTTGACGATGTAATTATGCAGGTTGCTCGTATAACTTCCAGAATTTGACGCCATCTTTCACTTAAAACGTTACACTTACACGTGTAACAAATGTAATGTAGTTCTGACAAAGAATACGTAATTGTATTTTACTAGCTTAACTTTTGCATTATCTTGAGCATAAAATTAAATAATCCTACCAAATTTTCTTTAAACCCCGCAGTCCTCGATGTCAATGAGGACTGTTAATCCACATGCATTAATAAACCAGAGCATCTGTAAGCAGTGGAGTGTGTTACGTTACTGAGGTTAGTTATTTTTATTAAGGCGTATCTCACCTACATTGCATGTTCATTAGGTGCAGTATCCAGTGTTGCATACTGTTTTCATGGGATCCAAATGTCCTCGTTGTCGACGGTCCTTAAACCCCAAATCACTCATTCACTAACTGTATTCAGTTATAAATTCAATAACAGTACTATATTCGTGCTGTTTATTTCTCAGCGGACTGTACTTCTACCACCGTACTTGACCAAGGATATCGGTAATGACAGAAAGTTGAAAAGAAACCGTTCTCGATTAGGGGCGGAAACCTTTACATTTACAGTTGTTCCGCACGTACCCTTTATAACTTCATATCTACCTGACAGTGAGTAGAGACGTTAAGATGAGAAGCTTGAATAAACTTTTTCGATTTATTTTAAAGTGAGCTTTATTTAAACTATTTATTACAAAATTAAAAGGACAGTTCATTTGGGGGGTCCGAACCCCCTGGACCCACCTTAAATACGTCCCTGAATTGCTAATATACCTCTGGACGTCATCGAACGAATTTGGTTGTTGTACGATGATGCTCATTCAAGTAGTATAATATGCAATTTTTTTAATTATAAGTGTCAGTATAGTTAGACTGTTCAATGGGAATTTATTGAGAGCCTGCTCGATTTTCTGATTCGAATAGTTGGATTTCTCTACATTTGAAATCCCTGGTTTATGAAACTTTTCTACCGGATTATGACACTTACGTTCCAGAATCCAAATTAACTAAATTTTCAGCCCTCTTTTTATAAAAAAGTATATTGTCTTTAATATCTGCTCCGATAAAGTTAAATTTTGCATTCGTGTCAATTTAGTTGCTTTACTCAAAAATGCCGTATTATTCCAAAGTTAATAGTAACTTCCTTGATCTTATCGGTAGTATATGATATGGCTGCTTTAATGGCGGTAAGCTCTGCTGAATGGATAAGAAATGGATTTTCAACATTTCTTAATGTTGTTACTATAGACAGCTGCGCCACACTTTTTGTCAGTCTGGGCAACCCAGTTCTTTAGGCGGCAGCCTATTTGTCCTGAGGTCGCAACTTCAAATTTGGCCAACTTCGATGATTATAAGTGTGCTTGAAAGTGACAGCCCCACCACAGATTTGTGGCAGGGCTAAATTCCGGCACACCAACGGCTATGACATGCGCTTTTTATTTAACAGCGTCGTTTAAAAATACAATATTTTATTTTCCCTATACTCTCCATAATAAATCTTTAAAACAGTTGGTATAAATATGAATAATTCTTTTGCAGAAAAATTCTTCTCGAATTTAAAGGAATTGTTAATTTTCAGGTCTTTCTTTCGTTAATTTTTTTTATTTGTAGCAAATTACATCAAAATATCCCAACTATCACAGATAATGCCTAGGAAATCCATTTGATATATGTTTCTATATTTCTTCAGTAAAGTTGTATGCCTTTTCATTATATTTTAAATTCGCATCAGAGTTCTTTAATCCTAGTTGCATAGGTATACATGATGTTATCAACATAGAAGTAGCATTCTCTTGGTGAATTTACAATATACGAATAGCTCTTACAGCCAAATGTTATATTAAATTATTTTATAGTTGTATTTTTAAGGAAACCTGATTCCTAGAAACGAATTCACAATGTTCTAAATACAAATTGTAACTTTGACTGGATTTTGCCAGTTAGAATGAGCTCGCAATACAGTGCTGAGTCTCACCTGAATCTACTAAATGATTAAACAGCTAGTTTCTTTTAAGATACTCACGTTTGCTCCTTTTTTCTTTCTTTTTTTAAATAGTAGATGTTCTGTGGTTGAATGAATAGAATTTACCAAAGTGATGCGTTAAAAATGTTGCGCAGCCGTAATGCATTTGTTTTCAACTTTTTGAACAATTGGCATGTTGGCATTATTGGTAATTGATGCGCAGGACTTGGTTGCGCAGTATACACACCCGACGAGTGACGGTCGGCGGCGAAAGTGACCGATAAATGGGAACGAAGTCAGCTGACTTGAATTGAAGAGTTAACCTACTAAAATGTCCACAAAAGACAGATTGCCGATATTTCCATCAAGAGGGTAAGTGAACATGCTGATTAATGCTATTTAGGGTAGTTTCACGAAAAAATCACAATGTAAGATTATTGAACGCAAACCACTCTTATTTACATTTCAAAGTTCAAAGCACAAGGGGCGTTACTTACTGTAGTTTTAAGTGAACATCGATTTGTTAAGTATTTGGTACCACAAACTAACAATATTGACATTTCTTTATCTTTACAGAGCACAGATGATAATGAAGGCCAGATTAAAGGGTGCTCAAAAGGGACATAGTTTGCTGAAGAAAAAGGCAGATGCACTTCAAATGCGATTCAGACAAATTTTAGGAAAAATTGTCGAGGTGGGTAAAAAGCAAGAAGATATTGTGGAGCTCAAAAATTTGTGAAAGAAATGTAATTGCTGTAAAAGTAATTTTATTTGCATGCATTATTGGACCCAGGTATATTTTAAAATCTGCAATGCAAACTTAGTAGACCCTTCTTTAAGATAACGAATGCTCTTATTTGTTAAAGCAAGATAGTTCATTATATTATTGCATTGAAGTAAACGCAGTATTTATGGCTACTGCTTATGTGCCATACAATTGCCACTGAAAATGAACATTCTTAACACAGTCTACTGCAATGCAACTTTACCACTTTACACAGTCTTGATTTGAAATCCAAATGATTTACAGCACATTCTATGCATTTGCACAATGCAAACCAAAATAAATGCATATTCATCAATGAAGCTGTTGGTTAGAATTAATTTCAAAAACATAACAGATTTAGGTCACTATGGATTTAAGTAAGCGGGAGAAAAAATAAGTGGATAGTCTTTACTGTTCTGGCTGAATTTGAGGTACTTAAGAAATGGCCAGAGGTAATAGTTAAAGTTGCAGGAAGTACCTCGTGAATATCTTTTGAAGTATTTAAGGAGCAGATGTTACCGTGGCAGAGTGATCTGGATGAACCCCCCCCCCCCCCTCCCCTCACTTGTTTGTGTAGGTTAATGTGCATGTGCGAATGAGAAAGTGATATCTCCCACTGAATTTGACTCAGGAGTTCAGCTATGACCTTTGGTTGACAAAGTGATCCTGAGAAAGTGCTCCATTGTTTATTCCTCTCACTTGAAGGTTTTTGCGCCTCTGCATCCTTTCTTTTCTGGGGCAATACATATTGAGCAAAGTAGTGCTAGTCTAGCACATTAAACAAAACAATTATGATCATATTCCAGATCTTCTCGGGAAACAAGCCAAGTGAAAAGACAATTTGAAATCAATCTTTCAGGAGCGTACAGTGCTCCCATCATCAGGTTATTTAAAGAAGTGCTATAACCACAAAATGAATTCTGAATATAACACAAATATCAACAAAGACAAAACACTACCAATATTCGCATTACTGAACAAAAGACTGTTTCAGTAAATTAAATCCAATCCTGATGATGGGAGGGATGTACGTTCCCGAAATGTCAATTTCAAATCACCTTTTCACCTGGGTTGCTTCCCGAGAAGATCTGGAATATATTGTTGCCAGGAAAGCTTTAGGTCTTATTTTATAATTATGATCATACTTTGACCATTAGGATTACAATGGAGGGGATTAGGCACCGAAACCTATAGCTTATTGTACCTAAGTTTCATGTGGAGCATCCTTGGGTGGAAGGATGAGGCAAAAGGAGACAGAGGGCGGCTGACCCAAGGAGTCGCAACAGGGCCGAGATACCTGCGGACACTTCTATCCTGAAAGACCACCAGATGAGAGATGTGAAATGGTAATGGAGATGAAATGGAGGGACAGGAAATTCAGGGGATGTAATTAACCTAACCCATCATTTGCCCAGCAACCTGGGAAAACCTCAAAAAACCTGTGGGTCAGGTAGTTCAGCCATGGGAATCGAACCGGGACCTCTCAAATGCAGGCCACGGACGAAACTGCCTGAGCCAACCTGCTCAGTTATTTTAACCATAGGAGAAACCACATGATATAATATTGTAGCAACATTGGCACTACTTATTGTTCCACTGCATTGTAGACAATACATTTGAACTGCCAGTATTACGCCACTTGCATCTTATCAAGAAATCAGCACATCACTGTTTGACAGCATGTTTAAGGACAAAGACATTCTAGGTTAGGACAATAGTTTCTGGAATCATTAGGTTTAGTTAGTAACTGATTTTGACTGTGCTGTTATCTTTGATTCACAGTTGAGGTGTTTGGGTGCAACTGCTCCACTCATCTTGTTAAAAAACACATTCCTTAGCTATAACTTAATACGAACACTAAATTCATTGTGTAATTTATAACACATATTTGTAATGAAACTATATACACAACAAAAAACTACCATAAGAAAAAAGACAAAATGCTCAAGCATATTGAGAAATGGAGCTTAAAGTTTAAAATATTATCACTTCCAGCGACTTAGTTGCACATAAACACCATTGGTTGAATTCCTTATCAGAGAAAAACTGGTTTGAAAGCTGGAATTTATTTCAATCAGTTTTGAATTTCCTAACAGACCTTATGTCCCTTATATTTGATGGCAAGTTATGCAACTTCAGAAAATTATATTTAAAAGACTTAAATAGTTTTGGTTTATGACTAGGTACATGCAACTTATGTGTGTTATGAGTATGAATTTCAGAATTTGAAGAGAAAATTTAAATGAAATTTAATATATATTAGGATTTCTTTTATTTAAACTCAGGATAAAGTTAATATCCCCATTTTCTGGAAATGTTCCCTGCTACTATTAATAGGATGCTAAAATCTTGTTTTTATTGCCTTTTAAATCCTTCCAGAATGCTAAATGCTAAACATAATCTAAAATTTTCACACAGTTAACTAATAATGTTATTTTGCTACAATATTATCCATTAGTGAACTACCATATTATATTGCCCTACTCTATCCTAATCTTGTTTTTACTTTTTCTTCTACATGTAGGAAGTAGGAGAAGTAATGTGTTCCATCCAAAAATTTAATGTTGAAATTCTGTCGAACATGTTTTGAAGCACCTGAAACGAAGAGAAACAATACACAAATATAAATATTTGTTACTAAATCTTCACTTATCTAATAAATTGTGTTTAATACTTCTTTCTAATGGAAATCGATTTTGAAGGCAAATCGCATTCGTCCTCAGTCCCTCAAAAAACAAACTCCGTTGTCAAGGAAATCTTGGTTACCATGTTTTTTCTTTTGTTATATTATGTTTTCAGCATTACCAACATCTGAAGACGAAACAAACCAAAAAACAGAATCAACTGCTGGTATGTCAAAATGAAAACCATCATCTTTATATATTTATGCACAATACAAAAGGACAAAATATTGTTTATGAGAGAGCTTCCTTGCACCTCAAATTATCCGTAACATGGAAAAATTTAAAAAGAAAATTCAATATTATACAAATATAATAATTTGTAACAGAAAACTTCACTTATCTTGAAAGAAAATTATGTAAATTTTCTTATAATTTGATGAGGATTGAGGTTTTGTGAATTTTTATTCACATCATCCAACAATTTTTCTGTTACAAATTATATTTGTATAGTATTTATTGCTTCACTGTAACTAGCTTCATATTTTACATATTTATAAGAAAATTCAATATTGAAAAAAAAAGGCTAGTGATTCTCATTAAAGTACCATATGTTTAAGATATTTTTATGACCCGGCAAACTTTGTACTGCCAATAAAAGTTGTCTGAACTTATCTATATAAATGAAAGAAATTCAGATTAGTTATTTATTCTGTTATTTGGGGTGAAGTTACAACACAATTACAATTATGTTAATCTATTTAAAATTCTCTTATAAACAATATTTTTTGTCCTTTTGTATTGTGCACAAATATATAAAGATGATGGTTTTCCAACGCACGAACAGACAACGTATAATTGTCCATGAGAAAAACAGGGAATCTCCAAGTTGATTCTGCAAACTTCCAATGACTGCCCCTGCAATTTAATTATAGTCAATGCAAAGGCCAAAGATACAGGAAATTGTAGATGCTTAAAATCGAAAGGTAAATCCGTTGGAATCGACGGAATATGCAATATCCTCTCCTTTGTACTTTCCCTTGATTGTTGCCTCGACATTCATTAGCTTTTTCATAGTTAATCTCGTTCCATTGCACAATTGGGGTTGGTTAATGTTATGCAGCATGATCACAACTGATCCTACTTTTAATTTTAAATTGTGAGGTGGGAGTCTAGGCAATTGTAATGAATTTAAAAATTATGTGGAATAGTTGACTGTCATCCTGGTTTATAACTGTGTCAACTGATTTGTACAAAAACAATTCTTCCGGAAGAAACATACTCTAGAATGCAATTATGACATACGAACACAACTGTTAGCATTATCTGCGATCGCTGCTCATCAGTGCAGTCAGCACATGACAGCTTGTCGCACATTTGACTTACTTCTATGACCTAAGTCAGTTCATCTTCTCCGTGGCATTGTAAAAAAAATTCTGCAAACGTCACAAAGGAATTTAATTAATTTTGTGTCAATTCAATTCACATTCATGAATTCACAAACACAAATTATAAAGAAGGTATCCAAGAATTCACCAATATTTGACAATTATTCTCTTTGGCCAAATATTTATAGTGTTTTGGTGCATTTAGAAATTAATTTTATGTCTAATCTTCGAAAGGTGTATCATTATGCTACATAAAAAAGTTGAGTCTGGATAACAAACAATAAATGTTATTTAATAAAATATGGAAGTGAAATAGCTTTGAAAACTTTGGCAAGGAGTGGAATATCTTTCTACATTGTAATGCTTCTGTTTGTCGAAAATAAAAGGTGTATGTATTCCGTAAAAGTTTGCATATGTACTTTGTTTCATTAATAACCCGGTCCATTATCACTTCAGGTTTTTTTTTTTCACCTTCACCTTTTAAAAGTTCCTTGTAGTTTGAATAGTTATAAATAAAAGCGTTGTTAACTGTGAAGCTAATTTCACGTATAAAGACTAAAATTGAGTCATACCTTTTAAAACTTGTAACTTCACTCATGTCCTTTTACAAAATCAGGAACGTTTTTGAAACCGTTGCAGTTTCATCCTCAGCTGATTAGCGACTCATCACAGTTGGTTGTCTGGATCTCTTGTAATTGGCTCCCTCTTTTGGAAGATTCTTTACATAAGTTCAGTAGACCACTCACTGATGGCACATCAAAATTTAGAATATGTGGAATGTTTTTAATAATAAAATTTTTTTCCCATGTTGTAAGTTCAAGTTTTGTTGACAATGGTTTTAGTAGTTTGAGCTCCTCTCCGATGTGGTGGTTATTATTCCAGAAATGAAAAGCAACTGCCGATTTTTCTGTTTGTATTTTATGTTCCTACAGTGTTCTGTTAATCTAGTTTTTAAATTTCTCTTTGTCAAACCAATATAAAATTTGTCACAGTCTTCACAATTTATCATTTTTATGCCTGATTTTTGATCTGATGGGGTCGTGTTTTTTAAGGGTTTATTTTACAATTTCTTGAGTGAGAATCTGTTTTGTGGTGCTAGTTTGATGCCATAATCTTTAAATATTCGTTCAAACTTTGGAAATGCCCAAGGGTGGTAAGTGAATTGTTTGTATTTCCAGTTTTTATTATATTTTAAAGAGTAGTGATCTGTTTTAATATCTTTTGCTTGTAGTCCCGATTGATCATTTGTTTGTTTGTTTGAGTTTGGATTGAAACCATATTTTTGGGCTGTATTTAAAATATATGTAAATTGCTCATTATATTGTTTTTGATCTAAAGGTATGCTGTTCAGTGTATGGATCAAACTTCTAAGAGCAGCTAATTTATGTGACAGAGGATTGAAACTGTTGCATTTTATGTAATTAGTAGTTATTAGTCCTTGTAGTTATATAAATATTTCAAAATCAAAATTAGGCAAATCGGTTCAGCCATTCTCGAGTTTTTGTGAGACTAACAAATGTCAAGTCGTGTATATATATATATATATATATATATATATTAAATGTACCTATATCTAGAATTTTTTGGGAACCGCCTCTCAAGACCACTTCATTCTTGATGACTTTTGCATAACTGGTAAACTGCAAGATACAAAAACTTACTACACAATAAATGTAGGTGTGGTCAAAGTAGTTTTTTCATTTTGTTTATTTAAATAAACTATTTTCAAAATATTCCGTGTTTTTGGTTTAAATTTTGTGTACTTATACTTCCAGTAAATAGGAAGTTATTATTAAATTAATTGGGAGTCGATTAATAACACAAAACAACACTCACTTTTAAATTTTCCGGAACCGGTTTCTGAGCCCTTCCCTCTATCTTCAGCCGGACAGGGAAGGCCTCAGAAACCGGTTCCGGGAAAATTTAAAAGTGAGTGTTGTTTTGTGTTATTAATCGACTCCCAATTAATTTAATTTATACAACAACACTGTTTTCAACACTTCCATGAAAGGATTTTTAGGAAGTTATTAATTTTTATGGAATTTCAAAACCATCAAATAGTGGCTAGCTCTTAAAAGATGTGACTGTTGGTTAAGTCTACTGTTTTCTCCTATTCGTGTTATGCCTATAAGGAAGTATGTATTAAACAATTTCTATAAATATTTGTCTGTTATCATAAGTTAGCGCCTTTTAAGAACAGTTTGCCTTAGAGCCGAGTAAATTACATGAATATAACACTTCAAATTTGCACAAAAGTGAATTGAGAGATATTGACACATTGCTTCGTCACACTGTTTATTCACAGGACATGTTTCAAGAGCTCTTGCTCCTATCATCATCTGATACTCGATTAGTGCAACTTGTAGTGGTTTTCTCTTTCTCCGTATTGTCAATAGATGGTGTGATGTACTTGTCAAAGATGTCCGGTGGTGGAGTTTCAAAATTCATGACTCTATGACGATTTTTGTTAATGAAGATTTTTTCCCATACGGAAAGGTCTATGGAGTGATTAACATATTTTATTAGAGATGTTTCCAAGTTGATGTCATGTCTAGTATTCAAAAAATGAAAAGCCACTGCTGATTTTTCTGTTTCACCATTTTTAATGTTTCTTATATGTTCTTTAGTTCTGATGTTAATATTTCTTTTTGTTTTTCCTATATACATTTTAGGGCAAGTTTCACATTTGATCTCATAGATTCCTGGTTTTTCTTTGGTAGTGATTGAATTTTTGGGAGAGCCTTTTAACAAATGACAAATTTCTGATATTAAACCTATTTTGAGGTGCAAGAGTTATGTTGTGTTTTGAGAAGATTTTTTGGAATTTGTTATAGGCCGATGGATAGAAGGTGAATTTTTTAAAAAGTTTTTTTCTCTTTTTCTCCTGTAGGTTCTAGGGTGGTGGTTTCTTTTATTTTTTTTTAGCTTTGTTGAGCCTGTTAACTGTTATGTCTACTAAATTTGGGTTGAAACCATTGGATATAGCTACTTTTTTTATGTGTAGGTATTCTTCTTGATAATCTTCTCTGTTTAGTGGAAAGTTGATCATCCGAAAGATTAAACTGTTGAAAATGGCATGTTGGTGTTGTTTTGGGTTGAAACTCTTGTTTTTAATATAATTATCTGTGTGTGTCGGTTTCCTGTAAATACCAAAAGTGAGTTTGTTGTTCATTTTTTTGATCTTGATGTCCAAAAAGGGGAGCACACCATCCTCTTCTGTTTCCAATGTAAATTTTATAGCTGGATGTTGTATATTTAAAAGTCTAAGACCATCTTGTATGAATTTTTTAGGTACTATTGCGAAAATGTCGTCAACATAGCGATACCACACTTTGAAATAATTTGGAAAAGTTTTTGTGATATGTGTTTCAAAAGCACTCATAAATAAATCTGCCAAGAAGGGAGACAATGGGTTGCCCATAGCTAGGCCCGTTTTTTGTTTATAGATCTGTCCATTAAAGCTGAAAAAATTTTGATTGATACAAATTTCTGTAAGTTGTGAAAGTTCTTCTATTTCTTCAGATGTTATTTGTATTGATTCCAGCCATTTTTTGAGAAGTGGAATAAGCTCATTGGTAGGTATACTTGGATATAAAGAAATGACGTCAAAGGAAACTAAAGCATCTGAAGAGTTGATCTTTGTGTCCTTCAGGAGATTTAACAATTCAAGTGAGTTTTTGATACTTAAATTTTCAAATTTTGTGAAGGATCTGAAGATTTGAACCAGCCATTTGGATAGTTGGTAAGTGGGTGCATCAATGTCATTAATTATTGGTCTGAGGGTAATTTCAGGTTTATGTATTTTGGGTAAACCATATATGTATGGTGTTTTTGGACTGTCTATTTTATTGTTCAATTTATCTTTTTTAGTCAATGATTTTGCTGTTTTTAATTGTAATTCCACAGATTTGCATGCTTTCTTTAATGGATTGTTTTCTAGTTTAACAAATTCTTTTCCGTTTAAAAGGTTGTCCATTTTTTTGCGATAGTCTTCTTCGTCCAATATTACTATTTTGTTACCCTTGTCTGCTTTTGTATAGACTACCGGTTTTTCATTTACATTTTTGATTAATTTTTTTACATGAATATCTTTTTGAATTTGCATTTTGAATATGATCTAGAGTTTCTATGCACTGTGTTCTAATCGTAGATTTTTTATTATCGGGCAAATTATATATCACACTTTTCCAAATTATTTCAAAGTGTGGTATCGCTATGTTGACGACATTTTCACAATTGTACCTAAAAAAGTCATACAAGATGGTCTTAGACTTTTAAATATACAAAATCCAGCTATAAAATTTACATTGGAAACAGAAGAGGATGGTGTGCTCCCCTTTTTGGACATCAAGATCAAAAAAATGAACAACAAACTCACTTTTGGTATTTACAGGAAACCGACACACACAGATAATTATATTAAAAACAAGAGTTTCAACCCAAAACAACACCAACATGCCATTTTCAACAGTTTAATCTTTTGGATGATCAACTTTCCACTAAACAGAGAAGATTATCTAGAAGAATACCTACACATAAAAAAAGTAGCTATATCCAACGGTTTCAACCCAAATTTAGTAGACAAAACAGTTAACAGACTCAACAAAGCTAAAAAAAATAAATGAAACCACCACCCTAGAACCTACAGGAGAAAAAGAGAAAAAACTTTTTAAAAAATTCACCTTCCATCCATCAGCCTATAACAAATTCCAAAAAATCTTCTCAAAACACAACATAGCTCTTGTACCTCAAAATAGGTTTAATATCAGAAATTTGTTAAAAGGTCCTCCCAAAAATTCAATCACTACCAAAGAAAAACCAGGAATCAATGAGATCAAATGTGAAACTTGCCCTAAAATGTATATAGGAAAAACAAAAAGAAATATTAACATCAGAACTAAAGAACATATAAGAAACATTAAAAATGGTGAAACAGAAAAATCAGCAGCGGCTTTTCATTTTTTGAATACTAGACATGCCATCAACTTGGAAACATCTCTAATAAAATATGTTAATCACTCCATAGACCTTTCCGTATGGGAAAAAATCTTCATTAACAAAAATCGTCATAGAGTCATGAATTTTTAAACTCCACCACCGGACATCTTTGACAAGTACATCACGCCATCTATTGACAATACGGAGAAAGAGGAAACCACTACAACTTGCACTAATCGAGTATCAGCTAATGATAGGATCAAGAGCTCTTGAAACATGTCCTGTGAATAAACAGTGTGAGTGAAGCAATGTGTCAATATCTCTCGATTCACTTTTGTGCTAATTTGTGCTTCACTGTCCCTACGCTTTTTTCAAGTTTATACTTTGACTTCAAATTTATTTACTCAGCTTTAGTTAGTGGAATTAGTAGAACCATGTTGGTTTCTTTTTAATTCCTAATTGTATAATCATAGGTTTAATGTAAGTTGACTTGAGAAAGGCACTTTTTAAATTTAAATGCTGTTTTATTGAACCGTAGAGGTCCTATGGTTTAATTAATTTGCTCCTCAAGAGCCCAAATAAGTAATATGGATGACATTATGACACATTATATGTGTGAAATCAGATATGGAAAATATTTCTGCTTTGAAATATGAAATATATGAAGGATATATTTTTTTATAGACAAAAACCTTAATGGGAGAAGTAATGAAGGAAGCAGCATTTTCATTGGCAGAAGCGAAGTTTGCCACTGGTGACTTTAATCAAGTTGTCCTGCAGAATGTCACAAAAGCACAAATTAAAATTAGGACAAAGAAGGACAATGTTGCAGGTATGTATTTATAAACTGCTGCATTTAGATTTAATTGTATGCAGATGAGTGATCTGGTACTAATTGCAGCCTTCAGGTGGTGTTAATCGGAAATAGAAATCGTGAGTAGGGGAATTGATGCAGCTGACCAACAATTTTCTCCTTTTAGTTGCACTCATCCCCTTACCCATAACCTTTACTTCTGCTTTGTGCCACTCTGTCTGCAATTCAGTATAGTGTTTTTAAATTAGTGTTTTAAAGTAGTGTTTAAATGTCATTCCATAAAAGGTGCTCATCAATGAAATGTGCACTTTTTTTAAAAGTTTGAGTTTAAAAATTATTAGAATAGACAAAAAAAATCAGAGTATGCTAATGATATTTCTAGTATGCTCTGTGAAATGTTGAATCATTTGAAAACTTTGGTATAGTAGTTTGCACTTAAGTGATCTTCAGCCTCCATGCTGACTGATGCTTTACAGCTGAACTACCATTACAACACCATACAGTGATTTCATCTCATGTATCTTATGTCTTGGTGATTCTTCTGGGTAACCTTTATTACTTCCAGATATTGTGTTGCTTGTTGCAACTAGTTTATTTGTGGGCTTCTGTTCAACTTCACTAAATTTACCCGTTCCTGTATGGCATTACGAGGGCTGTACAACAAAGAATGGTCAGAATTTCTTTTGACATATCTTTATTCATCCTCATAATTGGAGCCGGGAAGTTTAGCCAAAAATTTGTGAAGTTAGTTGTGCATGAGGTATAGATCACCAACTGAGGTAGTCATCAACTCGTGCTGTTGGGGGAAGGTCTCGTGCATTGGCTATGCCAAGTAGAGAGGGAATACTCTAAAAGTGTAGTAGAAACTACAACGCATTCTCCAGAAACATATAGAATATTCCGCTCTGTGTAAAACTTGGGATGAATTACAAGGTTCCAGAGGAAATTGTAATCACAAAAAGGAAACAGTAGCACCTCCTTTTGGTTTAAATTTTCCCCAGTTACATCAAGTGATGTAGAGAGAAGCTTTTCCCAGTGCAGAGCATATTTGGAGGAGAACATCGTTTTCGTTTGAAAACTTAATCTATACTGTTATTCTCTTTAATAAGGCATATGCACAGACATAATGTACAATTGTCACAACAAGTTAGCTTTGCATTTACTGCACACATTGTAAATATTAATTATTCTTTTGTTTATATTCATATATATTTGTAAAAGATAAGTTGTTTTTTTGTATAATTTATGAATAGATGTACAATATATTCTATGACACTGTGTCCATCGTGTGACTGCATTTGATAGATTACTGGATTACTGTTACCTGTGACCTTGGTTGTATAAGTACATACACGACAGCATGGCACGCAACCCCCTCTCCTATGTTTTCGAGATGCAGGTAGCATATAACCCCAATTTTTTTCTTTTTTTCTTTTTCTTTTTTCTCTGCTAAACTTCAGACGCTACTCATAATTTTGTTGATTCTTCTCAAAATAGTCTCCTTTAGATGTGATTCACTTGTCCCACAAGTCTGCATTGACATGCTGGAGACTATTTTTAAGAGGTCCTTCAAAAGTGCCGCTGCAGCCTTTAGTACTGTTTTTTTTTTTAATGGATGATGCCTCCCACAAAGGTGCTTCTTCACGTTAGGGAACAAGAAAAAGTTACACAGGGCTAAATCCAGACTATAGGGAGGGTGATGCACTGACTTCACATTGATTTTTGCAAGCTACGTTGGCAGTATGTGGCCATGCATTATTGTGGTGCAGCATCCAGGCTGTTTCACGCAAGTGTAGTCTTTTGTGCCTGATATGGTTTTGCACTGTGTTTTAGTATTTGAGAAGGTTATTTGCCAATCTTCTCTCACAGTGATAGCAATAGTGTTGTTTTCTTTTGTAAGAGCAGTAACTGGAGCGCTGGTTCCACCTTCTGTAGAAATTGTTTTTCCTCACTTAAATCGCCTTTGAGCTGTGCTGTAGGGAATAACAGAGACTCCATAGGTCTCCTGTAACATTGTATTGGTCTCAGCTGAAGATTTGTTGAAACAAAAACAGAACTTCAAAGCCGCATATTGTTCCTTGTGCATCACCTCCATTATTTCAGTAGGCAATAATGAACATGTCTCTGCCTCTCACAGGTGGGAACTAGGAGTATCAACAGTGAAAATACTGCGGCATTTTGTTACACATTAAGCTAACAGAATATCATGAGATTAAATTCTAACATGAGAAATTATGACCATAAACATTATGATAATTGAAATTCAATGCCATAGCCGGGACTTGAGCCACGGATCTTCTGGTATCCATCCAGCCACTCTGAATGAATTTTTCAGCCTGGCTCTACTCTTTCATAGTGTGTCCTACACATGGCTAATGTGAAAGAACAATTAAGTTTCATTATGATAATTCTTTATTGAGCAGCTCTTGTAATTAGGCTACATTTTACAAAATTTAAAACTTGTTCCAAAATTTAAAATATTAAGTCTATTTATATTTATTCATGCTGATTATAACTAATCTAGGTAAATGTAAGTGATGATTTTTATTTTGAAAAACAAAATTAATATGCTGGTTACAAAAATAGTTATGTACTGGAAGCTACATGCATATAAACATTAGTACTACACAGAGGTTCACTAAGTAGATTTTGTTTCTGTGATATCTGGAAAAGGGTTTGTTAATTAAATACAAGTATTGGTAACAGTGTAACAATATAGCACGTTTTGATAGAGTCAACATGAAAAATTCAATGCCATGACCAGGATTTGATCCATGGATCTCCTGGTTTCCATCCAGTCGCTCTAACCCATTGAGCTACCATGGCCAACGTGCCGTCCTGACATTAAATTCTCCATTTGACTCATATATTTCCCCGGTAGACCACTAGGGGCTCTTGCATCCGAGATACACCGTTTGTGGCAACTTACTATCGCAAGTGCTTGAGTCCCACCCAGGCTTCATCATTTAACTCTTATTTTAGTTAATTGATGGAAATGAATCATTTCTTCATACTAGCCGTATATAGGCTAAGGTTTTTGATAGAAATCTATAGCCTATGTATCTATATAAGTCTTAGCCTATATACGGCTAGTATGAAGAAATGATTAATTTCCATCAATTAACTAAAATGTAGGCACTGATTACCTGTCATCAGTTGAGCTGTTGTTGCACTAAGTTTGCTGTGGAGTGGGTTATACATTGCATTCTTCTTCTGAGCCAAATAATTTAGAAGAATCATTACAGATTTCATTTAACTTTGAGAGTAGTTCACCATCTTCACATATAAACCACCTCTGCAGAGTGGAGGTAGCATGTCTGCCTTATGTTCAAGAGATCCTGAGTTGAATCTCAGTCAGAATGACTTATCTGGATAAGGTTTTTTTTCTTTTTTTCCTTTTTTTTTTTTCCTGGGGTTTTTGCTTATCCATAAAACTGAGTGTTGGGTTACTCTTAATCTCTACAGACCATGGGCTCATTTGAGCAACATTTCATTCATTGTCCAATATGACTTAATGTTGGACGACATTAATTTAAAAATATTTCTTAAAAAGGCAGAACAGCTCAAACACTCATGCATACATCCCCGTAAGTGGGACTGAAAACCCTCTTAAACATATCTTAACTGGTTCTAAATGACATCCTTGCATACTGGTAACATCTCACAAATGCTCAGTTGGTAGCTAGTTTACCCGACACTTGCAGTTATCCTTGCATTCCAACTGTGAAGGTTTAAATTGTATTTAACAAAGACTTTGTAAATCGTTTTTAAATTTGTAGTCATTTATGAAATTAAATTAGGTTTGGATAGGTAGAGTTAAGACTTAGCTGGGATTTGAACCACAGATTTTCCAGTCTCTGTTTGGTTGCTCTAACCACTGACCTACCATGGGAACATGCACATGGCATTAAATTCTCCAGCTGGCTCACATTTCTTCTGGTAAGTCACTAGGAGATCTCATATACATAGGAGAAAACATACCTTAATGGTGACTTACAATGCTGTAAGTACTGTAAGTTCTGGTCTTCATAATTTACTATTAGATAAATTAATGGAAATTGTTCTTTCACACTGACCATGAGCAGGACATGATCTGGAAATGTAGAGTCAGACTGAAAAATTCAATGCTATAGCCAGAATTTGAACCACTCTCCTGGCATACAGAGAGCCAGTGTGAAAGAGCAGTTAATATATTAAATTAAACTGCAAAGCATGAATAACTAGAAGCTGAGAAATAAAACTGTTAGCAGGATTGCAAGTCACCTTTAAACTCAGAGTAATAGAGTTTGAGGGATAATCAGTATATGAATTGAGAGAAGTGGAATGTGTAATGAGGTATCACTTGGCATTATTCATATCTCAATCAGACATTTAATTTTTTAAGTGACATTGAACTGCTAGTTCATATACATATTGTGACGACCTAACCATGGATAGTAAAGGAATAGGAGCACATGGCCAGACCATACACGGGAGGAGTAGCTCAATAGGTAGAATTTACATGCTTTGCCAGAGGTTGGGGTTTTCTATCAGGTTACAAAAGGTGTGTGTAACACTAACTAAAACTACAATTCACTCACTAAGAATATTTATTAAAGTAAATAATTACAAAAAATGGTCCACATACCATACACTGCCAGGGCATTCCGCCCTGCCAGGTCAAAGACCTGCACACAAAGAGGAAGATATTCACACTTCAAACTCACACATCCCAGAGGTTGGAGGACTGGGGGAGTGACGTCACGTGAACCACTATCCATGCTAATTAAAACAGTTACTTGTGACAAAATGAACTAGCAGTTCATATTGCTGGTGTAAAAGAAAAGTTACATATTGCTAGTGTAAAAGAAAAATTAATATATGTAAAGGTAAATTCAAGCTGAAAAATTAAGTGCCATATCTGAGATTTTAACCACAGATCTAGTTTCTGTCTGGTAGCTAACCAACTGAGTTACCATGACAACATGTCAGCTCAGCAGTAATATTTTCCCGACTGATTTTGAACAACTTTGGAAATCCCTCTCCCTTTGAGAAAAGTAATTAGAAGCTGTGTAGCCTGTTTTCTAAGTTGAAAAAAAAAGTTGTTTGGTAATTTTTATGTGAACTTAACTTAAACAGAAAATTACTTCTAAAGTTTTCGTTGTATTATAAAGTAAGTGACAAATTTATGTGATAATTTGAAGGTGGATTTAATTGTAATTTTATAAAGATTATTAAAATGATTTATAGCATGCTCATGTGTTTTAATTCCTTGTTTGATCTTAAGTCTTTTTCCTTGCATAATATTTGGCAATGCGTTTAAAGTATCCAGAAGCACTGTAGATACTAAATACAAAGTGAATTTCAGGTGTAACATTGCCAGTTTTTGAGAGCTATCAGGATGGCACGGATACATATGAACTGGCTGGCTTAGCTCGTGGTGGGCAGCAGTTGTCGAAGTTGAAGAAGAACTATCAGAGTGCTGTGAAACTTCTGGTGGAGCTGGCATCCTTGCAGACTTCATTTGTCACTCTGGATGAGGTTATAAAGATAACCAACAGGAGGGTGAATGCAATTGAACATGGTGAGAAGGTGTTTTTCAGTCAATTAAAAATGAAGTAGTAGCTGTTTGTGCATGGGGATGTTATCTTTTGCTAAATTAAGATAAATATTTGACAACCTCCCAGGATATTTTGTGTGTGTATAACTGACTCCAGCTGTTCAACACTCTTGAAAACCTTGAGTTGGCTGGAGGTATGTGTACTCTTGTGTAAGCTTAGTGAAGAAATTATTATAAGTGAATTATGAATTCAGAAGGGGCTTGTCAACATCAAATTTCTAAACCATTAATGATTTATTTGTGATATTTACTCATTAGTTCTGTTAAAATGCAGCACAATATATAAAGTACTGCAATGTCAATGTTTTCTATGCTTTAAAGCAAGCATACAAATATATTTAGATTTATGACTTACTATGTATCAATGTTTTGTAATTTAAGCAGTGTTAGCAGGATTTGAAAACTGGGGCATCATACAATTTTATATATTTAAAGACAGGCTATTTCATCCAGGATTAATACATATCTTTACTTACAAAGAAGAAGTACACATGAATATCTAATTGATTTATTGCCTGCTAAGGTACCAATGAGGTGGAGTCATAAGACAAGTGGTTGATTAATACTAGCAATAAGAAGCTTCATCAGTTGCTGTAGGTATTGTCAAACAATTTCGCCTCCGAAATATTTTGGGAAACTAGCAGACAAATCCCTGTCACTATATCACGTTGCTGACAGTATTTCAATTCTCAACTCCTATCCTACCTCCCCAACCACCAGAAACAAAACAATGTAGCGAACCCGTCAGTTAAAGAGGAAACTCAGATGCATATTGCAAACTATGAAAGTAGCACATATTTGGGGTGATGTCAAGCACTGGCTGGGTGCTTGCCAATAATGTCAGATTGAAACTGGCAGATGTTCAACGCCTTTGTGAACAAAGTTGGGAATAAATGGAACAGTATATGCAGTCATGTAAAAGGAAACTAGGAAATGAAAATAAACACCAATGGCAGCCACGGTGAAAGCAGCATGGGAGAATGATGGTGAAATATTGAGGATAGGGCTCAAGAAGACTGCAGTGACAATTCACTGATGAGAATATCTTTGTTGTCAAAAAACATGGTACATGTGTTCATCTTGAAGCCATTATGTTTGGCCCTGGACTAAGTATTGTTTGTATATTTTGTAATTTGGTGATGAGAAATTAATGTATAGAAAAGAACGGTTACCAAGGAGATGGATTCAACATCTGGAAAACTTGGTGGTGAAAGATTTTAGTATCTGTGCATGGATGACGTTTTTGGCTATAATTGTGAAATATTTTATTGTTTTGATTTATAATTTGTGATCGTGGATTAAATCATCTGCAAAGAAGCATCACTATTATTTCAGTAATTTTAAAATAATAAGATACATAGATAGAAGATCATGTCCCAGAGATGAAGTTTCGTGTTCACCGACTGAATTCAAGCTGGGAAATAAAGTTAAATTCCTTATTAAATTGTTATCTTCAAAAGTAATTACATAACTCAAAGCTTAACAGAGTATGAAAACAAAATTAAAGATATAAAGGAAAAGTAGTTTCATTGCAAATTGGTGTCTTCATCACACTATGCAGCAAAAGTTTAACTCTCAAATCTAAATTTCATTTAAATCTGTACAATCTGTACTTTTAGCACACAGATGAATATACTTTGTCAGTAGCAGTGGTATAAGGGAAAGCAGATAGCCAGGATAGGTGACTGGGAACTAAAGAACATGTCATTGTCTTGCTCTTTACTTAGCTATTAGAAAACTTCTGAGGCCGAATTGTTTTGCAACATCTGTAGTAGAGCCTGAGTGTTTAAGCATTCACATTCTGTCAAAAAAGTACCAGGAATTGATCATATAAGCATTTCGTGTAAGAGGGGATTCAAAATTGTTGTCACTAAGTTGGTACATCTTTCCTCTATACCCATGTGGAGTTTGATTGCCATCTGTCATCTAGTTTGTTTACAGGGTGCCATTTTGTTAGTGCATCTCAAAAGTGTGTTGCGATTTTACAATGAATAAAAATATTGAACAAAGAATGTGTCTCAATTTTGCATTGAAAATGGTATTTCATGTGCCGAATTGCTGAAAATATTTAGAGGGCTTACGGTGAATTGACTTTATCAAAAACACATATGTATGAGTGGTACAGGAATTCAAAAGTGGTTAAGATGTGGTGGAAGATTTGCCTTGCTCTGGTTGGCTATCAGCAGTTTCAACTGAACTGAACATTGCTAAAGTGAAGGAAATGGTGTCTGAAAATCGTTTAAGTCTGTGAGAGATTGCTGCTGAACTTTGTGTCTCATGGATTTATTTGTACCATTTTAAATGATTGTTTGGGCATGACACATGTTGCTGCTCGATAAGTTCCGAAAGACTTGAACTTTCTGCAAAAACTCAATTGCGTAAGCATTGCTGAAGCATGCTAGAATGAGCCAACTCCAACCTTACATTCATGAAATGCATTGTAACTGGTGATGACACATGGTTTTATGAGTTTGACATGCAAACCAGTCAAACTTCTGAGTGGCACCTTCCAACTGAACCGAAACCCAAACGAGCATGTCATAATCAAAACTGAAAGTCATGTTGATAGTTTTTTTCGATTATTGTGGTGTCATGCACTCGGAATTCCTGCCAGAAGGTCAGACAGTAAATAAAGACTATTATCCGAGCATTACATCGCATTTACTTTTCTATCCTGCACTGGCTTTTCCTATTTATTAAATTTTTGTCTATCCGTATAAATTATTATTACATGTTGGAACTTCATATTAGAATTGTTTCACAGGGTTTGCATTCACTTAATCTCACTTTTCAATATTTCTCACTTGCACATTACCACATTTCTGACATCCCTTTTCCTTATTACAAATTATTTAACTTCACTTGCCATTTTTTCCAATACTTCCATGCCTATCTTTTTGTCACACTTTCTCATACTCTCCTTAGCTTCTCACTATGCCATTCTAATCTCTCTTCCCTTTATGCAATTTACCCATGATAGCCATATTTTTGCCTTGCTGATATGCCTCTACATCTCTATCTCCTGCCTAATTCTCACCCTTTTTCTAATCCCTGGCATCCCCGCACTTGTTTCACTCTGCTTTTTCCTTATCCCTTATATCCCCACTTTTTTTT